>LR736979.1:26349-62284 GCA_902654985.2 Oryctes borbonicus
ATTTTGAAGTAAATTTTCTTAAAACTTTCGCGCAAAAACGACAGATGCACACCAACACACGTTTAACAGTAAAATGAAGCAAATTTATATCTTTACGCCTGTGATAGATAAACATGAATGATACTGCCGTATATTTCCTAAATGTGTTAAATTGTTCGTTAATAATCCCCAAACGACCCGTTTCAAAAGATCGGTACTTCCGAGAAATTCTTGGAATGATAATAAAAGGGGGACTATATTGTGGTTGTCGCGATATTTCTACTTTACATAATAATTTATGGCTTTAATCCCTTAGAAAACAGCGTCTGCTTAATATTTTTCTAATTTTATGTATTAATAATTGTATACAGTGTGATATAATAGATTTTTATTGTATGACCGAACTTCACTGAACGGCAGTGTACATGATTTGGACTTAAAAATTTATTTCTTCGAAAGGGGTTGTTTGCTCGCATTGCAACAGTCAAGTGAATGTTCCTTATAATGAAAATTATATGGTAAAAAAATATGCTATTTGTATTGTCAAGCTTCCAAACCAGTAATGCATAATGCATATGTCTAAGGGTAGCATATAACGCCTGCTTCTCTTTATAGTGATAGCTGCGCATTTAAGCTATCTACAAGGCTATTTTCTGGCACAATTATGAATTGAAGTTCATCAGTTAATCGCACACACTGCTTTAATATAATCACTAAAATCACTGCGCCCCATTTGTGTAGTTAGTCCACCGGTGCTTCAAAGTGTTCCGATCACTATTCCAGATCGAAGTCCTAAGTATTCACCATCCACGTCTGAACAAGCCTAATAATCCCACCAGTCCGCGTACCACACGTATGCGATAAGGATATCATTCAGATCCGATTTGGTAGGGTTATTAGGTTATTAAGAATCCCATAAAATTCAATTTGCAACTGGATGCCAGTCCTTACATTTAATTAATTTATTTATGTGGAAGAGAGATGATATACATTTACATTGCATATTTATCTGTAGCGCAATCTGCCTTAAAAAGCGTATTAATTCCTATTAATTTAGATCTTTTTAGGATCAGTTCTGGCATAGCCCCGCTTTAAAACAGAAAGCAACAAGTTATCCTGCTTTACGTATCTATAAACAAACTAATATTTATGCTATTAGTTCAAAGCACCTAATACTTTCTGTTTGCATAAACATATGTAAAGCTACGAGTAACCGAATGCAATAATGTCTACGATAGCAATCTGCTAAGAATTTATTATGCAAATGCAGAAATTTTATCGCCGTGCAAAAAGCGAAGGCATTTAATTTTCGCTAATAGAAAATCTCGCTAGATGCTTTTTTGTGCGGTAACGAGCTTTGAAAGTACAAGCTTGATGTAAATATATTCTTCAAGCACGTAGTAAACGTTTATCCTCGAATATGTAGCGGATACGTGTTGAAATTCAGTGACGTCTTTATAACAGTAAATGAACAATTTATTGTTTATCGGGTATTATTAATCGTAATCGGATACGCGGCAATTAAAATTTAATGATCTTATCTTAGACGTAAAGGATTTATATTTTAATTCTTTACACGTAAGAGAAGAGAGATTTTTCCATCGTAAATTTGCTTTCGGCTCATATTTTCTGCGTGATAATGCACGTAATAATAAAACGTTAATATTTTATGTTTTTATTCTGACGTAAGTATATCTAAGTTACATCTTTCAAACTTATCCAATTAAAAAGTTAATACTGCGATCGATTTATAGCTTTGAAAATAAAAAGGAACGTTTAAGAAGCCTCAAGAAGGATCAAAGTAACCGCAGGATCAAATCCTGTACCCACAATTAACAAATACAGTTAATCTGTACCTGTTAACAGTAGATTAAAACTTAGTAACACAATAATTACAAAAGTGCTTTGAAGGAAGGACCGGGAATCGTTAAAGAAGCATCTGTGAGGTCTGCATTTCAGAACCATCATCTTCACGTGGTTCTACAACCTTGATGCTGCTTTCTTCTGTGCTCGTTTCGACCCCTTAATGTACCAATGAAAAAATTCTTGAACAACAGTGATGACTCTGTGGAGAAATAATTTGTACCAATGCCTTACTACGATGTCCATCTCTTTGATTTCCTAAATAGAGGTTTCCTCTCAGAGTTCTTGTTATCTTAATTTTTGAAACATCCTCGTATATCGAATAAATTTGGATTCTCCAATTCGAAAGCTATGAAATTCTATACAAGATTTGAATAACGAAGGCATTTTGATTTGGATGCTAGGATAAGGTAAGACATTCGCTGAGGACATCGAAAAGGTTGTAGTAGGTAACTCTGCAAGAAGCTACTACTTTACAGGATCAAATATCAGACATATACATGCAAGATACAACCAAAAAAATTATTATATTAACTAATAAATTTATTACAATAATGAACTTTGTTTATCAAATTGAAATCTGTTTATCAATATAATAAATATCTGTTTATTAACTTACTTTGTGAGAAACGAAACAAACTTTACTTTTTTGTTATTTCTCATTAGATGTATTCTTTACATTAATAATTCCTTTTATTGTATATAATATGCGTTCGTCGATATAATAAACAGCGATTTATTAAAATGATAAACTCGTACGTTGCACCAACTTTGATAAAAAAGTCGTTACATTAACCTACTTTTTTTAGCATATTTACGTACCTTTTTCATCCATTATAACTTACAAATAATAAAATTCTCAAGTCTAAATATCATAGAAAATAACTAAAACGTTGGCGTGTTTAGGGTCTTTGTCCATTAATTACACAAATATATATACTCATTCCTAAACAAACTTTTCGTAAGGCGCAATAACTCTTTGTTAGAGCCTAATTTATAGAAACAACAAAATGCTGTTGATGTACACATTCATCCAGAGTAAAGGCGAAGCCCGACCGAAAGGAAAGAAAAAGAAAAACGAGATTTGTAAACACATAAAAGATTTACAGGAATGTATAATTTCTTCATTATCATCACATCCGAATTATACGACATGTACGAGAAATAAATATTCCCCGCTAAGACTCTATTCGTTCACACTTAAGAGTATTTAAAGACCGAATCTTTACACTTAAAACCATGCCAACGAGACCGAACAGAATTTATGTAACAGCTTCTAAAGAAGCAAGAAACAAGTCTGCAAACAAAAATAGGAAGCCGCTCTCGTATATTGTAGCATTATTCTTTCTATTCTGTGCCGGTCTATATACATATATATGTATTTACGTAGGTGTATAAGTACATAAGTACTTCGCGCGAGACGAAAATAATACGAAAGGTACGAGAGATAGTTTGTAAACTTCGATAACACTGTTTATAAATATACGGAAAATTCGATATTTTACGATTTCGAAAAAGACGGAAAGCAAAGAAAGGGGAACAGGAACGGTGCCGTCGTCAATACGAGGAACCTATGCCAACGTGTTGTGATGGATAGAAAAACAAATCGGGGAGGAAGTCATTGTGAATACGCGCGCTAGTATCGAGAAAGAGAGAGTAGCACATGTTTCTAGTTGAAAGGCAGGAGCAGCACTTGACTTAAAATATCTCTAAAAGTGTTTAGGTTACTCGGGAAAAAAATGCTTTTAGAAGGCCGGCTGTAGCCAAGATAAAATTTTGAAGTGCAGTTCTGTGTCGTGTCATAACCGAATCATTGCGTTCGCCGCCGCGCAAGAACCGACGTCATATCGCCCGTTTCGAAATCGTATTAGCTCGTTACACACATAGCGTCTCCTATTTAACACCAGATTGAAGTGACCTCTCTAATCCTGCTAAAGCGCACCGAAAAAAAACTAAATGGGAAAATAGTTTGTTTCTAGCAGATAAGCTAGACGTTTACTAGACTCAGGCTCTCTTATTCCTACGATATTATAAATTATAAGGCATCGAAATCGTTGTATATTATCAAGTAAAATATACATTGGGGGAAGATGCTTTACTTTAAGTATGTTGCTTATAATAATACGTGAATAATTAAAGATTGTCATCGAAAACTGCTTTCTGGACGTAAATTATGTAATTCTTTGGAAATGTTTATTTATTTAAAAGTAATATACCGCGCACTTCTTTTACCATTGAACATTAACATTTGCGTTTTACATGGCGAGTAGCTACTGGGATTAAATTTTTCATTTAATCCCATCCAATTAACAGGTGACGAAATGGAGCAAGCATTCAAAGTGCTCACCCTCTCATGCCATACTGCTTGCAAGCACATATGCAATGTGTCGCCAGATGGAGATCACAAGAGAGAGAGAGAAAAGTTATTTCTTATGAAAAAATTCTATTTTCCAAAGAAATTACCTTACCGTGAAGAAGGCAAAATTTGAGGCAATTATGTGCTAGTAGGCGGTCGATAAAAATCGATAAAAGCAATTTAAAAGCGCACGGAACCTCGTCCGACGGCTAAATTAAAACAAAATATTTGCACGCTTTTTACGCTAAGTAAAGAAGCTATTCCAAAAAAGCAGGCCGTCTAAAAGAAAGAAGAGTGCAAAATAAGGAAAAACATCAAACATCCTGCTATAATTTCAGCATCGGGACGACTTTTGTTTAACATCGTCGAGTTACTGTACATGGAGCGTATCAAAGCTCGGTCCGCTTCTTTCCGGCGGCGTGTATCTTTATTTTCTATGACCACCGCGGTGTAGCAGTAAGATTTGCATGCATATGTATAAAAATAGGAAGCTGCACAAGCGAAGTAAATTCCTTTGTTGAAATAGTTTATAAACTCTGTAATCTTTTAAAATACATCCAAATGTCTACATTTTCCAACGAATATTTACCTTTGCCTGGCAAAAAAAAGATGTGTTGCTCTGTTTGAATTAAGCGAGGTATAATCTTGGCTGCATACGTAGGTTGCTAGTGAATTTGATGGAACCTCCCCAAGGATTCATCTTTTCTTCGGTGGAAGATACTAAAATTCTAGCCGCTCTTCACGAAATTTCTTCATCATTAATTTTTACTACTAGTACTATTTTTTTTACAATCGATGGGGGATATTCATACTTCACTCGTCAAAATCACGGCTTGTTTGTTAAAAATTGAAACTATCAATTTTAAGGGTTTTATGGTGTTATTGTAATTTGGAATGGTGAAATAATAAACAGGATGATCCATTTTAAAAGACAAAATTCTTTATCTTTGAGAACTGCGAAGCTTGTACACATATAAAAAACATCCTGTACATGAAAAAAATCTTCTACATATCCAAGACCTTTAAGTTATCAGATTTCTTCGTATCTGCCAAATATCTTTCGTTAACTCTCACTAATAATGTTATTTTGTTGGTTACTATAGGGCACCGATTTTTCTTGAATTCACAGTCTTTTCGGAACAACTTGACAACGTCGCATAAAACATTCTTCATGCTACCCTGCATTAATTGAACACCTCTTATATTTCGTGCTATTTTAGAAATATTCACAAAAGCAAATATAGTTCATATAATTCCTTTAAAACATTTTTTTTTGCTATCTTCTGTATTAACCGAGATATTTTGGATTTTCTTGCACTAATGGGCCACCCTGTTCTGTGTAGCCCTACAACTCAAATTCGATGCTGGCAGAAGAGAGCTTCAGGAAGGTGTAGGCTAAATAATGGTAGTAAACCAATTATAAACGTGCACGTTTGAGAAAGATGAATGTGAATAAGCTCACTTACCAATTATAATAATTTACAGGCTCTAAAGTTGTTATAGCTCACTACACCAGCTTAAAATCGGAAGAATTGTATTCCATAAAGTCAAAAACGTTTATTACATAGCAGCATTGTAACAATACTTGTTCTTTGCTTATATTTAATAAGCCGGACGAAGTGCGCTAGTTATTAAGCTGAACGATCTAGCCGAGCAAGCCTCGATGATGCAGGTACGTACTATTGAATGGGTGATCGTTCACTCCAATGTATATGCAACCAGTTCAGCATTGCAGCTCTCAGGTCCGGCAAAGAGAGTATCGTAATGGGCTTACATGACGCGGCGTTCAGCAGACACAAAATTATATAAATCACAGGTATTAATGGAGAAAACTCATTGTTTTTCTTTTCAGTGCTTGGGACAATAGGAATGGTTTGTATGCAATTACCTTCAAAATGATTACCCAATTAATAGACAATCCTGGCACTTTAGTTTTCATTTTTGGCATGTTTTTACCAGGTGTGTCGGTAATTCCTTTCCGGTTTTTCCGGCAGATGTCACTGGCCATAAGTATGAAATGTTATGATTTGATACATATGTAATTTTATTCTACTGACATTAACCTTAAAACTACACAAGTTACGTTCCGCCAAAATAACAGCGTTATAGATTTATAATTTTTTGAAAATGTCGAGTTTTGTGCCTGAAAACGTGCATTTGCGGCACGCATTACTTTTCTTGTTTCATCAAAAGAAAAAAGCCGCTGAAAGTCATCGTTTGCTAGTAGAGACTTACGGTGAGCATGCTCCAACCATAAGAACATGTGAAACGTGGTTTCGACAATTCAAATGTGGTGATTTCAACGTTCAAGATAAAGAACGTCCTGGTAGGCCGAAAACGTTTGAAGACGCGGAATTGCAGGAGCTATTGGATGAAGACTCAACACAAACTCAAAAACAATTAGCAGAAAAGTTGAATGTGGGCCGAGTAGCAATTTGTGAACGATTACAAGCTATGGGAAAGATCCAAAAGATGGGGAGATGGGTGCCACATGAATTGAATGACAGACAAATGGAAAATCGAAAAATCGTTAGTGAAATTCTGCTTCAAAGGTATGAAAGGAAGTCATTTCTGCATCGAATAGTAACGGGTGATGAAAAATGGATTTATTTCGAAAATCCCAAGCGAAAAAAATCATGGTTATCACCTGGCGAAGCTGGCCCATCGACTGCAAGGCCAAATCGCTTTGGTCGCAAGACCATGCTCTGTGTCTGGTGGGACCAGATTGGTGTCGTATATTATGAACTGTTGAAACCGGGAGAAACAGTTAATAGTGATCGCTACCGACAACAAATGATCAATTTGAACTGTGCATTGATCGAAAAACGTCCACAATACGCTGAAAGACATGATAAAGTGATTTTGCAACATGACAACGCGCCGTCTCATACAGCAAAACCAGTCAAAGAAATGTTGAAATCACTTGGATGGGAAGTTTTATCGCACCCGCCGTACTCTCCAGACCTGGCTCCATCCGACTACCACCTTTTCGCATCGATGGGGCACGCGCTTGCAGAGCAGCACTTCGCCGATTTCGAAGAAGTTAAAAAATGGCTCGATGAATGGTTTAGCTCAAAGGAGGAACTGTTCTTTTGGAATGGCATTCATAAATTGCCTGAGAGATGGACAAAATGTATAGAATCAAATGGCCAATACTTTGAATAAATAAATTTTAACTATCCATTCTAAGTAACGTGTTTTCTTTAGCGAAAAAACCGGAAAAGAATTACCGACACACCTGGTAGAGGTAAAGGTCAAATTTAAGTTTGGCGGTTACAATGCAGGATTCCTTTATTGAAAACCAAACGTTACGTGCTGCAAATTAGCCCATAATTAGTAATTATAGCAAAGACTCTGGGATCCTATGGCAAACACCAAGGTATTGGCATATTCCTCAGCACGCAGCATTATTTTTTTTTTTCAATCTTTGACTAGTATCTTAGGAAACTGATGCCAAGTATCTCAATTTTTAACGCTAATAATGTTCAGAAATTAACGCATCAATTATGTATTGAGTGTGACATTTGAATGTGCCTTTAATTCAATTAGGGCGAATACCGTTAGCACTAAAATGTGTGGCCCATTAAACGATTCATTATTTTAAAATTCCTTTGCTGAATTCTTTGAGCATTTCCTCACATCAGCTGACGCGAATCTTGTTTCTGCTTGGCTCAACTTATGTGAAATCCATCAGATCCTTTTCATATCTAAATGTACATGTAAAATCGAGTGTATTACAATCTTTGATATAACCAAGGACAACAATTTATTTTGGTCGACCTTCACGGACGAAAGTAAAAGAAAGAAAAAGATGAAATGCTATAAATCAATTGCAGACTTTCCTGATGATGCTTTAGTGCCAAAACAATTCGAAACGTTATTGTTGTGTTAGGCTTTTTACTAAAATCGTAAAAAAATTGTCCAACGAAAACCTCCATGTGGAATTTCCATTTCTTCACAAAATTGCTTCCTTAAACGCTCACTGCAAGCAAACTACACGGTCGATTTCTGCGTCGTCACTGCTACGATAATAGCAAATGTAAAATTTTACCAAAATAGTATGTCAACTCTCAACAGCGCAGCTGGTTGCATCATATACTGCAACCTGATTCAGTATTGTTTACTCCAGTCTGGTTTAGCGAGGCATGTGTTCATTTTTTATGCTCGTTAAGAACCCTACCTACGAGTTTACCCCTAAATTATTGTTGTTCTCGATTAATTGATTAAATTTTTTATGGTAAAGTTTATAAAATTGCCCAGCGTGAAGACACTAGATCTTTAGGTATAATTTTTATTCTTTATCGGAACAAATTCATCGTACTTAATATTCATATATGCATATTATTTAGCAAATTTATCCCCCACTTTCGGAACAATTTTCGCTCCCAAAACGTCATTATTAAATTTGCATTTTCGCCGAACATTACAGAGTACCACCGGGAAACTTCCGACGAGACCTTAGTATTACGACTTAAAAATTAGTAACCGTACAAAGTGTACGAATTTCCGAAATTTCCAAATGTTAAACTCGAATTAATTATAGTAAGAAAGGAAAAGTCTCCTTCGTCGTGGAAGAGATATAATTTACAAAGTTGATATTCGGCAACCACCTTCCTCTTCGCAAGACGAGACGCGAAGAGCAAGAGATACCCGCTTAACTCGCATTCAAATTAATTTTAGCGTCTCTCGAGCGTTCTATTTCCATCACAATGTGAATCTATGACTCCGTAACACCCAACTACTCAAATATAACTCATAATTTTCATTGCCACAAATTCGCCGTGACCGTACTTCCTTTACTTTGGCATCGCGCGCCAGTTTAAATTGAAACGGTCATTTTTCATATTAATTCAAAACAGTTTCAGTTAGTTGGTTAGTCGTCGGACGTAGCCGTCCCGTTTGTACATTGCATCCGCTCCCCCGTCATTTCAACACATGTCCGTTGCGTGATTTGAAAATTGTTGGGGGATATTAAAGTTTCAGGCGTGTATGTGTACGACACCCACTTGTATTTTTATTACTATTCTGTATATTTTAACTGCTTGTACTTTGCTTTTAGCACGATACTGTTTATTGCGCTTATCACGAGTTACTGTTGTTATTTTTGTTATCAGATTTCGGCGCATTACCTCCGTTCTTTCATGGTGTTTGTATAAGATTTTATCGTTAAGGACACGTTAACTTTGGTTTTCTGTTTTGAAATTATCATTTAGACATAGAATAATAATAATATATTTATCCAATAGTGCTAACACCAAATTAAGGATAAAGCAAGTACAAAAAATATACAAAGAAAAAGAGAGCACAACATAGCGAGAAAAGTCTCGAACAAGGGCGCTCAAGGTGCATTTATCGCATCTAGAGTTAATACTGTTACACGTGCCACAAATAAATTTAATAGGTGTAAGTAGTAGCTTTGGGAGTGTAAAAAGTTAACAGATATCGCGTAGATTGTCTTGGGACCAGAAGCAACCGCTCGAGGATTTGGAGGCAGTAAATATTACCATGGATAATACCAAATATAAACTTTAGAGTGTTCACGGAACGTGGAGTTAAAAGGGAGTAAGTGTTAAAGGTAGCTAGAAGTTGATCTTGCGGATAACCCCGTCCTGGGTACACTCCACTAGTCCGAAAGGAAAAGATATTTCAAGAACCTCCTTTGTACATTTTGCAACCTTATTTTGTGAGCAAAATAAATTGGGTTTCAAACCAAAGCGCCACACTCAATTCCGGGTCTTACACAAAGTAACTATAATAGAGCTATTATGGAAATGCCTGGAACTTCGTAAGGCGAAGCCTAACAGTTTATTTGCTCTGGAAACTGCTGTTGTAATGTGAGGAACAAATGTTAACTTAGGACCAAAAATGAAACCTAAATCAGTCACAACTTCCGGCCGAGACAGAATTTCATTCTTTAGGGAGTCATAAACAATGAGCTTCTTCTTTCGCGAAAACGTTATTGCCTTGCATTTCGAGATGTTAAAAGGTGACACTCCATTCATGCACGCAATTTATGTTATTTTGGAGAGCAACAGCGTCACACAAAGAAGATACTGGTGAGAACAGCTTTACGTCATCGGCAAAGAGCGAGCATTTACAATTTAACAGCTCAACCAAATCATCGATGAACACGAAGAATAAAAGCAGTCCCAGGTTGGACCCCTGGGGAACACCAGATAAAACGCGCTGGAAATTAGACGCATAGCCTTTATAAGAGACAAAAAATCGCCGGTTCTCCAGATACAATTGTAATAAACTTAGAGACTCCTGCTTTATTGGGCTTAGTGACATGATAGAAGCAAACTAATTGTAATTGAATTAAAGATAATTGATAATAATGGTGCGAATAATAGCCACAAGGCCTCGTTCAATAATGTATCAAGTTCGTTCTAGAGTGGTATTAATATGTTGTTGGTTTTCTGATGCTCTTTTTCGCAGATGCCACTGATTATAATACTTTTTCCATATAAAGCTAGTTTTTTTATAACTCACCTCGCATTAGTCAAATGTTTTCACTACATTTGACTAGTATAATAGACTAACCAATCTTTACTGCCAACAAAATTGGGGTTAGCAGCAGATTCTCCATTTTCTTTGAAAAGTTGTAGATTTTTGAAGTTTTATATTTAATAACATTGGTGTCCAGTTGAATCCGTTTTTTTTTCTGAGCTGTTGTTCACCCAAATACTAAGTGCCTTTTCAAAAAATAGTGCTCTGGGACGAGCTGTCATATTTGCGAAGATAGAAGAACCTGCAGTCAGGGAGACGATCCAATGTATGATTTTTTTTGTTCTAGTGAGATGAAATGCCTTTTAAGACGTGCTTTTTTATTTACGATCTGCACTGTTCGGGACTACAAAAAGAGTAATATTTAACATTTCTTAAAAGAGAGCTTCGATAACTTTCAATACTCCACGAACAAAATGAATTCAGGACGCTAATATCCCTAATAGGTACACGATTGAGACACACAAAAAGTACCTATCTCATCACGGAACAATAGGGGATCTCCCTATTTCTAAAAACAAGTGTTAGAGTGAAACCGTGTTGTAAGAATGCAGATTTTCCCTAAGTTTCGAAGCGTGTTAGAGCGAAATCGTATTATAGGGACGCTGTGTTATACGCTGGTTACATGTATTAGAACCATTAATTCTATTAAAACCAAATTTCCAAGTACACAGATTATACTTATTGTTGGTGCAAACTAAGTAATGCCACTACTTACATACTTTATTGCAAAGGTAAACATAGCCGTTTTCTTTTGAAATTTCCATTTGTTTTGTTATGCAAACCAACTTACAAATAACAATAATCTCAAAGCTAGCGAAACCATTCTACCAGTTCTATAAATAGCTACGTCAGCCGTATCTTAATGTGACAGAATATTTTGTACCCCTAAACCTATCACCGTATTACACGGAAAGTACTTCTGTCTGGTGTGTTAGTTCTTCTCTTTTTTTTTCCATCTGCTCTATTCGTGAGCGTGCACGGAGAAGTTATCTCTATTTATTTTAAGAATTATTATATCACTTCAACACTTCGCTTTTTAACACTCAACAAACAAACAAATTAAACGGGAAATATAAAACTTTTTATTAATCGCTCGAATTATGTTCTCACTTGGTGACAGGATGTAACGTGAAAGAAAAACGTTTAGTTTCGTTCGATAAGCGCAGCATTTCTCGTGAAGAATGAAACGCTCCGTCAAAGGGATTTTTTCTTGTTGATTTATGACAGAATCGCGTTTGATATATTGTTTATGAGATGATTAGATGACGTGCCGCGTAAATTAAATCCATGTGACTGTACTTCGACGATTTCTCTAGTTCGGTACCAAAAATTGAAGCTATTGATTGCTTTCTTGAAATGTTTAGGACGGTAAGAAGTAGTGACTCCACCTTTCAATAAATAATATTATACAACAAACATTTTCTTACGTCTCTATTGTTGGATGACCAAAATACGATAAACTTGAATACCAAAATACCCTGGTTTATTTTAATTATTTTCGTTATTACTTGTTGCTACGCATATGGATTTTTGAATGTTGAGCTTATGTGCCCCTCATTAATTTACTTAACTGATAAGAGTAACTATTCAAAGAAATGTACTTTTTCTTTACTCTGAGGATGTTATAACCGAGTTACGTTTTGGTATATTAAACCCCACTTGCGGTGGAGTCAATCTTATTTTTTAAATAGAATATAAAGCCTAATAAATCTTATTACTTCAGTGGCCCAGATGTACCAACGTCGTTTAGCCAATATTCACATCCCGTCTATCACAAATTAGTCCAGGTATTGATTTATAGCCTCCGGCAAACCGGAGCGTAACTTTCCTAATTATTTTCTACACACATGTTTACACTTTCCTGGCAGACACCGAGGGCCAAAGTAATAAATCCATTAAAAGGCCCGATAATTAAGAACATTTTCAAAAATAGTTCCTTCAAATTGGGAGTCTATAGCGTCGTCCCTAAGTATTGATTAAGATTGATCGCAGATGGATTCCATCTTTTTTCTACTTTCAATCTTCGAAAAAACCCTCAATTATCTGTACTTAATTGTATAATTACACGAAAATAACAATCCACCCTTATAACTGTGGACAGCGTTCCTCCTCCAGTTAGACCGTTAAGCTTTATTATAGTAATAGAGTCCGGGACGAATTAAAAAAATAATACGCTCGGCATCTTCTGATTGATGCCGTAATATTTTAATCGAAAAATCAATAGTGGAAAGAAGCTCATGAATGGCCGAGAGCAGACGTTATTGATTTTGCAATTCCAATTATCCTAAATAGACAGGGAACGGTGTGACGAGGGAAAATACCTTTTGTATAAATTATCACATCCCGGCCTATTTAGATATCCGATAAGTGGTTTTGCAAGTGTCAGTTTTCGAGACGGCGAACGTACAAAGGCTTAGGTCGGGCGAAACCTTACTTATTAAATATAAACAAAGGGGGAATCGTTGAAATGTTGTTTTTGTCCCGATATATCGTAAAACGTCACAGATTCGTTGGTGTCCGCCGCGCAGTTTATCAGATTTAAACTTGGGATCGGTAAATAATAACCACACATATGCTTTGCCGCTGTGTTTGATATGAAGTTTACATTTCGAAGAGCTACTAGTTTTATTTAATGTAAATATTTATAACGTATCATATTGGAAGGGTAAGGTTTCATATTATCTCGAATTTAGCTTAGATAAATAGAACTATATTAAATTTTATAAGCCACAAAATCTCCTCTTAAGAATGAACCGTACACCTTGAGGCCTCGTAAGTTTTTCATGCGGGTATTTATCCAATAAAAATAGTACTACATGTCTTGACATCCCCCGACAGCTTTCGCTACATCAGCCGTCCATGAGCTATCTTTACGCCTGCGCCCCTGGAGCGTCTTAAGATATTTATCCTCAACATTCGCCAAATTTGGAGTAAGGAAAAACTACGGAAAATCTTACTGTGAGAGTGACGAGCCCGAGGTTCGAAAGCGATAATCCATATTTCGCTCTATTTCAAAAATTCTTTGGGGACTTCATAAACGAGCCGTTTTCTTCTGATATTAGAATAAATTTACCTTTTTGATAAGCGAAAAATGTGAGGGTGACTTTCTTTTGGCCTGAAAGAAACGCCTGAAAAAAAAGGTAATTCTTTTGAGCAAACTAGCTAGCTGGATGTTAATTTTTGGCCAAGCTGGATTTTAAATTCTGACGATACTTTAGATTATGAAAATGGTTTTGGTCTGTAATAATTCCGTATTCTTCCGTGTTCCTTTACTTAACCAATATTTCACTTTATCAAGGTTTTTCATAAATGAATTAGTGAAGATAGCCAGTTAAAAAAGTTTATCTTCGCTATAACCAGGAACAATGGTACGAATGTCACTCACGGTTGGAAGATCCCCAATAAACTACAAAAAGTCAAAAGACCAATGACGCATGGATTTGGGAAAATCCATACGGTGTTAGTATTTCTTTGTTTGCGGATCTTGAACTTACGTTTACCACAAATTTCAATGGGTACGCCTATTAAAAAAAAAAGAAAACCGTTTAAATACTTTGCAGACTCAATAATAATATTACTAAACAATGTTCCCAAATGTAAGTCATTAGTTTAAAAATAAATTTTTCGATACCACTCGATATGCTCTATTTACAACTTTTACTGCAAAATCCAATCGTTGAGTTTCGCATTTGATTATAAATGCATTTACGGGCAATAGTAACCAAGCGAATATCCAGAGCGATTCGTTCGCATTTCTCGGATTACGACGAAAATAGAAGACCACATCTCGGAAAAGCGCAATTTCTAATGTAACAACAGGGAAATCACTGTGAAAGTTTTTATTCGAATATTAAGAAGTTTGTTCACTCGCCATGCTAAAATGATTTAAATTTTATTCTTACGTTGAAGTTGATGGCGTCGTCTTGCCGCCGACATAAAATAAACGACCCCATAAAACTACCGCAAAAACTTCGTTACGTAAGTGAAAAAGATTAAAGTTACTCGACTCCGTTACAATATGAAAGTGATAAATACGCATTATCTTAATCTTTTCCTAATGAAAGTTAGTAGAAGTCTGCCATGTAAAAAGAAGTAAAGCATCTTTTATTAGCTTTCACTTTTTGAGGTTGGAATATGAATGGGGGAATCGTTACGGCAAAAACCAAGTTTTACCCGACATTTTAACTTGTAAATTTTATTGCGCTACGTTCAAGTAGCTAGCAGTAAAGTTCCCTGGTGAACGAATTTGAAAGTAACGAATATTAAATCGATTGAATTGCTTATAAAGTTGGAATACTTTTCGACGTTATATTTTACGTAATAATAACACGAGAGAATGAGCTCAAATTGAGAAGATATTACCAGCTTTTCTACTATTACAAATTTATATTATTCTGGTAAACACGCTTCTTTTATACTGGACGGATTCTCTGTACAAAATTACCTCCAATATTTTTAACGTACCTAGTATTATTACCCATTTTAATTTAATTTTTTATTTCATTTCAATATTCACAAATTATCAAAATTTAATTGAAAATTTGTTTTGGTTAGTTTTCAAATTCTGGCATTTTGATAATTTATCTTATTAAATTTTTACATTAAAGAAAAGATCCCATTAAGGGGGGTAACCAAGGTCTCTTTTATTTAAAACTGTTAAAAAATAATCATTAGTATCTGAAGAGAATAAACAAGAACATTAATTCAAGAAGTAAAAATAAAATCTCCAAAGGGGACGAGAAAGCAAGGGAATTGATATATTAACGGAGAAGAGGAGGAAGTCTAGATTTCAAGAAGCGCTTGGGGACAAACATAAATACATCACATCTACTCTATAAGTAAATTAGAACCGTTAATTTTTTAGCTTATAATTTAGTAAATCACCGTATTAAAAAAATATATATTAAAGGATTGGCTTTATCACTTTTGTGGATCAGCACGAATATTTTCTGCGGCATCCGTAATTCTAGAAGCAAGTTGTTCTCTGACTTTTTAACCTTCCCTAAAGAGAATAATCGAGATGGTGACTTTGCTAGCCAAGTAACTTCTGCAGCTTCCAACCTAGCAGCTCGTTTAATTTTGATTCAAGAAAGCTGTTGCTCGTCTACCAAAGTGAGGAACTGCACCATCGTCTTGTATCCAAGTACACTGAATTAAATTATAAGTAGAGATAACAAAGGCAGGTGAAATTATTTACTTTTTTGCAGCGACTAGACAGACTCGTGTTTTGTCGACTCTCAAGGAAACCAGTAGGCAACCCTTTCTTATGAGACGAATAGACACGAGTCTGTCTAGTCGCTGCAAAAAAAGTAATTATTTCACCTGCCTTGGTCATCTCTAATTGTAAGTGACGTTAACTGTTGCGATGAATCACAACCATCTCGACTTTTTAATAACAGCGGTACCTATACCTGCATTAGAAAATTTCAAATCTTGTAGCTCAGTTTTAAGTCTATATTCGTTGGATATTTTTGACTTGAAATTGCTTGAGCAACAAATCCTAAAGCTGTGATAATCATGGGAAACCCGTTAATTACAGTATCTGAAAGAGCAATTTAGTTACGTCAACTGAATTATAGTTAATTTAGTTAAAATCTACGATTGAACACGAGCAAGTAAATATGTTGTTTAAAAGAAATATTCTTTTTTTGATCTAAGTAAAATATGGTTGAATTAACAAAAGAAGTGAACAAAATCGATTTAGTTGGCTCTAACATATGGGCTTTCCAGTGTACAGGGGAACAAAGGTTTTTCGCGGCACAACTGTGATGAACTTGCTACTAACAGCATTTTATTATGCTACACACGCGACCTCAAGCTTGATCACGTAATATGTAACAGATGATTTTAAAATTAATCTCATACGAGTGATTTTATAGCTGCGGTTATAAACAAACGAAAGGGTACGTGCAACACCTGTTGATGTATCGTACACGTAAATCTGCGATGGAATTTTATTCATAGCATACACCTAGTGAGTTCCGTTTACTATTATCACTTTAGGGCCTAAAGGTTTTGGTAACAATAAAATACTGATAACAACTGGCAATCGAAACAGCAAACGATTATTTGCACGTTTCTTGTCGAACTAATTGCTAAACCACTTCTACAGAAGTAAGCAAATCGCATTGTTCCATGTGATTTTACATCATTTTCTAAAGTAATAGATTAACTCTATCTAACGAATTTTCCCTGACGAATCAATTGATACGATTTTCGACAGGACACGTGCAGATGAGAATATCTTTATCAGATACTCTGTCCCTATTAGGAAACCGTACTCGCTTGGTGCATTAATTACCTTCAATATTTTCAATATCTTCTTGGTTGCGCAGACCCCAGCTATATTATTACCTGTCGATTGAAAAGCTACCATATATTTAACATAACCGCTTCGCAACCACTGCAAATAGTCTAAAAGCTACCCGGCTATTATCTAATATCTGCGTGCGCTCCCTACACATAAGAACTATAAATTATTGAAAGCGTACAGAATCGTTGCTTCTGCATTAAATAACACAACAGCGATATAAAATACACCTATGTAGATGCTATAACATTAAGACTATATACACTGCCCTTCAGAGAAGTTCGGTCGGTTGGAAAAAAACATGAAAAGGTTACAGAAACAAACGAAACTAAAAACAAAATGCAATTTTATTGTATGTACGGGTAAAAAAGACGAAAATAAATAAATAAAAAGTTATTCTGGCCTAATATAACATACTGAACATTATATTTCTTTTTTCTTCGAAAAAACTTCCTTTGCTGTTAATCACCGCTCCAACTATTCTAGGCATTCTTTCGATAAGTTTTGTTAAAACAGATTGTGGAATATTAATCCGTTCATCTCCCAGAATATTCCGTAAACGTTCTTGTGAAGTTGGGCATATTTTTCCAGTTCATCCCACAACTCTATAGGGTTCAAATCTGGACTTTGTGGGGGCCATGTCATCACTTTCAGGGTGTGCTGTTCTTCTTGCTCCTTTAGATAGTTCTTACACACTAACGCAGTGTGTTTTGGGTCGTTGTCATTCATGATTGTAAAGTTACGGCCTATTATACGCAATCCTGATGGCACTGCATGATTCTGGAGTATTGCAAAATAATTTTCCCTCATTACACCCTGCACTCTGCATAAATCTTCCGTCCCAGCAAAGGAGAGACATCCCCACACTAACACAGAACTACGCCCTTGCTTCACTGTAGGCACAATGCAGTTCGGGATCACTTTTCGGTTTTAGATCTTCGGACAAACTCGTCGATTTTGCCCAAAAATCTCAAACTTTGACTCGTCACTCCAAAGCACGTGTTTCCAATCATCTAACGACCAATCTAGATGAGAACGGGCCCACTGTAGCCGTTTTGCTCCGTTGCCCGACGTAATAAGGGGTTTCGAATGGCAATGCGTTCATGAAGGTCCGCTTGTTGAAGTCGACGTTTTACCGTACTCGCCGAAACTTGTTCTTCGCGGCCGCGATTGACTTCGGCTGCTATTTGTGGCGCTGTTAATTTTCTATTGTGTTTGCTTCATAATACAATTCTCAAATCTTCGGCTTTTGTTGTTTTCCTAGATGCTCCAGGACGAACGCGATTTTTTATAATTCCAGTTGTCCGATATCGCTTTATGATGTCATTTACTGTTGAACTTCTCATATTTATTTTTTCAGCAATTTGTCGCCCCGAATATCCTTCTTCAAACAGCGTAGGAATGCGTGAACATTTTTCTACGCTGCTAGGCTTACCACGTGCTATTTTGAAGTAAATTTTCTTAAAACTTTCGCGCAAAAGCAACAGATGCACACCAACACACGTTTAACAGTAAAATGAAGCAAATTTGTATCTTTACGCCCGTGATAAATAAACAAGAGTGATGCTGCGGTATTTTTCCTAAATGTATTGTTCGTTAATAATCCCCAAACAACCCGTTTCAAAAGATCGGTACTTCCGCGAAATTCTTGGAATGATAATAAAAGGGACTTTATTGTGGTTGTCGCAATATTTCTACTTTACATAATAATTTATGGCTTTAATCCCTTAGAAAAGAGTGTATGCTTAATATTTTTCTAATTTTATGTATTAATAATTGTATATAGTGTGATGTAATAGATTTTTATTGTATGACCGAACTTCACTGAACGGCAGTGTACATATAAGTAGATACAGCGGCGTGCTGCAGCTGCTTTATTTGTTTTTACTTAATTATGATGTACGCAAACTGTATGCACGGCCATTAAAACAACTCGCAAAAAATCCGAAACAGTCGATAATCATACAGCGTACGGTTGAAAACGGGTGATTTTATAACTCCGCACCGTCAGAAATGGTCATAAATTTCTTGCCGCCTTTATTGGATGTTCTCATTTTCCCATTTGCTATATACGGCCTCTTTAAAACACCGATCGTGATTTCAGTTATTACGCATGTTAAAATTCTTTATTGGCTTCACTCTGTAAATATGCAATTTGCATAGAAAGTTTTCCGGAACGCCTGCTAAAGCATTCCTTTTATTAAAACGTACAGCCATAGTTTAGTTCTTCAAAATGAATCTTTAAATTGTCAAATTTTATTAAACTATCTACAAGAATATTACAAGAGTAATCATTAGGAGTATGAGTATGGCAGAGTATGGCTCGAAACCAGCATTGAAAATTGCGTTTAAGGAAACAAGGCTCTTACGTACAGAAGCATTGTCCTGATGACGCAAAAGCTTATCTTCTCTGTGGCGTGACTGTCTGGCCAAGTTCCAGGTAATTAATCAATGAAATTTCCTCGGCGTTCCAAAAAATGGTAGCCATATTCTTACCCGCTGTAAGTTGAACTTTAAGTTTGAGATGATGGAGACCATCGATGTCGCCATTCCTTGCTTTGTTGTCTAGACTCAGGACCGTACACACAAGAGTGAATCAATTTTTTTTACGATTCGGTGTCTCTTGGGGCTTCAGGTAATATGTGGAAAAGTTTCTTTTATATCAACTGGAGTCTACAACATGGGTTACCATGTTGGATTCATGCTATTTTAATTTTCTTAAATCGAACACTCTGTATTATAGTAATATCTGATCCTTTAATTATTTAATTATAGTATGTCTGTTTCTTTTTGTGCTAGAACATGTTTTTAGTTATTATTGTGTTATTACAACAGGAAACGTTCTTGCCTGTAGCATAAAATGCATTTCCGTTCTCTTCTTCATTCTTCGTAAATTAGAGGCCTTCAAAGTGAAGCTAACAAAATGCAAAGTGGTACATAGAAATTTTAATTTAGAGTATATCGGTTTCTACAACTGAAGTAAGAATTCTTCCACATACAATTTACCAAGTCAACAAGGGATAAAAATAAACTTCGAAACGGTGGCACATGCATATTTTCTATTCAGCCCTACAGTTCAGCACCGGCAATGCTTCTTCCATCTCCTCCTTCCCCCTTTGTAGAAGCATTTGCAATTAGCATAATTCTACCATTTCTTTACAGTAAACTCCCTCGGTATCAGGAAGTCATTATTAATATTTTCCCATGAGTACGACAGCATAAAGGCTCGAACCTATTGTATTCGCGCAAAGGGTTTATTATAAAGGTTATACGGGAGTATAAGGTTACATGACCCCTCTTCGCAAACGATTATGCGTCTTAAGATCTACGCAATACCTTTTTTTTTTAGTAATTCGGGGTCTTTTTTTTATAGAACAACCATAACTACTCGGATTACAACGTCCCTCAGATGTGGGTGGAGTTCGATTACCGCGAAAATGGAACTGCAAAGATTATAGATTCCTTCGTATGGCTTTTTAAGGGCTCTTGAAGAAATGGGAGAATAATTTCAACTACGAGGCGGGCTCCTTTGTTATAATTCTATAGAATAATTAGATGACAAGAATTACAAAAAAATTTTGAAAGAATTTACCAAAATTAGACTTGTATGTAACCTTAGCTATAACATATTGTAATGTTAACAAAAAAAAATGACATTATAAGCATCGATCTCCAATGTCCAAAATTAATCAGAAATTTTCTATTCATTACTTTCGTAGAACAGATGAAACAATTTAAACAAATTTTATAAGCATCTTCTTTTTAGTACAGTTAGTTAAATGTACTTTTACTGTAGCAAATAAGCAGGACTCTTTAATTTTGGCTATCGAACTAACAAATCTGATTTATTTTTCAACGATTTACGTCAAATCGAAAAATTATTCATTCGTTAAAGGAGAGGAAACATTTCGAAAATGGAAAATCCTGTTTCGTTCCTGCAACGTCGATCTTCACGCTTATATTTTAAACTTGACTGCTACAAGGATTATTAATACTTCGTTCTCCCGAATACATTTGTAACTGTACATATTAGAGTAAGCGGAATACATCTCGGAAACAATATAATTTATTACGTGAAGGCAGCGCTGACATATCAAGACATTTAGTGTACGCCCCCGCCGTTACAAGTTCGTTATATTATTGTTAAATTGATATAGCAGGCGTTTCACCAAATTGCTCGGAAATATTTTCGGCTTACATTATAAGTTCGCCTCGCAATATTTACTGAGAGTAAGCAATTTGTACATTTTGATCAAGCGTAGTTTTCGGTCTTCTGGTGTTAACATTATCCAGAAATGCTAGGGGTGCTCGACAACGGCATTCAAACTCCGCCGCGTTTCGAAACTAGAAGGAATCGGCTTAACATGAATTGTGCAGTTGATACCGGAATGGAAAATATCTAAAAACGCCCGCATGCCGCCGGTTCGTTCCGGCGTTTTGTCGAAAGCTCGTATTCGCGCGATCTATCATGTTACTTTCAGTCTAATGTCTGGCTGTATATACCGTTGTGTCGATCTGAGCGTGACGTTAGGACTACTAAAGATGCACCCGCAGAGGAATTACTCGTCGGATTTGAATCCACTTTACGGATTAAACGGGAACCGTTTTAAATACGCTCTGTCAAACATGGTCTTCCTGTCGAACACATTTTTCTGTTTATTCCCGGATTTTCCGACAATTCTGGCGCATCGTGATGAAGTTTTCGTGTAAGAAGGAATGTTCTTTTTTTTGAGTGCTGTTCGTATTTCGTTTTCTATGCAAAAAGCACTCTCTTCGCTTTCTTTTATCACGTTATTCCATAAATACGAAAATATACAAGTAACATTAAGAAGAATAAAAAAGAACAAAATCTTGAGTAGGCAATTTCCACTTAACAATATACGCGTTAGAACAATCTTTTATTTCGTTAGGAAAAAAGTTGAATAACTTTGCTTCCATGGTGTCTTGTGCAAAGATAGTAACAAACATATTTTTTTTAATTTCAAGTGCTACAACCTGTGACAAACTTATGTAAAAAGAGTCAGAAAATTTCAAATCAAAACAAAGCACTTCCAGAATGTACCCATAATAAAAAGTTAAAATTTATTGCTTCTAAGCAGTCATTTTCAAGAATCCTTCTGCTTTAAGTTAAATAGTGTTTAAATTTTATTTATTTAAATTTATGGAATAAAAATCCGAATTTACGTACTCTGGAATACAATCCAGGGTAGTAAAATGATTTAACGGTGAAGTCAATTGTTTATGACATAGTTGTCCTGCATGATTGGACCATTTTAGTAATGCTCAGTACTACCAAATAATAGAAAATGCGGAACCATCTTCCGCAGTTCTATTAAGAGGTGTATATCAAATATATCTATAGATAACTAGTACTCCGTTAAGCAATAACTCTTGTTCCTTCTGCGTTGAGCATACAGCACAGCTTCATAAGCAAGATATCGTCGAGGTAGGGATATATAGGAAAAATGAGGAGGCATTCCTTGTGCGTTTCTGGAGGAAAGAAGAAATTTATTAGATGTATGACCAAGGTATGTGATGTATTGCACTCCTCCCAACAAATTTCTTCCAAATAAAGACGCAAGTCTGAGTAAGAAACCATTCCGTAAAAATTTGAGTAACTCAGTGTCAACTCGGTCGAAGGCTTTCGCGGAGTCCGCATAAGTTTATATTGTTACCCAGAGATTCGGTTACGAATTATGTAATCGTAATATGGTTGGTGCTGATGGATCACTTACTCACAAAGCCATCTTGATTCTCAGATAAATTTGCACGAAATTGTGGATATATGCAATTATATAAAAGCATTTCGTATACTTTGGCAAAATCATTAATCAACGCAGTTACTGATTAAAGTGGCATCGTTTTTTTTTTTTGTAAACTGGACACAATTTTGCCATTTTCCAACAATTCTGGAAAATAGATGTTGATAGGGACAAGTTGAATAAATAACATAAATAGGCGCATTCTCTTATAAGGAAATTAGGTATATTCTCGTCACCCACGGTATTTAATTTCTTGAGAGCTTCGAAGACGTCACACTCATCAAATGAAACAAGGAGTCCGTCGTGGTAACTAACAGGAGCATACATATATGGAGAAACTGTCCGGCAAAAACAGATAATGCAAAAAAACAACGTAGAACGGAATAATCCAGGTAGTACTACCTGCAACAAGACAGCAGCCAGAAATTTAACGTAAGTTATCGAATCGAACAATAAAGTATGTAATGGGTTCAATTCAATCAAAGAATATTTAGGTACAAATCATGTACTACACTTTTAGATTTTAACGAAGGTTTAAAAAGCAATGCTTGTACGTAGAATCTCGTTGATTGATGAAAAATTAAATTCTTAATCCAGCACGCATATTACTGCTTAAAGAAAAAGAGTTTTCTTTCGATATTTTTCCTTCCTTCTTCTTAAGAAGTTACTCTTTGATCTGGAAGTAATTTCACGAAAACAAACTCGTCCAAATTAACAGCTAATTAAAAATTCGCGGAAAGATTGGTATATAAAAGTCACAATTAATTCTGGTTATGACGGAAATTATTAATACTCTGTGCAAACACATAATTATCGTTGGTTTTCGTAAATATTTAATCGGCTAAGGCAAGGATGAAAAACTGCTTTTACAAGCAAATTAGGTGGTATACCGGAATTCTACTGAAAAATCGCTTAATTTTTCAGTAATCGCCAAATTTTAAATTCTGACAGGAAAAATGTGGAGCTACGGAAAGGAAGTTCTAAAAGACTCATTTATTGAAACGTTAATAAAAATATGAGAAGGTATAACCTTAATGTTTATTTAATAGGGAAATTTTTAACTATTTCAGAAGTATGATACACTCATAAAATTGAAATCCTCGTTCCAAAATAATTCCCTAAACCGCAATTACCTTGGGACAAGTATTTTCGGCGGACAACGAATATACGGCATAACATTGTCATTACTTCATATCGCTGGAAGATCGTGACAGAAAACATTTGGAACTTATTTAAATACCTCGTCGAATAGCATTTACGTCTGGCATCTAATAATAAATTATTGTCTAATTATAAGTTTCCCCTTTGAGATAACTCTTGCGCGCAGAAATTTGTCACATTAAAGTCCCGTCAAAATTATTAATAACATTACTTTTATAAATAGTCCGAACTTGTGTGATATTTTCTCGCCTTATATAATTCGCTCTGCTTAGATTTTTATCAGCGAACGGGCGACTGTGTCAAAGCGAACTAAAAACGAACGCCTCGCCGTTATTTGGTGGCTAATGTTTATGCTGCAGTATATCATTTCAATTAAACTGTGACGCGTAGTAGAGCATAGCATGAAACATCTACAGACATCGTTTCATTTAATGTAACATGCGTACCACACACTCTGCGCCGCAGCTGAAAACGACTGCCCGAGGAATCTCAGAAAACCATGTGGTTGATATTAATTAAAAATGCGTTAAAAGCATGTTGTTAATTAGAGAACCGAAAAAAGTGAAACAGAACCAAAGGGAGATAATGAGATCTCTGGAGACTTTCCGCTTCGAAATTGACTTAAACGAGAGAAAGAAGAGTAATTTAAATTATCTAGCCGCACGACTTCTAAAAAAGGGAGGAACATAACTTTCCCACTTAACTTCGTTTAGTTTCTTTGTTTTTCCCCGGATTTTCGATGCATGTTGTATCTTGTCTGCGTTGTATTTGAAGTAATTCACTTACAAGATGTTCTGTCAAAATATAGGCCCGCCGAAGGCCTTTTATTTGTCGCCGTTAAAAATATAACACCCTATTTGTGTCGCTTTATTCTCAGGGTTTACTGACCCAGGTGTTTCTGATTAAAAATCTATAAAATCTACATAAATCTTCCCTTCCAGATGCGGTGTGTATTTCTGTTCGCTTCCTTCACACAAACGAAAACAAAGAATGTAGATCTTGACTAGGAGAGATTAACGACTGGTTCTGTTATACTTTTACAGTGTGTAAAGCACCGAGTCTATCAATACTAAATAAATTCGTATTCGAAGGAACTGAAGTACGTACTTACTTTTCTTCTTTGTCGATTATCCTTTTTTGCTGTAATAATCTTGCTTTTTCTTACATGATTTATGGTGTTGATTAAAAGAAATTGCCTCAGTAACTTACTAATAACGCCAAAAAATTGCCAATTACTTAAAGGGAACATCCTGTATTTTCTTACAATTTTGGAAAGATAAATTCGACAATACCACACATAGGATGTCCCAAGGTTCTATTGCGCCTATTACGAAGCTATTCTGCTAGTGCAATAGACCCCGTAGAGTATTTTCGTATCTAGAGGGTGATCGAAAAGTAGCAAACCGGGCAACTATGTTATTTTAAATGGAACGCTCTGTGCATTATCACATTTCCCAATTAAGAGTCTGAACCAAACGTGGAATATGAACCTTTCGTTTTCCAGGTCTAACCATATGTATGTGATTTTTTGCTTTCATCAATAGAGAAGCTCTCCTTTGTTCAATTTTTTTTCTAGTTTTAGTTTTTGTTTCGCTTCTATTTCTTCAGCTCTCTCTCTCCCTGGAGTGCTCATGTAAACGCTTGATTTGCCCAACCGTAACTTTCTGTTGGCTTTCATTGGTGCATGGCTTAATGTCTGCAAGTTTAATGCACGTAATATTCGAAGGTACGATAATGGACGACCGTGTGGCCATATTAACAATATCATTTAACAATAAGCATACCATAGAAGTGACTTTGACAATCTCACCTTCTGTGTTATCGCAGGAAGAAATTTTTGTTGCCAGTGTTTTTATATTGGTAACGTTAGGTGCATCAATATTATTCGTTAGTTTCTTGATTTTTCTCAATTTGAGAATCTGGACGGTGGCGTAGGTACCAAAGAAATTATCGTCAGTAAAAACAAGTTTATTTATGCGAACCCCAGACTTGGATACTTTTCGTGGTTGGTGTAATGATGATTATTTCCAATGCTATAGATGACGCTTACTGGATTTGGTATAACTTATGTTGTACATGAATTTCGTGATTCTTATAAAAAAATATTCCTAAGATAGATGTTCGATTGTCCCCATAAAGTAACATTAATGGAGCCTCTCAAAGAAGAAAATGCCAGAATTTGAATAATAATTAAAAATAATTGGAATTCTGCAAATATTAAGTGAAATTTTGGTAATTAATGAATATTCATGAAAATTAATGAATTAATTAATAAATAACCATTTACTAAAATGATTTGGACCAATTTTGATAAAAAAAATTATTACATTAACGTACCTTTTTATTTTTTTTTTTCGTACCTTTCTCGTTCATTGCAGCTCCGAATTTTATATAGCAAACATTTACGTCAATGAAGCAAGAAATACATGTATACTCGCCAGAAAAATACATTTACTCGGAAACAGCATAGATATTACTAAAATTCGTTATAGAGGAGCTTACTTTAACATAATGTGTTTTACATAAATGGCGTTACATCTAAAGACAATCAACTTACTTTTACCAGGTACATCAAAATCGTTGAAAATCCTAATATTATACGTCGGATCACATAATTTTACGGTCCAGCAATACGTCTTCCAATTTATAGATAAAATATTTTCAATGTGTCAAGCGCAGCGCCGCAGAAATTTATGAGTCTAAAATCTTCTCTCAACTTCAGGAGTTATAAATTTTCGAACTCCATTTGATTGAAAATAGAAATATGATATAGCGTTATTTATGAGCTCCTAAATTGTGAATTCGGCTGGATTGTTTCTTATGTATAATCGAAGTTATAAGTGTAAATATGTTGGCCCAAATATCGAATATTTTCCTTCGAAGTACAACTTTTGTTCATAAATAATTTATAGCGTACCCGGTCGAAGTTTTTCTTTGTACTTTGATGGCCTGGGGGTAAATGCGAGATGAAATATTTCCGCGTAAATGGACGAACATAAATATATGCACATTTTTGATAGAAATATTATGTTGACTGTAGAAGCTCTCTTATGTCTATTATCTCTAAACCAAAAGCAATTACTCTATGTTATAATTAAATTTCATTTATTTACAAACAATTAAGCAATTATATTATCCTGGCACAGTTGCAATCGAGTACTTTGCAAAGTAATGACAATTAAGCAAGGAGATAATATTTGTTCTGAAA
This sequence comes from Oryctes borbonicus, assembly GCA_902654985.2. NCBI lineage: Eukaryota > Metazoa > Arthropoda > Insecta > Coleoptera > Scarabaeidae > Oryctes > Oryctes borbonicus. Next base: position 53,499 of record LR736979.1, read on the forward strand.
TATTCTGATTGATGTTTATTTGGTCAGCTGCATGCAGCGCAGCATTAGTAGCCCCACGTACGGACAAGTAGGGAGACAGGAAATTCTCTTAATCATGTGCAAACGCACAAGAGATGGATAAATTCAAATGTTGATTATTGTTATTGTTCACAGCAGGTCCCATTTTAAAGCTAGGTGGTGCTAAAACATTAAAGTTTAACGTGAAAGTCCAAATATAGATTTATGACCCAAAATCACAAAATAACAACTTAATGCTAATTTAATAGCGCTCCATTTTCTACACGTATTGTTCCTTTTTCGGCTCTCTGCGACAAAAATATATTTCAAACTCGTGTATACACACAGAAAAGCATATCGTATTCTACTAAGAGAGCAATCAGATACAATGGCAGACCAGAAAAAGGCCCTCAAGATTTGTGCAAAGAGGCTTAAAAACGTGTGCCCCATTTGTCAGCGGTTTAGATTCCCTCGAGATGCAACAGCTTTGAAAAACATAAATGTCATTATATTTCCTTACGTCAGCAACTTTACCGAATTATGTAGTAGCACCATTCACGGTAATCCCATAAAAGACCGCTCTAAAATGTCAAGTAAAAGGTGCACCATTCAAGAGGGCTAAGGGCGGCCTATTTTCTCGAATACTTAAACGGCAACATAATAGAGAACTCATCACGTGGAGTTAGGGCAAGAAATTAGTTTAAGTTAAACCTTCGCGTATACGTTGTCACGAAATGAGATGAGTTCTTGAATGATACAAGAAAGAACATTTGTTCCTGTTTATTTGTATTTCGAATGTAGTGTTTAATGTAGTCTAACGAAATGCGCGCCATATCCTTCTACGGAGCTACAGAGGGTCCCTTTGATTTAGTTTGATTTAATATTTACACAACAACACTCCGTGCACCTGTTTGTTGCCCACCCTCTTCCTGAGCGGCAGGACCACCTTGATCTGTGGGTTGTTAATAAACACGCGCAAATATTGAAAGAGGAAGATAGCAGAGCACGGTGTGGAAGTGTGACCCGGTAAAATTGAAAAGGGATTTATATAATAGCGGAACTGTTGATTTCGTAGTATTTTGCAATTTAATTAATCGGTATTTCACTTTCAAATTAAGCAACATCGTTTATAATTAATTAAAAGCGTTTCGCATCCTTTTTGTTTATTAAAGTGCTGCATATACTAAACATTTCGAACTTGAAACGTTGTCAATAATTAAAAAAAAACAGTAGTCTGGTATTTAATTTGCCCCTAAATTAATTATTAAATATTAATTTATGCATTAAAAACTCGTCGTCTTTAATGCATAAAATAGTGAAGGCTTGTAAGTGATGCGATTTGTTAAAAAATCGTAATTGGCTGCCTCTTTTCTGACAATACAATATGCAATCGAAGCTTTCGTTTTTGAAAATTATTTTTTTATTAGGAGAAACGATAATCGCACCTAGTGCAATTTAGGATACTCCAGTTGGTGCAATTGATGCAAGCGCATTAATAAACTCAAACCATCTATTTGTAACTTAGCAACAAATGAGAGGAAAAACCTGCAACCAAAATTCCCCAACATAAATTTGTATTTTAGTAACAACGATTACCTGTGAATTGTTCCAATTACGTTAGAAAAGAAATATTCGAATTGAAGAATTAATCAGGATAAAGGGCTTGATTAATCATATTTTGTAAACTCAAAAAAATTAACCAATTACAAAAACTGCTTTTATTAGGTGCATTTACATCCTGAGACAATTGCTGTAATTATTAAATCACGAAGAGAAAGGATAAAAAAATCGCGGGATACACGTATTGTCTTCCGAGCCCTCCAACAATGTATCGAATGATTCTTTTCGTATTCAATATAAGCACGATTTAATACATACACTACTATCAACAATTTTATAACGTCTTTTCTAATTTACGAAATAATTGCTATTCGGCAGCTATTAAACGCCAGCCGGGCTCTCAATAGTACGTTTTCTAGAAGAACCAGCGAACGTAAAAGTACCGAACAATAGATGCAAAAACAAGACGAGAGCACTCCACTCGCGCCTTTCTCAAAAACAAACACTTTTACGTCGAGAGAGCCCTCTTTATAGATATCTTTGTCATCCTTGATGAGTTGACGTCAATGGCTAAAATGGACAACAACAACAGCAGCAACAAACAACGGAATCACGTTGACTGCAGTAGGTAGCGACTCCCCTACTACTATTGCATAGTACGTATGCATTCATACATAATACTTCCTCCATCATCGATATTGCAATACTTTGCTAGGAGCTCTTTTCAAGTGCGTTCTTACATCCATTCGCCTTGGCATAATAATACTGTGCGCCTGACAAAGGGATACTGTGAGCAGGTGATGCAACGCATATAATGGAGATTAGTGCGAACATCCAGCTTGACGTAAAGATGCCACTGTAAAAGCCTTGTATGGACCCGACGAGACCACTTGTACCTGCTTAATGTGTTGTATGATAATCTCCAAAGTGCATTTCGTATTCTAGAAATTTGGCGCTTATTGTTAATTAGACATTCAGAGCTGAATTTCATTGATTAGACAAGTATTAAACATCAGTTGCTAATTGTGTAAGTGTTCAACATCGCTTTTGTCCCCCCAATGTATTAAATTCATAAAAAAAATTAGCTATTTACAATGGTTACTCTTACAATGTCGATCGCATGTTTAAGAGAGTCCAACATAAGCATTATGTGAGAAAATCCACGTCCTTAAGCCGTAAGAAGTTTGTGAAACTCCCCCTTTCGTAGCATTTCGAAAGGCAAGGCACTATTCCACGCGTTGTATTTGCCGGTTATATGTTAATTTTTTCCATCTTCAAAATAACCGAATTACGTATACCTCCCTGGATTGTATTATCTCTATCAATTAATTAAAATCGCCGAGGTTTGACAACAAAATTAATACAGTGCGATACGTCACGGATTAATGAAAACATATCGGTCAAAATGTTTGGGAAGGTCCCATATACGATTTATCATTAGGAAATCAGTCCATGCGCTAAATTAAAACATCCAGCACTGAAGTGGCCGGATCGCTTCAGAAACAGAAGGACGACACAATGTGAAAATATAAATTATGATATTTTCGGCGGAATTCAATTAGCACTAAATTAATTAACGAACTTTCCTTATTCCGGCGAACTCAATTACATTGTTAAGAAAGCGGAAATGGATAAACTAATGAAAATACAGGATTCCGAAGGCCTCGTACGCTGACGCTGGCTACGTCGGCTCCGAAATAATTGCTGATTTTCTTAGAATAGAAAAGTTATGTTTATGAAAACAAATAGAATTTCATTCGAGTGAATAGTAAACTTGCTTACAACCGTGAGACGTTCGAAAATATTTATAGTTGCACTTACTATATCTACCATGTAAATTTTACTATAAATCATGTATATTTATGATTTAAGCTTGTACTGATTGCGTTATTTCAAGCGCGTTGTGCGTAATTTATGTCGTATATACAAAGTTTATGTTAATATATCGCGCTGTAAATTTTAAAATTGCATGCATGCACTTCTGAAGTATTGGTTGGATAGTTATTGGAAATATCGCATTGAATGCGAAACCTGTACGTACATGTGGATAATGTTCTCGGTGATGATTTATATTTTAGTACGCCGGTTCCTTTATTCAGTACTTAATAACATGTGGGTGTATTATTGATTAAGCGTAGCTAAATTCATGGCAGATCAACTTATCCCATATACATATGTGAAGCAGATCATTTCAGACGTAACTTCACGGAACGTACGAGAATGAGCAACAAAAGCACGGCAATTAACAACTTCGAATCCAGCAATTTTGGTTAGTGTAGAAAAACCGGTAAAGGTGGGTCCAGAACAATTATCTGTTGAATTTAACAAATCCATTGTGATCCCGTGTGAGATGGAGTTGTAAAATGTAAAGTTTAGCAATATGCTATACTTACAATTCTGTTCTGGAAGAGGATCCACATATTGCTACGAAACTGTAAGTCTCATTCAGGTTGTATGTACACTGCCGTTTAGAGAAGTTCGGTCGGTTGGTAAAAAACATGAGAAGGTTACAGAAACAAACGAAATTAAAAACAAAATGCAATTTTATTGTATGTACAAGTAAAAAAGACAAAAATAAATAAATAACAAGTTATTCTGGCCTAATATAACATACTGAACATTATTTTTTTTTTCATCGAAAAAACCTCCTTTGCTGTTAATCACCGCTCGAATTATTCTAGGCATTCTTTTGATAAGTTTTGTTAAACGGATTGTGGAATATTAATCCGTTCATGTTGCAGAATATTCCGTAAATGTTCTTGTGAAATTGGGCATATTTTTCGGATCCTCCTGTCCAGTTCATCAAACGACAACTCTATAGGGTTCAAATCTGGGTTTTGTGGGGGCCATGTCATTGCTTTCAGGGTGTCCTGTTCTTCTTGCTCCTTTAGATAGTTCTTACACACTAACGCAGTGCGTTTTGGGTCGTTGTCATGCATGAATGTCAAGTTACGGCCTATTATACGCAATCCTGATGGCACTGCATGATTCTGGAGTATTGCAAAATAATTTTCCTTCCTCATTACACCCTGCACTCTGCATAAATCTCTCGTCCCAGCAAAGGAGAAACATCCCCACACTAACACAGAACTACGCCCTTGCTTCACTGTAGGCACAATGCAGTTCGGGATCACTTTTCGGTTTTAGATCTTCGGACATAAACTCATCGATTTTGCCCAAAAACCTCAAACTTTAACTCGTCACTCCAAGCACGTGTTTCCAATCATCTAACGACCGATCTAGATGAGAACGGGCCCACTCTAGCCGTTTTGCTCTGTTGCCCCGACGTAATAAGGGTTTTCGAATGGCAATGCGTCCATGAAGGTCCGCTTGTTGAAGTCGACGTTTTACCGTACTCGCCGAAACTTGTTCTTCACGGCCGCGATTGACTTCGGCTGCTATTTGTGGCGCTGTTAATTTTCTATTGCGTTTGCTTAATAATACAATTCTCAAATCTTCAGCTTTTGTTGTTTTCCTAGATGCTCCAGGACGAACACGATTTTCTATAGTTCCAGTTGTCCGATATCGCTTTATGATGTCATTTACTGTTGAACTTCTCATATTTATTTTTTCAGCAATTTATCGCCCCGAATATCCTTCTTCAAACAGCGTAATAATGCGTGAACGTTTTTCTACACTGGTAGGCTTGCCACGTGCCATTTTGAAGTAAATTTTCTTAAAACTTTCGCGCAAAAACGACAGATGCACACCAACACACGTTTAACAGTAAAAGGGAGGAGATTAAAAAATGACTGCGTCTGAGTTTTGAGCCAGCTTCATAGTAAAATTAGTTTTATAATCATGGCTTTTGCAAGAGCTAAAGTCAGGAAGGAATATGCTCGATAAATGTTTCCAAGAAGTACAAACATCAAATATTCACATTACTTACCTACGGATAGTGTTTAACGCTGTAAAGATAATTTATAGCTTCTTGTACATGTAAATACGTCTGCCCGGGAAAGATAAATGCGTTAATGACGTACGCATTAATACTTGTTTAATAAGTTTTCAGAAACGTACCTATATTATATATCGTACCTAGACGTGCCTGTAATTAAGATGTTGAGAAAATTATTACCGCGGCGCGTAACAACCGATGGCAATTGCTTAATTTTAATACCGAAGAGCTGCAGGAGGAAAACTTATTGAATATAAATTACAAACGACAAACAAAGGTTTTAAACAAAAGATATACTTGTCCATAAAGTTAATATTAATTCACAATTCTTTACGTACTTAATACAGCTTCAGCACATACATACAAAAGGTGCTGCTTTAATACAATTGAATTATTAACACTTAAATTTCGAGGATCTCCTTAAACAAACGTAATATTCATTTTAATATTAAGAAGCAGACGATATTTTTCTAAAATCCACAATGTCTGCTTAACTAGTGCACCAATAAAAGTCTCTAGATGCAGTATATGATAGGGGTAAGCCGATAATCTTCGCTTTCCAAGACTCCATAATTCCCCGCCATGATGAAAAAACGCCATCGATCCGTACTTTCAAAAAGAAAGTGATTTATACTACAGCAGACGGTCGCGGTCCCCGTTGGCAACATATTTCTAGTCTGCGAAATGTCACAAAGGGAAAACAATGAACAAAAGACGTCGCTTCCGCACTTCTTGTCGCATCCGATGACCACATCTATAGCGATCTCAATATCGGATTCTGCACGTCTAGCGACTCAAACGTAATTGCTGTATTCCCCTGCCCGCCATATCACTCAGTGGTGTAACAACTCGTATAGGGGAATGGTATGAATGTTTGGAAGATGTCAACTGAATTAACCTAAATCATCATGGTAAAAGTCGGCATTTTAACAGTTGTGCACTGTTAACAAAATGGCAAGAGATTAATGGTTTACCTAAATTATTCCGCAATGTTATTAATGTATCTCTTTTTGACTAAAATACAACAAAATAGCTTGTTTTAGTTTTGATAATTTTTCAGCTACTATTTTCCGGTTTTACTGCATCTCTTATATTAATATACACTGCCGTTCAGTGAAGTTCGGCCATACAATAAAAATCTATTATATCACACTGTATACAATTATTAATACAGAAAATTACAAAAATATTAAGCATTAACTCTTTTCTAAGGGATTAAAGCCATAAATTATTATGTAAAGTAGAAATATTGCGACAACCACAATAAAGTCCCTTTATTATCATTCCAAGAATTTCTCGGAAGCACCGATCTTTCGAAACGGGTCGTTTGGGGATTATTAACGAACAATACATTTAGGAAATATACCGCAGTATCACTCTTGTTTATTTATCACGGGCGTAAAGATATAAATTCGCTTCATTTTACTGTTGAACGTGTGTTGGTGTGCATCCGTCGTTTTTGCGCGAAAGTTCTAAGAAAATTTACTTCAAAATGGCACGTGGCAAGCCTACCAGTGTAGAAAAACGTTCACGCATTATTACGCTGTTTGAAGAAGGATATTCGGGGCGACAAATTGCTGAAAAAATAAATATGAGAAGTTCAACAGTAAATGACATCATAAAGCGATATCGGACAACTGGAACTATAGAAAATCGTGTTCGTCCGGGAGCATCTAGGAAAACAACAAAAGTTGAAGATTTGAGAATTGTATTATTAAGCAAACGCAATGGCGGTGATTAACAGTAAAGGAGGTTATTTCGATGAAAAAAAAAATAATGTTCAGTATGTTATATTAGGCCGGAATAACTTTTTATTTGTTTATTTTGTCTTTTTTACCTGTACATACAATAAAATTGCATTTTTTTTTTAGTTTCGTTTGTTTCTGTAACCTTTTCATGTTTTTTACCAACCGACCGAACTTCTCTGAGTGCTGAGTGTACCTCCAGATGAGAGTACGCTCAGCAGAACGTTAAGGACATTTAACGGTCTACGTGACAGAATAATGTGTTCGAGCGCCCAGATTTGTTGTAGAGTACTAAAAAAGCGACTTTATTTTTGATAAATAAAGAAAAAGGAATCGCTACAAAAATAGGAGTACAGCGTACCCGGCCCTTTCTTATATATTTTTCCGAAAGTAATTTGCCGAGGTATTTGAAAATTTGAAAATCACGCAAATCTTCGAAGAAAGCGGCACCCCCAAATCGGACGATTCCGTCACTAAAAGAATTGATGTTGATCAGTCTCTCTAGTTCGAAATCTGAATTTTCGGGTTACCAATGTTACTGCGCCACTGGTTTTCCCCCGACACTCAACGGACATCCAGTCAGATCCATTCGCCGCAAACCTTCATTCGAACCAGACCGAGGAATTGCCTGAACGACCAGCTCTTTTCCGCCGTACACACAAGAGGACTGATTGCGGTATTTCAATACGCGTTTGCCCCGGATCCACAATACGTAATGACAAGATAGCTATCTGATTGCAAGTTCTCTATATTAGAGAGTCGTAGTAAATATGTGTACAATTATGCATTACTTGTCTATAATTTGTGCAGTCCGGAAGGACAAAGAGCTCGTTATACTTGTTTAGATTATTATACGGTAGTTAGAATTCGTTCCCTATCATGTCCGTACTTACGCGTAGCGTACAATTATGAAAATTCGCCGAGACTTGTTTTGCGACGCGACGGTAATATATTATAACCGTGTGTAGACGTCTACGCGTGTATGCGTATCATTTGTTAAGCGAAATCCTGCTCATTTGCTTCATCTCTTGTTCAAACACGAAGCGGATCAGAATCCGGACAAATAACAGAATCGGGGGTCGTTCGATCGGGGAGCAGCTCTGAGTGACATGTAACAAATATACTAAATTACATGGGGTACTATGCTTTTATATTTGATTGGATGATTGAATTTTAAATTTTGTACGCTTCTCATGTCAACTGTCACTCTGGATTGCATGTATGTTATTGGAAATATACAAAATTACTTCCCAAAATAACTCATTAATTTCCAGTACAAAAGAAACCGCTACAAAGTTTCCACATTTGCACGGAAAAAACAGTAACTTTAGATTTATTTTTTAACTACGTTGGGACGTTATTACTATTGTAAAAAATTCAGCATATTTTTAAAATGCTTTAAAATATTTCGAATCTTCAAAAGTATAGGAGATGGAGGATGAGATTGGTGGAAAAATGTTATCAAAGGAACACAAAATAAAATATTCACCTATCATCTTTATGAAGCTTGCAAAAAATATGCCAATACCTATTTGAGTGGCTATTAAGTAAAGGTATCACGAGTTGTATTCAATAAGGAGAACTTG
>LR736908.1:0-166328 GCA_902654985.2 Oryctes borbonicus
AAAAAAAAGCTAAATTTAAAGAGTGGGGTGTAAAACACCCCACGATAGCAGTTGTGTTACCTGAAAACACGATAGTACTTGAGGGTTAAGGATGTAGAAGTCTTTACGCTGAATATGACCAGAATCATCCATTAGCTCTATACGAGTGAAAGGTTTTTGCAGGTATTGAATTGGTTAGTAGATACACTAAAGAATCATGCATCGATGGTATAAATCTGTGCATATCTAATGAAACTGTTTGTTATTAGTATGCTCAATAATATTAAACTACAAGTAACGTTCTGTAGCTTAATATTTTTTCGAATTGAGGTCAAAATACTTTCCTTATTTGTGTTTTAGCCGCTTTTTCTGAAATTTTGAAGAATACCGAACACTTTCGAAGCGCATTTCCAGTGACTCGTTTACCATATACAGGAAATTATTACAAACGATTCTTAGAGATGTATCTTATTTTTCGAGAGAATGATACGACAATGCCATATAAAATATGTAGAAAATGTCAAAGTTCTCAGAATTAAAACAATACTCCTTGATTAGTTAGAATATGTGTGCATGCTTAATACACTATTATATAGCGTGAGCCTTTCCGATGCCTTGTATGGCGATCTCGGAAGCTAGGGCAGATAGAGAGAAGATTAAATAAGGAAAGAATGTTTTACGAATTCAACTGAATGAGCCCTTTGTTCCTTCGGCAAAGATACTTTATCTAAGCTACAATTTTTGAGGTATGACAAATTGTGTCTTTCTAATGGAAACCACAGTCAGAATCAATTCATAAAAAGGCATTTTTTTTTAAGTATTCACGTGGTAGGTTGTAGAAACAATTGATAGATCTAAACGACAATTATTGACCGGTTCAAGCAACCTTAATTTCCAATTAACGTTGAGTGAGGTTTCGTATACTAGCAACAAGATATATGTGGTTAATTTTGCATTTTCTAAAAAAAGAAAAATAAAAGGCTCGATCAATTGAGCCTTCCTATTTGATCATCTCTTTATCTGCGATAGTTACCGTAGGATATAGCAAGTTAAATTATACAATAATGTTTTCAAAGAATATGAAATAGTTCCATTCCAAATAGCTTCGCTTATCAAACTTCAAGGAGATGTGCTTACACATTTTCACGGTAATTGCGGTAATAATGAAGTATATTAGCTTAATTTCTGAAGGTCAACTTAAACGATTGCTCATCATATTGCATTGTTCTAGATTGTTTTCCAGCAGAGCCAGATGTTCTGCAGATATTTTTACAGGAATACCTGTTACAATCTAATAATTGCAATCCAATTGGAGGAAAATGAGTAAATTGCGTGTAGTATGCTTCAAGCAATTGTGAGTGATGCTTCGCAGATGGGAACGTGCATATTATAAACAATTAATCCCCTGCGAGCGTGGTCGGATTATTGGGCTACATAAAGGCAGTGTTAGTTTCCGGGAAATTGCGCGTAATCTTTTGACTGTATTACAGTGTTGGAACCTATGGGTTGCAAATCAATGTAAAGCACGTAGAGCAGGTTCAGGCACATTCAAAAGGAGGTTTTCTTTTGAAGCGTTTGGTTGCGCAACACCGGTTTCAGTCGATAACATCCTTACAGCAGTAGTCGTGGAACGCCATCGGTCGTAGAACTGATGTTCTACGACCGTACTATCCTTAATGATTTACGGATAGCTTAGACGAATAGTGCATATTGGGTTCCGTGGCTATCGGCCTTTATTACGATTACGAGCACAGACGCGCTAGACGAACCTTGTTTTTTACTTTTCTTCTCTTAAATTGTCTTTGTCACTTACATGTGTATAAGTAGCATAAGCATTTTTGATAGTAATAAACGTAATTTTACACAAATTGACACATACTATTATTAAGAGGAGGTGGTACAATTTCTACTTATGCTGTGCGTATGTAAAGGAGATAGCTAGCAAAAATTACGGAGTTAGAGAAAATATGTAATTCCATATTTAAGAATCAGTATGCTGATTTATCTTCAGACCTAGTACTCTTAACCATCTCTTGCTTGCTTGTTGATGTTAATCACATTTTATTTGCAGTGGGCTTTTGCCCATTTATCTTGTTGCATTACAACCTTTTAACACTGCATTAATTTTGCGTGCTCTAACTGTTTTAGCTGACATTTTTGGATCGCCTACTGCATTCATTTCTGCAGACAACTGCAAGGAAGTTTTGTTTCTATTCTGTATAAAATGTCTTTGGGATGGTCTCTTCCTGGATTATTTTCCAGATCCAGTAATTTTATACCTAAGAGCACGACGTAAACACTAACATTTGAATAATTTTAGTTTGAAAGATTTCTGTAGAACTCAGCTTGTGCCCTCATAGTTTGACATAGCTATGGTCTTTTTCACACATTAATTGAAAAAACAGGAAACAGCTGGACTTGTTTCAAAATTATGAAGTCAGAGACAATATGTAATTCTCTATTTAAAAATCAGTATGCCGACTCGAGAGCATCGTTATCTATCATCAGATTTTGTACTCTCAATTATATCTTATTTGACAAGGAAGGAAGGAAGTAAGATCCTTTCTAATCTTCAATCCAAGCTATTATCGCCTTTGTAAGCATTATATCACTTTAAAGGTAAATACAGATATTATTATTATTATTAAATTAATAGTTAAGAAATGCTAGCTACTCAGTTAGAAATTACTAAAGATCATAAAGAATAAAATATTTAAGACTGTAGATAGAAGAAAAAAAATTGTTAATTCTTCTATCCACCTCTGAATTCTAAGATCAGACGTCGAAGAAAGAACTAGGGAATGCGAATAAACATAACACAATTTACTATAACCAAGCACGTACAGGACTAAAGGCAGAAAATTGATTTCAGAATGGGAATGTCTACTTCAGAAAAGAATAAAAAAATGCTGTGAACAAGAGATTAAAAAATCGCACGTCCATTGTGCTACCCTGGTTTACAGCGGGGCTATGATAGATTTGAAGTAACATATGGAAAAGCGACATTAATACAATCATATCTATAGAAGAAACAGTTGACAAGTTGATATGGCAACGTGACGCAGTGATAATTCTAAAGTAATCCTTGGTAGAAACTTTGTTTATTGAAAACATAATTCTTTTTGAATTGCAACATTTAATAAACAATTAAAACTTATTTTAGGAAATTTTGTCTTTATCCTAGCGCTTCCTCATTGAGTTTATTAAATTTCCTAAAATAAGAAGAAAGAAATTAAGAATTAAGATGTTATTGTTCTTCTATTCTCATTAGTATGCCACTTTTGCATAATCGCTTGTTTATTATACCCTGTTTTAATGAATCAACAAAAGAAAATCTGCATCTACGTACACTGCGATGTTTTATGCTGAATCCATTTATCTGCTTATTTTCGCTATTTATTGTTTATATGTACTTGTTAACTTGCTAAACAATGTATATGGGAAAATGATGGTTACTTCGAGTAGATGTTGGAATTGTATAAACAAATTAAGAAATACCTTTATAAACAAAAGCTTACAGAATTTCATTGCAGCATTCTATGTTTTTGAACGAAAAACTTATTTATTCATTAAAGCATTACAGATCTTTTTTTCGGGGTATCGTTCCGTTTGTGTTGCAATTATTTTAGATCTCTCTAAATTTGTGCGGGATTTCGCTTGAAAGGTAATTTCCCTCAAATTGCTTTACTCTTACATGCTTCTGTTCAGTTTTCTATTCCTAATTTCTATCACTTGGTCTCTTCATTTTAGTTATGGTTTTCCTTTTCTTCTCATTCCTTTCGGTTTCTATTCTGCTATTTTCTCCATTTTACCTTCATTTCTGTGTATATGACCCGACTACTTTAGCCTTTGTGCCTTAATAAGTCCTACAATGTTTTCTCCTTTTAGTATTCGATCTTCTTCTGTTACCTTATTAATCCGAACATTCGCTGAATTATCTTTCTTTCGAATATTTTCAATTTCTCCTTTTCGCTGTTTGTCATGCACATCATTAGCTGTTTTCTATAATTTTGTGTAGCCAGTCATGGATTAGCGTGGTGTTGAATAACGTTATACCGCGATAATTTTCGCAATGGTCGAATGCGAATATCAAATAAAAAATATCAAATATCGGTGCCCAATCTCCAGTTCTTCGATATTTTTTCTTCAGCTCCTTCGTTATTGAACAGTACAGTCCATTTTCAAGTTCTTGTCCGCCTGTTTTGATAAATTCATTACATATTTCAACCGATCTGGATGCTTTGTTCTCCTTGGTCTATCTATTATTTTACAAAATTTGAGATATGTGGGTGCTCTTTTCATAGTTTCATATTTAATTTAATCTATTAAAGGTGGATGTAAGGAAAAATATACGGGATGTTAGATAAAAAAAATTAAATAACATGAAAACAAGCTTGACAACGATATCGATGACCATTCTAGCGTGTAAGGCGTACACTTACTGCCTTGTAAAACTCTCGACGATCCGCTCTATTCGGGCCATATCCGAATATTTCGGCCGTTAAGGAACGGGATTTCGTAAAAATCTCAAATTATCTCAATTGTTTAAACAACTAACACAGATGGATATAAGGAATACTGAAGAAAGTTAAGATGCATTGTAGTCATCCAAAATCGTAAAAAGGTAATATATAGGATGTTCCATGTTAACTTAAATAGTTTGCAGTGCCTTGTGTACTTGTACATAATTGTTCTGCAGAACCGCAGAGTACTTTTTATTCAAGATCTTCTTCTCCAAATTGCTTGGGCACAGAATTATCTTCCACTCGCACACGCTATATATGAAGTGCTATAATGTGCACGCACTTTGTATGCTAGCTGCCTACCACACGATTCAATCTTTGATTAAGCAAAAATCTCCAAAAATATTTCACTCAAATATATAATATACAGGGTGTGAAGTTACAAATATTTTAACATTCTGCATAGATAATTGTTATAGACGTACACCATACACATCAAATTTTAATTTATTTCTAAAATAAATCAATCAATCATCTTGTACATGCATAAACATTTCCACATTTTTATTACGAACTGTTTTCAAAAGTTTTACGTGACATTCAACGAGATAAACTCTGTATATTGAAACGAGAGATGGTGTCAGTATTTTCAGTTTGTTTATGTTTGATTTTAGATTGCCGCTTCCTCGCCTTGCCGGTACTGTGGTAGCGCTCTGACTTTTTGGCGCAACGCGCTATACACTATCCGGCCCATTCGTAAGACCACCTCTTTGCCCTTACATCGACTCTTTCACTTACACCGTTCCACCCACGAACGGCGAACGTTTTCGTTCGTATTCCTATTCTCAAGCTTCTCTCGCTACTAGAATCGAAGTTCCGTAGGAAAGCACGGTTGCTCGATTCTAAATGCATTTGATTTATTATACACACATATTTTTTAAAAAAGTACGGCGTGATGAAGTGGGGATCGGGCCGTAGAAAGCCATTTTTAAGCGTCCGTATGCTAATACGTGCGTAACACATTGAAAGTCATCGCCATTCTGTATTCTGTTTGAAGATACCGATAAGAGTTTTTGTCGGTTTTGGGAAGAGTCAAAGGAAGCAGCACTCAGACTTTCATTTGTTATAGGGATATGGAAGTTAGCGGCCAAGCAGCCGGTGTGGATTGAGTCCCGCCGCGATGGCCTTTGGAAAGACGCTTTCCTTTCTAACGAACTTTCTTTTGGAGTACTCTTTCGTAGTTTTACTGCAATTTGTTGGTAAGTATTTATTTAAGTCATATTTCTAGTTTACTGTATGTCATATGTAAACATTCCAAGATACTAGGTGTCTTATCCTACCGAACAGAGAAGCATAGATTAACAAGTAAGGTGCCCGAAATCTAAATCACTGAACGCAATGAAATGTCAGCTTGTAGACCTCATCGGGTGTTGTTCAATGGTATTCTTCGTTGGTAGAGATGCATATCTATGGAGTTAATCTGCCCTTGAAATTCACCCTACAATTCTTCTTTCCAAAATAACTTCTAAACGAGTAAAGATAGAAAAGAAGTTTTAACAGACTTGCACCGTTTGGATTTTTCGGCTGATGTGTGTTATAATAAAGACGGAACAACGCTTATTTAAGATATGCAACATCCGATGGGGTCTACAAACTGACAGCATTTCACCACAATCTGCGATTCATACTTCCTTGTAAGAACCAAATGCAAAAAATTCTCAAAAAACTGCTTTACCCCTTTCATCTTAAAGTAGGGGCATCCAATTTGCAAATTGCAAATTGCAAAAGTACTTTATTACACAGCATCAAGAAGTTTATCTGAAATTGTCAAACCTTACAAATCCAATAACCATTTAAGTAATCCATAGTAGAAATGTCTTTCGGGTGTTGTCGCGTACTTAATGTTTGACTTGACGTTTCGCTGATCAGAATTAGAAATCTTCTGAAGAAGTTGACAGCATGATCAGCGAAACGTCAAGTCAAACATCAAGTACGTGACAACACCTGAAAGACATTTCTACTATGGATTACGGTCGTGAAAACCTACACTCAACCATTTAAGTAATTTCTTAGAAAATAATAAATACAAGATATGGGTACTGGTTTATTATTATTATCAACGCGTTAACGAACACACTGCTAATTTTGGGTGGAACTGCAGCCTTCAAATAAATAAAGACCCAAATAGCAGTATTCTAGATTAGATTTGTGATGTTCTTATCTAATCAACATATACGCTTGCCACCTACTTTAAGAAAGATCTTTTGGGTGTCTCACTAGTTTAGCGGAGGTTGGGGTGGGGAAAACGGGGTAGCAAATTTTCAGAAGAATAAAGTAAGTTATGTAAAGGTAGTAGATGTAAAGTGCATGCATGCTAATCTGACGCATATAATAGATAAAAAAAGTATTTACTACGCAAAATCGAGACATAAGTTAAGGTAGCTTCTATGCATAATCCAAGTGATTAAATAAGGAAAACTTACAAACACAAATGTTAAGGTATTAGAAATATTTGACGCAAGCGTCCTTTACAGTGAAATATACAAAAACTTTGCCAGTACATAAATGCACTTCAAGTGGTTTAAAAGAAAATTGCAATATTTGATATATCGATTAATCAAGTCTTATCTTGTATGAAGGTGGTTGTAAAGTATGTTACTTTTGAAATATTTGGAACAGGGTTCCAAACAGTGTTGGCGATATTAGGAAGATTTTGCCGGTAACTGTAGTACTAGGTACGTATAGAATCTAGTACCTAGTACTACATCTAATAGGAGATAAGAAACAAATAAAAGAAAGGAAGCTACATGCCTAAGGTAGACAAAAAGAAGCGTAGACGCTACTGTATATAATTAAATTGAACAGTTTGCGCGTAAAACCCAGGTAAATCCTAATGTACATAATTATAATTTGTAGAAGCCATAAATCCTGCACTTAGCGGTATCCAAATTTATAACTTAATAGCCAGAAACTTCTATTATACATGTGCTACTCTACTTACGGCCAAAATGCTAGAAACGGTCAAATCACAACTATATCCGAAGAACAAAGATAAAAAACAATAATAAATGAATTTGAAAATATATCGGTAAGAACCTAAATTAATAAAAGATAGATGGTACAACCGGTATCGTATCTGAATTAATGTTCAAAATTAATTAAGTAGATAAAAATACAACCGTTACAAGTTTAACAAGTGTAGTTTTGTCCAACACATTGCGCAAGCAGAGTATTTCAAAGTAGACAAGTTCTGGATCCTGAGCGACATGTCAGTGTATAATTTTGGTTTGCAATTTTCTAACTTATACAACAACGTGGAGTGGAAATTAAATAGAACAACCTATATATTTTTGCGGATTTGGATATACAAATTTATTATGAATAGCTTTTGAGCTATAACAAATAGGTAAATTAAATAAAACAGATGAAAGGTGGCAGTTGATTACGGTAATGCGGCATGTGAACCATGCCAATGGCGAAAAACAACTGCGACAAACAGATTAAAACAAATACAAACAATAAGTTGGAAAATAAACTGAAATACATGTTAACTGCTCAGACTACCACGGTTCGTTAAATACATTAACGACTTCTACTTAAATACGTAATCGATCTCCGAAACTAATCTTCATAAAAACTTCTGTTCTTTCATTTCAAATGAATTTTGAATGGGATTATATAGATATAAATTAATAAAATAATAATAAACACTAAGTTGTTCTTTGTGTTTGCAATGCGTAGCAGACTATTACTACAAACCTCTATCTGGGAGATTTACTGAAAAGGTTGCCAATCATACGATTGGCAACCTCCAATCTAGATCCATAAAAATATAGAGGGTGTTGTACTAAATAACAACTTTACTCCTGCTCAAACGGGAAGTAATATTAAATTGTAATGTAGGTAAGAAAAAGGCTACTAGAATTTACCCCTTTCTTCTTGAACAAAGATAAATTTTCTAAGTGAATATAATTTGGTTGTTGTGATCAAATCTTGTTCTTGTTAACTCATATTTTTTTTTAAATTTTGGTCTATGTGAAATAAAAAAGTGATATAATTTTTATGCTCTTTTTACCTTTTTAATTTTCTCACAATAATTATTAACCAGTAAATAAAAACATTATATAGGCATTTAAAATAATCGCCTCTAATATTATATTAATGTACCTGTGTTAAGGTCGGGTTAAAAAAATGGAAAACTATGGAATTTAGTAAATTTATTTCTCCACATAATATCCTTGTGATCCTATAAAGCCAGTTCAGTGTATGTTCCAATTTCTTTAAGCCATTCAAATGATAAGAATTGTCGAACTCTACAAATTAGGCCTCTGTTTTGGCAATTACCTTTTTATTTAACGTAAACCGTTTTCCCCCAAACCATTTTGTCAAGTTTGGAAAACGAAACACGTCACAGGGGGCCAAATCAATGGAATATAGTGAATGGGATAGCAATTGGTATCGTAACTGGACTAGTTTCACCGTATCCTTCCCTTTTCCAAATAGTCAATTAAAATTATGCCTAGGGAATCCCAAAAAACCGTCGTCATAACTTTTCTGGCTGATGGAATCGTCTTCGCCTTCTTTGGTGCATGTTCACCGGGAAACATCCACATAACGCGGCAGAAACTTACTCATATTGTGCTGAAATTTGCTTTATCTGCAGATCGCTTTTTTATACGCAATTTCTTGTGAAGGATGTTTTGCACTTGTTTAATTGAGATAACGGGGCGTCTGCTAATACGATATCATGAACTTTATTGATCATATCGTCCGTAGTCACCGCAATGGGACGACCTCTCATCAAATATCGATGTTTGGAATTGCTGACTAGAATTGTTCTTTTTCCACTCCAAGATTCCACCAACACATAAACTTGTTTCTCTCAAAATAACACTACTCGATAAATCTCTGAAATTTTGACAGACGTCGACTAAAAAATAGTACTTACAATCAGTAATGCAGATTTTGGTATAAAGCGCCAGTTTTATAATTTTCGAATAGTACCTGCTACATGTTGCTGCATTCGAGATTGCTAGAAAAAATTTAAAGTCAGTGAGGAGTTATTTAAAACTTAGTTTTGAAATTTAGCAACCTTTACCATTAATTTGAAGTTGCAGACACAACGGTAAAGATTTTGTAAAAAAAATTTAAATACCGCAATAGTGTCTTAAAAACATGGCAACCCAGATCGATAGAATGCCCAAATCCTACTGAACATCAAGGTTAGGGATTAAATGACGAGGTCATTTTGAAAAAAAAAATCGAAAATAGACCAGCATACTCTCCAAAGATCAATAAGTCTTTCCGTGAATTCATTGAAACTAACTTAAGAAATTGGCATGCCTATACCTTCCTGCAATTAATCAAAAAAAACATTATTGGGAATAATGTCTCAGTCGAATTGGCAGATTAATTCTGTTGTATCAAGTATAGAATCCGAGTGTTGCTTTTTGCGTAGGAGCTTGGTAAAAGTAAGCTCTTATTTGTTTATATGACAATATTATTAGTGTGATAAATTCTGCCTTTGTTACAGGTTACAGGTTAGTCTACCTTTGACACTAATGCTAATACATTTATCATTGTACAAGGTTTTACGGAATATGATAATTATAACAATGAATCTTATTGTGTCGAAGAGCAGATAAGATGTGAAAAATTCGCCATTTCTTCTAATAATTTTTTAATTTTATGAAGAGTTTTGTTAGTTTAGTAATTTAGTTTTTGGTTTTATCCCAGAAATCGATTTGTGTTGATTTCTATCTTTCATTCCATTTTTCACATTTTCCAACTTGGAATATATCCATCTTGAAAACAATTAAAGTTAATTTGACATCGAAACATTTCAAATGTTTGCTAATTCTGTTAATGAAAGTAATTATTATGTGGAGTGTGATTCACTCTTACATTTTATTACGTTCATCTTTCCACTGTAATTTCTTCGAATGTTTATAGAAAATCGTTTAAAGATTAGAGCTTGAGAAAATAGATGTACAAGGTGCTTATAAAAGATCATTACTACAAAAATTATTTAAAATGATCTGAAAATCTAGCCAAATTGATAGCTATTTCCGCTTATACCAGAAATAGCTATTAATTTTGTTATGACAACGAGTGCGTGTGAGTTTGTGTGAGAGTGTTTAACTTTGAAATTGAAATTTTGCAGAACTGTTAGCCGTATAGTATAATATTATAATCTGAGTAAATTTTTCGAAAATATTACACGGCGTATCCGACAATTACTTTTAATCTTTCAAATGTAAAATGTTTCAAAACTTAATTTTATAAACACAACTACATATTTTTCTCATTCTTTTTCGCTCTGAATACGTGAGGATTTGAATTGTATCAATAATGCGAATTGTGCTTGCTTGGGAGTTCATTTCTTGTAAATTTGTCTTTATTTATTCAGATAATGTAGCCCAAAAATAATTCGTGCTATCAATACCATATTAAAATAAATTCGTAAGAACTATGTTTTTGAATTCTTGCATTGACCGATCCGAAGTCTTTCAAATTCTGTATTATTCGTTTGACTGTGTTTGGTGACATATTTCTATTTTTGTGGATACAAAGTGGCAAAGATATTGCATGTTTTTGTTGCATTCTCCATAGATAATAAACAAATTTAAGTAATCTTTGTGCCGGCATTGTTTATAATTGAAAACTAAGTGACATTTCATAAATTTCTTGTTTGTGGAATGTTAAATGATGTTGGCCAAAAATAGTTCGTGCTCCTGAGACCATATCGTAAGAACTACGTCTTTGAATTTTTGTCTTGAACGATCTGAAGTTTTTCAAGTTCTGTATTATTCGTTTAACATAGTTGCTTCATCAAGTAAACCTTAAAATTGATAACCTGTATATTATTTAAAATAACAAAGGTGACACACTGAAATATTTTAATTCGATAGCACATGTCGGCTATAGTGTGCTGGCAAGTTTTCAGAATTTTCTAATGTACAGTCTTTCGTATATAGATCGATGCAGTTCCCGGTGAGACAGCCTGTACATACGTCATTAATATTCTGTTATCGTACGCTCTTCATTCATGTCCAAAGTCTTAGTATATAATGCATATTGATTAATATCTTGCAACTAAATTTGAAACTTCCCTCCTTTGTCTGCCATAAAATGTAGAAACAAAAATAGCTAAGAAGGTGTAAGAGCTTATAAGTTGCAAACTTCGACACATTCTTTCGTGTTTTTTGTCTTTCATCTAATAAGAATTAATAGTTTAATTATTTTGAAAAGTACAATATAAAGCGAAATTACAACAAAATCTACTTTTTTATAAATAATTTTATAGTTGTTATCAAGATTTGGCATTGTTCGTCCGGCGAATAAAGGGATTGTCTACAATATACAATAACGCTAGAATATATTTGACCAGTCTCCTCTTTTAAACTGGAAACAAACTGGCTTTATTCGAGTTTCAAGTAATTAATGTTGGGTTTTCCTTTCCTTTTGCAAAAAATGTGTTACTTCGATATTAGTCGGTGTATTGTCTTCTTCTAACCTTAGTTCTTCAATCTAGTTATAGGCGATTCTATTGATGAAAGCAACACTTTTGTATTTATGTTCATGTATCACCAATCTTATAGGGTTTAGGCGGGCACATATATCATAATAAGGTTTCACCTGCAATTGTCATTTCATATTCTTCATAAGTTGGATAATTTCGGACTTTTTGATTTAGGCTGCAATATAGTTTTTCCAAAATGCTCAATAAAGTGGGAATCTTATTACAAAATTTGCAGAGAAAAATTAAAGTCTATGTACCCAATTCAAGATCAACTAATCTACAAGTTTCCAAAGAAGGAATTCAATAAATATGATTGAATATGGATAAATTTAGAATATAAAAATTGATTCCAAAAATACATTATAAATCACAACAATGATTTAATAGTACTTATTAGTACTAAAAGAAGGTTACAGTGGTGTTTTCTGTGGAACAAGATATATTTATGCTAATGGCGTATTTTCGCAGTAGGAAACAAATTAAAGAATATATACACGACGACATTTTGCTATGAGCAATACATCGCAATGTTATACTGTTAGACATTTTTGCTCAACGTCAACAACGTACTGTTGAACATTTTATGGATTCTGGAAGTGTGCGACAATGAAAGTTCCTCGGTAGCCTAGAATCAGTCAACGAATGCAACAAAGTCCTAATATATCTCTTCATAAATTATCGCAGCAAACAACATGGAAGTTGTCACATTGTACTTCGTAAGCACATCCATATAAAATGGCTACGGTTTAGCAACTGTTTGCTCAACAATTTAACTCGAATACGATACTATTAGTGGCTTCTTAACGCAATGAGTGATACTGATGTAAGTAGGTATATCTTCACGAACAAAAACATGCAGGTACCGCAACCATGTGAAATGAGGTCCGACAATAACTTAATGAATTAAAATCATCCACATTTATTGTGTCAAGTTCGTTTCTACGAAACCAATGTTCGGATAGACATGGAAAGTAAATTTTTTCCAACCGCTTCAATTTGGCCAATCTTATTCGAAAGTGATTATTGTCATATAAAAAAACTGAACATTATGAATGTCTTCTAGGATGGTTTGCAGAATAGCCTGAAGGTAACTATTTCAAGTTGAAATCGATAGTGCTAGTATTGAAATGCAGTTTATATTGATTCAGTTGTTGTTAAATGAGACAGCAGACTTCTATGAGGTTGGAATTCAAAAGCTGGTTCTACGATACGATAATTGCCGTAATATTGGTGAAAATTATGTGGAAAAGTAGATTAAGGTACAGGCTTTCATGTAAAAATAAAATTGTTAAGAAAGGTATATTTGTTTTTTTAATTTATTTATTTCAAAATGGTGCTTACATAAAGAACACCTCGTACATTGGCACATCTCTAATAAGTGTGTATCACAAAACGTAGTAGTTCTAAGTACGGCACCATTAAACAGATTCAGCGTCTAGACCTGTGCCAAGTTCTTGTTGACAGCAATTTTTATAAGCTCATGCAAGTATTTGCATTTGTATATGTGCATATACGGACAGAGCGTATAAAACAGAGAAACGATATTATCAGCGTTTTGTCGAGATAAATTGGCGGCGAACATGGAAAAACTGAGTTAATAATAAGAGGAGCATACCACGCTAGGTTGTGCTGTGGAGTACGCAGGAAAGCGGACAGGACGCTGCAGTAATAAAATTATGACTATGTGGAATTGTAATATAGGTGTATGAAATGCAATTTAACAGGGGTACGTCACACGATACAAACCACACGCAATATAAATGTGACCAAAATGGAATTTAATTATTGTATAATGCATTTGTGCAAAGCGGCATGCGGACTAGGAATATACGGAGCGTCCGTATGGTCGGCCTAAACGAGCCGTCGCGTCGTGCTCTTCCGGCCCGGTAGCGTTAGTGTTCCGAACCCTACCTACAACCTATAGATAGAGATGGCATAGATTGCTGATTCTATGAAACGATCATAAACGGCTTGATAGCCAATCTAAACTCGTTAATAAAGTATATTGTTAGCTGAGAAGAACATCAACATACAGAACACGTACCAAAATTGTGATTACAGGGCGGTTAATTAATTACTGAGACTGACGAAAGCGACCACTGGAAAGGGTGCACCTTGGAGAACGTCGTCTCTCGGAGTTCGCATTGAAACCGTACGCCATTTCACCGCTTCCTGTTTTGTTGAGAAATGGGAACGCAATCTTTCAAGGAAATACATCAAATTAAAATTGCGAAGTATGCTTACACATACCGGCTAAATAACTTAGAAACATCTTTTGCATTTCTTGCAGGATATTAATGCTTACTGCGTCGCTATTTCATTCTTATTTCTTTTGTTAATGTTACTTCATAACGTATAATTAATTTACGCAAATAAATTATAAACATTTGCGTAAATATTAAAGCAGTTAGGCATCATTTGCATATTACGTTGCTTGCTGTACGTAAATGGCGAGTCAATGTTTTGGTAAAATCAATTTACTCTTCAAATAAAGTAATGTTAAAATCGGACGAATGTGAATGTGTAATTTTTACTGCATAAACTAAAAGTATTTGTAACTTGATAGAATTATTATCTACAGTGCAGCATAACCAAGTTATATATTTTTTTATAGAACCGTCTATATATAGGTATCCATTAGAACACAACCACGAGATATTCAGAATTGAACATTAAACTTTGCTAAATTTGAAACGTATAGGAAATGATGTATATGTTTAACATTGAAAATACTGTAGTTAAAATGACCAAACAATATTAACTTGGGTTATATAAAAACATCAGTAATATAAATTTTCTATACTGTGGATACAGAAGAAATAATGCTATTTAAGGAAATGACGTTTCTGGTGTTTAAATTTGGCAAAGTCTAGTGATCAATACCGAACATACTGTATATTTCCACTGCATTATAAAAACATACCTGGATAAAATCGAGTATACACTTTGACATGACTTACACGTGTTGAGATTGAAGCACTTGCAGAAACTTTTAGCAGAAAATTTTTTTATTATTACTACTTGTGTAAAGAACGAAGAGAAAAGAATTCTTAATACATAGGTATAAATTATAAGATTTCAGATTTTCCAATTCCTACAATTAAAATCTATCTCATATGTACCCCTTTTTAGTTGGTCTGAAGATGTGTTTTATATAACAATAAACTAATACCATATTGAAATGACTTGCTGTTATATGCTATTCCATTGATAATAACTTGTTTATTTCATATAGGATATCCTCTTACAAAATTACAAAATAGAGCAATGAAAATTATTTTGCATTAAGGTGCACAAAGGTGTTGTTCATTGCAGTGGTTCAGTGTTACAAAGAATTTATTTGAGTAGTTTAGTAGTAGAGCCCTACGAAATGCACCAAAGAATCTCGGGGGGATGCTAATGCCGCAGTATCTTCTTTTAGAAAAGAAGATACAGTTGCGTTAGTTCAATTTTATTGAATCGCTTACTTTAGCATATCGCAGGAATCTTGGACCTTTATTTTACCTCAGCTGCATTAATGAGTTGGTAAAGGGAATTCATTACCAGATTTTGATGTTTGTTGATGACGTCATCCATAAACACCTCGAAAGGCCGCGTTAAACAAATCCGCTCTGTTTCCAATTGGTGCCCCTCTAATAGATTAATCTTAAATGTTTCAAAATGCAAGATTGTTTCCTACGCAAAAAGAAAAACAAATCCATTACACGGTTGATTTGCAAGATACATATCGATGTGAAATTCTGCGTCATCTGGGAGTGTACTTTGATAGTTATCTCTTCACATATAAAATACCACATTCGCAGCAGCCAGTTTCTCGTTGCAAAATTCTAAACATACCTGCTTTGCCCAAGGTTAGAGTATTGAGAGTATTCTAAAATATTCGCGGTTTAGCGAACATAATGCTCATCTTTGTTTCCTGTATGAAACGCTGCTGGCTAGATTTTCTATTACGTCTCTAGCTAAACGATAAAAAAATAATGCTTTATCTTTTTTGTCTAAGTTACTCTATAGTCAGATTGGTTGTAGTGCATTTCTGACCAACCTAAATTTTCGTGTAATGTCCCCATCTTTCCGGGATTTTCAACATTCTATAATGATTCCGAACTAATATTATGACTTATTTTAACATTTCATTATTTTTAACTGTACATTACCTTGCAATATTGGCCAATGCCGTTGGCTGTTTGGAAGTATTAATATACTCACAGAGCAGTCTTCATTATAAAAAATGGTGTAATTACATGCACATCCTAATAACTATTTCTGTTTATGCTGTTTATGCTATTCAGTTTTTTTAGAAGATAATTTAAATAAAAAAATATTATCGTACGTCCGCGTACTTTAAAAACGCAAAGAACGGGTGAAAAAGAGTAAACGAGTTAGGTGCTCGTTATTAGAAAGTAAAGAACCCGACCCGAGGAAGAATAATAATGACAGTTTAGATTGAATTAATTAAGAATGCAAGAAGAACTAATGTATGTTAAAAAAATAACTGGAAAAATTATTTTATACGAAGACCGAGCTGAGATTGGAGCAATGATATACAAAGGACTGTTCTTATTTACCTAACCGATGTGTTCAGAATAAATTACTTTTTTTACATCAAACAACTGAAAAAGATTTTACTGCACTGTTTTTAAATGGAATTTTTTTTTTCATATGTATGGTTAGGACGTTTTTATTTTTAAATTCCAATATTTGACACAAGATTTTTGCAAATATTCTACCTTATTAGAAAACAGTGAAACATAAACCCTAAAATATTTATATCCCTAATAACAAGAAAAATGGATTAGGGCATTGCTACCTTATTGTTGCATATCGTAACATATCTTAAGCTAAAATATGACATTTCGGTATCGTTAGATTCGTTTTTCGATTGGCTTGTTAAAAATGTAGAAACAACAACAAAAAGGTTGTCGATAACACCAAAGTTAGTTCATAGAAACGAGAAATGTTTTTTTAAAAAAGCTAGCTTCTGCTCTTCAAAAGGTTGTGTGGGTAATATAGTGATCTATATCTCATTTTTTAATTCCAAGGACTAAAATGAAAAGACGCGTTGACACAATGGAAATTTTCAAAGCTATTTTTTGGCGGCAGTTTTATAACTAGTTAGAATTTGATATAAGTTGTAGTTACATAATTAATTACATATTCATTACAAAAATAAATAATTAATTAATTAAGTATAGAAAATACTGCAGGCTAATATTTATTGATCAAATACACATTATACTAGAATTCAACTTTATACATGGTACCTTTTTTAATGGAAGTTTCCGAATGTTGCTCTATTCAATTATAATTATTATTTTTATATGATTATTTATATTAAATATAGCGTGTAACAGTCAGATATTCTACTTATCAATATGACGTATAAACCAAACAGAATATTAAAGTCATTGATGTAATATAAAGGTCTTCATTGGAGTAACTTTCAGATCTAATTGTTTGTTTATAGTAAACAATTTTCTAAAAATAACAATACAAAATGAAACCTGAAGGTTTCGAGAATAACGTGGAATGCCAACTTTTCTTTCCGTTATTTGTAAACAACGAAAAAATGTTATTTGTTACATACTGTGCATATAACACTGCTACATATGACTGCTGAAATTCTTTCTGGTGTTGTGTGGAAGTTTGAACCGATGGTGTCTTGAGAGACTGGAATCTGCTAATTATTGAAGGTAGGCGTATATATCTCTTGGCACTAGATGCCGTTAAGAGATATATACGG
Source organism: Oryctes borbonicus (assembly GCA_902654985.2). Classification (NCBI taxonomy): domain Eukaryota; kingdom Metazoa; phylum Arthropoda; class Insecta; order Coleoptera; family Scarabaeidae; genus Oryctes; species Oryctes borbonicus. The sequence continues at coordinate 17,705 of LR736908.1, forward strand.
CTCTTCGTTCTGAACCCCCCTGCTTGGGAGTTGGTTGAACAGCTTTTTATCGCTGCTTTCAAGACTGCAGACTAGAAATAGCGATCTGAGGTAAGGTACAGAATATGCTCGAAATAGCGCTGATGGCGCTGGGTATTATACTTTGGTTATTTTATTGTTTTATAAAATCAAGGAAATCTATTTCTAATAATTCCAATACTATTTTCTCTTTAATTATTTAATCAGGTTTCAACTACGCACTTGAATTTTGTGATAAAAACGAAAGTATTTATTGATCACATGGAATTTCATTAAAGTTAGACAGATTAAAGGTGGTTGGGCAATTCCTTCAATGACCTAAAAACCCTTCCCTAAGTAGCACAGACGGTTGGTGCAACATTGGCTCCCGATCATGAATAGCTTGGCTCAGCGTGAAAGCAATGTCGGCATTATGTGAAAATGTGAACATTTTACACTTTTGGCCAAACATTGGCCAATAACGTTCTCACGTACTTACTTGATCTTTGGGCGAACTATCTACTTTGACCTTTAACGAACTTTCTCTGATAATTGGCTCACAAAATTTGAAAAATTTCAGAATAGAATTGATGCTTTGGCTTATTCTAACGATTACCTATTACATGCTTAACATGTTATTCTTTGAGGTTCTTCCCAAAATCGTGGATGAACTTTGACACTTAGAATGGCATCCGATCTAAACAGGAAACAATTCTTAATTAACCGTAGAAGACATGGGTCATGTTAAACTACATCCGAAAACAGCAACAAGAATCAAAAGGTGTTGTTAAAAAGTTCAAAGTTTCAGTCCAAGCTTTGGGTCCAAAGTTTTAAACTTTAAATCCTCGGCATTAAACTAAAAATTGTAGCATTTAGTAATTTTGTTGAATTTACATGTGAATACCAATTCAAATTTCCTTTTTGATTTAAACGAAGAATGAAAACTACATACCTTTTTGAAACTACTACTGATAACAAAGAAAGGTTCAACTTCACCATGTGTTATGACTGTTGATGTTGATGGCAATTTGGTAATAATTAAAATCGACAATTGTATATTTTAGTAATTTTGCTGAATCTACAAGGCGTCATGTATCATCAATTTTGGATTTTGACATCAGAGTTTTATCTGATTTAAACTATGCTGCTAGAAGATTTTCGTATTATGGTTTAAGTGACGGCGAAGATTTTGAGATTAAATAAGGTAGCCATTAAGTTCTACTGTCAAATTCTTCATTAGTACTAGAATGATTTCTTGAAAATGTCGTCTTCTAATCTAACTACGTAGTTGTATAATATAGTGGCATCCCTTGTTAATACTAGTACGCAGTTTTGCTGAACCAAATCCTTTACTCGCTAACGTATTTCGAGTGTTAGTTCGCAAAAAGCAAAAATATTTTGTTCCTCATATTATCTGGAGTAGTCAGACTCTCGTTGCAGACCACCTCTTTTATAGGATCCAATAGAAACAAAATTTAAGGGTATCAAGAAATCTTGTTAGCCATGCTATTCGTCCTCTCCTTCTAATGCATCTGTTTTGCTGCCGCAAAATTGTAGCTTGGAGCTCCATGCTCATACAACATATTGACTCGCATATCAAGTGATGCGTTTTCTAGAAAAACCTGCTAATTCGTCTGCATCATAGTTATTCATGTTTGTGTACCTACTATTGTGGAAGATGACATCACGTTTGTCCAACGCATGTTATTCAAAAACTTCGATTTTTGTCTATCTTATCTAATATCCTTCGACAACACTATATGCGACTGTAGTGATCCAGTGGTAGCAACTCTTGGTGCAATTGTACTTTATACGCATGAAATTTATTCTTCTTTAATATTCTTGATATTGTCTTTTATCGAGCTTGAGATTTTTACGCAAAGGCCGGACATTAATACGTGGATCTTATAAAACTCCTTCATTAATTTTATTCGATAATCATCGTTTTGGACGCAAACCAGCTTTATATTTTACATTTCCATCAACAATAAACCTTGCTTTTAATAGCTCAAATACCGGTACTTTAGGATGTAGGTGTCAAATTGTTAATTGAAACACCCGTTAAGCAAATTCAACAGTAATAAATCATCCATTTTAATTAAAAAGTTTTTATGCAATTACCATATACATTATGAACTCTGGTTAGTGAGCAATTGTATCACGTCGCATAATTTTTTTTAATAACTAAGTGATCAAACATGATATATTTATTCTGTAATTTAATTGCCAAACCAGTGTAGCCAGGCATAGCACATTTAATTGGCTCCGCAACGCGGAAAAGCATAGCAACTGCTTCTATTATGAACGGATCTGCCGGTGCAGAGCTGAATTAAATGTTCCAAGATACACGAGTATGTTAAAGAATGACTAATTCAAATATATCTGATGTTGGCGTATTTACCAGGTAGCAAATTATAATTTTGTCAACTTCCGACTTTATTTGTTTGTCTATAAATTTGCATCTATAGATCCGGATTAATGAAATATGTAATTAATTCCTTAATTTTATATCCCAATTCTTTTATCTTAATAATTAATCTAATTATATTTTCATTTAGTTTTTTATTGATATATTGGCCGATATTTGAAGTATAAGCTTTTTGTTGCAAGAGTTCACTTTATGTTACAGGAAATATTAAGTAGCTAACATACAATTCACATCTTTACCAAGAGAAATTTTTGGTAACACTAATTAAATATTTAATAACCACAAGTGAAAAGTTTAATAAAACAGGGACAAGCTATGTACTTACCACCAATAAACGAAGATTTTTCAGATTCAGCAGCTGCGGTAAGTATACTTCTTCACTAGATCACTAACAGCAGCAAATTTTATTCTCTTGCTACAAATCAACTATCCTAATGAGATAAATAATCTATTTACATAAAGGCAAACAAACTGTTTATTTCTGACAAAAATGCTAGTACACATGGTATTGGTGGAATCACTTACGGCAAAAGCTATATGAAGAGCGAGAACACTAACCAACGGACATGTTTCTGTCATCAGCGTGGTTCCATGCGAGCTCTTCTGAGATGCTCTGTGAAATTCAGCTTTTCGTCAAGGATCATTCCGAGATACTCGATCTTGCTGTTCCAGTAGATTTCCGTCGTTCTGACTTTGATCTTGGGAAGCGGACCGCGTTGTTTTGCAGTCGCTTGTGTCTTCCTGCGGTTGATCATGAGTCCCTGGGCGTCGAAGTAATTAGAGATTTTGGTCAAATGCGCCTGCGTAAGTTTGATCGCCAACTCGGCCTTACGGGATGTAGCCAGGATCGCTATGTCATCTGTGTATATGGCGTTCAGCCTCAATTTATACAGCTTCCTTTACAAAATAAAATAAAACACTCTGATCATCACTTTTAAGCGGATGACACCCACCTGCACCTGTCCTTTGCACCCGATAAACTACTTGATGAAACATTCTCTTCGCCTGAATTCCAAAAAAACTAATTTAATTTTGTTTGAGCCCAAGCGATACAGATTAGTAAATTCATTCTTGATATTAATATTTGGAATTCGGCGAAGGGAACACATCACGTATAAGCTGGGTGGTTAAATACGAAGAATCGAAGATTATTGCACTCGGCGTGCCTGTATCACAGTATTGTAATGACTAGCAAGCCACGATTCTTCTATGTACATTTAGGATGGATGTACATAAGGTTCAAAGGCATGTTGACTCCTCCAATGCGTAAACTAGAGCAATTTAAGAGAAGATAATACGTTACAATTATTTAATATTTTTCATAAGAATATGTACTTGTATGTATGTACATATAAACATATGTGTTTGTAAACATACATATGTGTTGCAGGCATACTCTATAGTTTTAGTCTAGTTCGTGGGCTGGTTGAGTGGAAGATTAGGTGTCACTGCTTTAAGTACAACCTTAACTCCATACTCCAACCTCCGCCATAGTTTTCCATATCATTTATTTATTTATTTTGTATTTAATATATTAATTAACCAAGTTTTGCAAACCATTTTCATTTAGGGCATCATAGATACTTTGTAATTTTAAACTTAGTATAAAATGTATTGGCATTATGTGTACCATTTGTATTTCTACTGTTTGATGTGGAAAATAAGAGACACTATTATTATTATTATTATTATTATTATTATTATTATTATTATTATTATTGTTATTATTATTATTATTATTATTATTATTATTATTATTATTATTATTATGAGTTTTCTCACTATGCAGCTTTGAAGAGACTGCGGAACTTTCACCCTTCTGGAGTGCCAGCGGGATGGGCTCGGACGCGCGGGTTATTTATTATATTTGTTAATTTAGAACGGTTCGCATGATATGACAGGAATTAAGAATGATCGTTTTATTTGCATATGTTGGTATAATTTGGAAGGACGTTGTAGTCTCTGAAGCTCTTCATGAAGTTTAGATCAGCACTGATATCGCATACGTATTTACGCTTTTAACAAAGTTTCAGTGCTTAATTTAGTTTTTAGTAGGGTTGTGATATGTCTCATAGTCTCTTCAATAAGGTGTGCGTTACTTGCTTTAACGTAAATACCTCGATTTTGCTGAAACCCTAAATATCTGTACGTTTCATCTTGTGATATGCCTTTTATGTACTCCGTTTCGCTTTTTTTATCTCTTAGTTGGCAATCGCTGGCATGTTTCCATTTCTCCATCTTCATAGCGTTTATACGCCAATTATCTAAGCCAAACCCCTTTTTAATATTTTGGGTAAAGCCTTCGGTTTTTCTGAGAAGGTTCACTCATGTAGAAAATTCTTTTCTTTAGAAAGTAGATAGCGCTTAGATTCTTTGTGAAGATAGTGGATTGACCGCGATACAGAACCATAAGGCACTGAGCGAGTCTCCCTGAAATATTCCTCTTTTTATGCGGACGAGTTCAGTTTCGCTGTTTTGTTGATCTGGTGTTCTACGTTTTCATCATTGACGCTAGCAGGTTTACTCTAGAGTTTATTTTGTATGTCTGTAGTGCTTTGAGAAGCCAGGAGTGAGTTATGCTGTCGAACGCCCTTTCATAGTCCACATAACCTATATCCAGAGGTTTTTTCTATCCTCTTCTTCATCACTCCTCACAGATGTGGACTGATGAGCCGTGATATGGTGAAAGGCATCTGTACATAGTGGTTATGTGTATTCTTATTTATTATTGTTATTATTATTACTACTACTATAATTACACAAAGACTTAAAACTTTTCTTTTTACAAGTCAACATCGTATATATTACTGTAATGACAGGAGATTAAAGAGATCCGTTCGGAAACCTTACTAACACTCGTCGCTCTGCGCTACAGAAGCAACGAAGTGAAATAACGACGTCCAGCTTTTACAATACGGTACAATGTCTTAGCTCTGTTCATTTTACGCCCAAGTTCTTTTGCCCAAGAATTATATACATGACGATTCCGAAACTTTAACACATTAACAAATTGTGTATTAAAAATATCACTGTCTCGTCATATTTGATATACTCTGGATGTACATACACACTTCCTCTTCACCAGGGAGGAAAAATTGTATTTAAAAATAGATTACAACTCTGCGATGGCGCGACGCTATAAGGTAATGATATCAGAATGATTTTAACTGCTATAGTTTGGCGAAGAGGGCATAAGGATAAGGTAGAAGTAATCTAGTGTGCATAACTATGCATAAACTTCAATATAAGATTAAAAGCAAATATTGTTTGGAACAACATAGCGGTTAACAAGAGGCGCGTACCGCGAGGAAGAAGAAGAACAAGACGGGATGAAAGTGACAGGAGGCGAGCTTAACGTCAAACCAAACAAAATTAAACAAACTTTTCCTCTTAGGCAACGCGCCAGTAATATGCCGAGGCTTGAGTAATGTCGGACGTGAAAACTTTTCGCGTCTAAGTTTTCTTCTGTTTATTCAGGCCTGAAACTCGCTTTTCCAAAACAGCGACAAATTATAATATTGATGTTGTCTCACTACCTGCCGTCATTGTAAAGCGACCAACACCGCCGAGACAGTCAATACCCAGACACAAAGCGTTCTACTAGCCTTTCCCCAAATACTTCGTTCTAATTTCTACTACATAATTTTTTAAGGCTTTTTCTTTGGGGGAAGTAATAGGACCCTTAATTCACCACCTGTTGGTTAAGAACCGAGGTTCCAACTTTTTGATATGTATTCGACATTTATTCTTGGGAAAAAACTCTGAAGGGTGAAAATATTTTCGGAGACCCTGATTTTGCAGAACCTTAAGCTGTACTTGATAACAATATATAGGGTAGGAAAATAGCTTTATTATTGCAACACTTCAACATAAAGGGATGCAAATTTCAAATAAGATAAATACTTGATAAAAAACAGGATATAGACTAAAAATGTTTGCATGTGTGAAGTTGGCCGCCACACTTTCCATGTTTTAGAATATCATTTTTTACTCATTACATTTTCGAAGTAATCGACGTCCAAAAGTGGCAGTCATCTTCGGTGCTCCAGGACTTGCATTCCTTAAAAAATTCGACTAGGCGACAGATTATCCAGATACGAAACTCCGTAATTCAATTTTTTAGGTGCCTACACTGAGAGAAGTTTTTGGTCAAATTAAATACAAATATATTAAGCTTAAGTGTAAATATGGTACAAGAATAAACTATATTTTGATATAAATTTGTTGTTAAAAATTTGTATTTTGAAATTAAATAAAATAAGAAATTAATTTATTTTGAACACGGCTTATGTGTCTTACGTAATTTGGAAACAGTTTTTATTTATTTTATATATCAAATAAATTAAATACATAAAAATACAATTTTTATTTATATTAAAAATGTAACTGTGATTTCTATTTATTATAAATGCGGTTTATGTGTAAATTTAACAATACTTCTTATTTCCTTTAGGCACATACGTCTGTATAGCATATATACAGTAATGTAGTAAAGTATTGTTTCCTGTGACGCTAGATTGATCCCAAGAGTTTGTTGTTAGGCGACGCGACGTAATAATAACAATTGTCAAACGGTCAAATTTCAATTTTAAAAGTGTAAATACTTGGCGCCCTTTTCTAGCCAACTCATTGCATTGCAATTGAACTGCCGATACCGTTAAATGTTAATCTACAAAAAAATTGAAATCCACATTGTTTGATCACGCTAGCTTCTATCGTTCAAAAGTTAGTTACTTTTTGGAAGTATCTTACTAAACCCATTTCTCTATACCAAGGAACTAAATTAAGACTAAATTTTTTTGGATGTGTGGAAATAAAAGAAATCCAGCGTCATTTCAGTTTCCGAAGACTCCCGAAAAATTATTATCTACTAATTTCTTTTGATATATAAAGGAAGCAAAATGTGTAGATGATTTGGATAATATTTTAAAGGAAGGCGGCAAATAAACTTTGAATATAGCGAGTTTATATTCACGCAAACGTGAGATTTGAAGATCCTGAATTCGTAAAGAATGGCATCGACTGTAGAGACTTAGTTTTCAACAAACAAAATATTTTAGGGATGATATTTAATATACAAATGCTTACAACGGCAACTGGTGGCATAATTAATAAAGCACAAACATTGGATATGTCATTTTTGTACACCCGTATGTTTATTACATCATATAACGTATTTCTTGAAAACTTCTATAACTTACAATTACGAATTTTTTCAATTTAAATATATTAATCACACCTTTTTCGCAAAATAAGCAGGAATTCAAGCTTTTGAAGTGCTTGTGTTTGTAGATTCTTGTGAAATGTGTTATTTCATTGAATTTCCTGCTTTATAGGTATGCGTAATCGATTTGGTACGTGAATTATAAAATATAAAGTAACTAATATGGATACTGTAAATTTGATTTCCAGGCACGCACAACGTCTTTACTTGGTCATAAAATTGGACCACAAAGATCAAAGACGTCTACAGATAGTATAAATTCTGCGCAGGCAGTTGCATAAATTTTTCGATTTTCTTCCCGTCAGGTCTTAGAAATGGCAATTTTTTATGTTGTTTATGCATCAGAAATGCAATATTTTCATCTAGAAAAGAATACAGGCCAAATTTTAATAAAAAGACCTGAATATCTCTTAAACCGTTTATCTTAAAATATCTCAAAAATCAAGAGAGTAATTTAAAAATTAATTCACATAGTGGGTATTCCATTTGTAATAAGTCTTAAGAATACTAAATAAAACTTCAAGTGGAGGTTTTGCAATTAGTAGAGTATTTATGTCCTAAGAGACATTATTAAAAAAAAAAAGTAGTTGTTCTTACGCAAGGGGTCAGTAATTCAAAAATATAAATACGATGGTCCATAGTTTGAAGTATCCTGCAGGACTGATTATATTGATATTTCTTATTTGTACGGAAAATCCTCTTTTGTTTTGAAAATATTTTATTTAGATCACTGCTATAAGTTTATAATACATACGAAGCACATCCATAATACGTGTAGTTATCAATATCAGCAGCTTCTTGAAGATCTTTAAATTTGTGATCAAAAGAGAACAGCCAAGTTAAAGAAAGGAGATTAATTCGCAGTTGGGATACAATTAACCGCGCTTCACACAAGACCACGGAACACTTTACACACACAGCTTACACACTAAGAGGCTCTTGAGGTTATGACAAGCTTTAAAAAGCTTATACACCTCGTTGGGCCGTCACCTTACTTAAAAACGAATTGATTCCAATAACTTTACCTTTTAGGCATCGAAATACATATAGTCTAGTCTTAATGTTACACATAACAAAACCTAAAACAATAATATAAATTAATTGAAACGTCATTTCCTAGTTTTCTTCCATAAATTTCCAGGATATTTACTAAGCCAAATTGAAAGCCGGATTTCTGTAACAACATGGTAAGAAAACAAACGAAGGAAGAAATTACGTTATTGTAAACAGAGCCGAATGAAATAACAACACGATGCAACCCAAGAGGTAATTGTATAGAAGAGTTAAACGAAGTACCCGCGAAAATATACACAACTAAGCGAAGACTTGGAAAACGAAACGGTCGAGTTTGACAAAATATGATTTTTTTTTTAATAAATAAAGTTCGCTACTTACCGTGCGTTTCAGGAAATTAGGAGACTAGACAGATTCGTGATTTGTCGACTCTCAGGGAAACCGGTACACATCATGGTAAGCCTGTCGAAATATTAACATGTGCGGTTTCCCAAAGCGCTACTTGCGCCGCAATCTCGTGTTAAGCAGTGAGGGATTCTGAACGGCATGCATGCGTTTCTTGGCACTAGAGGACGCCAAGAAATGTCTAGTTTGTCGTTTTAAAAGTTGTGGCATTAACTGTGAGGCAAGACCGATAGAGCGTAGAGTTCAAAAATACTCTCGGATCCCATCAATACCACGAGCAAACTACTTTGGCACTATTTTTTTGGTTGAAGTTTGTGTGTTTTATATAAATTTTGCACCTTATTTGCAACAATGAATGAAAACTACAACTAAAGTAAATGTTCAAACAACTGACTATTTTCATTGATTGCCGCAGTTCGTTTAGAATTTACCGTCTGTATGGTTCTTCTGGAATTTACTTCGAAATTCAACAATGTTTTCTGGGATATCAACTTTATAAATGCTATTTTAATTCTCCATACAAAATAATCCAGAAAACTCGCCGGCCGTACAACAACACCATTATTTTCAATTCAACGGTTTGGATTTTTCACGCAGAAAAGCGTTTTCTCCCTTCAAGCATAAAAATTTTCTTAACGAATTCAATTTCAATCCGAGTATATATTGTTGTCGTACGCACTATATGCTCAAACTGACGCTAAACATATTGTTGAATAGAAAATATATTAAACTTAAACATTTTAAATACGATATTGATATAATTATTAATTAATGAGTAGCAGGAACTTAGCAAGAAATTCTGTTTCTTGTTGAATTTTATTTTGAAGATATAATTTTTTTATTCCTACAATCTACATAAATAAACAGTGGATGCAAGGATATGTGAAACGTTTGTTCCGCGGTGTTGGTTTTTGTGGCCATGATGAATCCATTTGATAAAGAAAAGTTTTTAAATTGATTGAACGGGATCTAGCTCATTTACAGGATTCATTTGAATATAAGTAGGCTTTCATTATATATGCTATGAAAGTTGAGATTATGCATTTATAAGAAACAGTCAATTTTGTGTTAAATAACATTACATATGTGCAACGAAACAAATGAATATCAAATATCAAATAAATAAACGAAAACATGCATTTCTAAGCGCGTTACATCTTATGCTCAGCTCTTGAGTTTTTAACAGTGCTTTACAAAGTATGAAGCAAAGTTATGTTTGTAAAATCGCGCCAAAGATTGATCGATCAACTCATCTGTCAGTGAAAATTTTTTAAATCTCCAATTGGGGCCGGTTTTCGCGGAATCGGAGTAACTCATTTTTATTTCCCCGTTTTTAAGCAAGGAGACTCTGTGAAATAATTTTTGAGTGAATTTGTAAAATACTTGTATTGTATTCTGCAGCAGTCCCCATAGTTGAGTGTGCAGGCGCAAGCTATCGCACTAAAACACTGGTGTGGTGTGGTATGCTTTACCTTTATTGTTCCTAAGATAATGGAATTGACGAAGAAACGTTAAAAAATCTGAATTCAGTTTGAAAAGTTGATACCTGCCTTGGAGCCCCGGGAGAAATTCAGAGACACATAATAAATCTGCAGAGAATAATACGAATACTGTTATCAATAGTAACAAATTATCACAAATTCTTAACAAAGTGAGCGAAATCTATAGTGCAGCGTCAAACTGAAATTATAGAGTAACAAGGTGAAATTAATGAAGAACGGAAGAAAAACATTGATATTAGTTAAAAATTAGAAAAACTTATGGACCAGTAAAGAATATAGTAAAGAATATTTGCCGAACAATAATCAGTCGAACGACCGATATCGTTACAGCTGACAACAAGGACAATCGCATTGGAAACGAAGATGAACGTAGAAGAAAGAATTTCAACGTTGAAAGAAAAGAAAAACTAAAAACGGAGCCGGAAGAAGTAATAAAAGGAACGGAGAACCATCTAGATACGGTTTTGTAGCTGTAGACAAAAGAGCGTGGTTATATATTGACAACTTGTAAATGTTCTTCCTGATTCCGTATTTGTTGTTCAAGAACTAGCAAAAGACCCTGATAATCATAACCCAAAAAAATATAACGATAAGAAAACTTAGAACAATTTGACACATTTGTCAAACAACATACACACAATTGACTAAAAACTCCAAGAAATACTACCAAGAAATTGAATAAAATTTGAATTATCATTTTAGAACGTAAAAAGATATCGAGAGATAAAGAAACAGGGCATTTTGTAAATATCTCGAATTATCTCAAATACTAAGGTAAATAGATGGAAGAAGGATGACATAAGTGGACAAAAATGCAAAAACATGTTGGAGGTTTTCGTTTATAAAATATATATTTTTCGTTTATAAAAAAAGTTTGGGTCATGTGTAGCTGAAACTGATATCCTGTGGAGTTAAGCATAATTTTATTTTGTCTTGGAAGTTTTTCTTTAAATTGCTTAAGAAAGAAATTAGTAGTAGGTGGTCACACTATGTGAGAGCCCTAATATATAAAACTACCCTTTTATTAGTGGAGCTGCCTCCAATGAATGCTGCAGCAGTGGCATTGCATTCGAGGAAATCGGATGCAGCCGATATATTCTATATAGTGTATGACGTGCGCTATCCATACGGAACGACCTTCATCTAGGGAATATTTCCACATTAAACTTCTAGAATAATTGCTGCTTAAGAGTTGTTATAAGAGGAATCAGTACGTCGGGACAATATAAACTAAGTCATCGCAGCGCTGGTCTCTTATCCACGTACATACTATTCAATGTAATTTTATTCCATTACTCATTTCGTCTTCTAATTAAATTATTTTAATACTTCATCAAGATCTTACTATTGGCTTATTGTTATTTCAAAGCGTTCGTACATTAAAACACTATGAAATGGTCTGCAATACAGGAGGGTAGTAGGAAAAGAAAACACCCGGAAGTTAATGTATGCAGGAAGTTTCAGAGTAACTTCACGTTGAAGAGCAAACAGTTAGAAACGGGTAGTTTTGCAAAGATGTGGTGACAGACATGAAATTTTTGAAATACAGACGAATCACAATTTTGTTTATATGATCTACATAATCCATTTACCTTAAGATGCTGGCCACAACAAATCAATGTCTTGCTCCTTCACGACATACACAACCTCCTTAAAAGTTAAACATGCAGGTTGGTCTCTTACGGGATAACATAGTAGGTACTTTCATAATTGATGGCAATCTAATTGCCATTGAATATTTAGCATTATTAGAAAACCTCGTTCTACCGGCTGTTCTTGATATTTCATTCTATTATTACTATGTTTCTTCTCGACGACATTGTACCAGCGAGACAGCTGCTCGGTTTGCACCACAAGGGACATGCAATTTTTTAATGGAATCCTACCGAGAGACCAGGTGGTGCAATTGCATGGCACCTTTAGTCCTCCGAGACACGATGAGTTTAATAACCGATTAACATACTGTCAAGAAAACAAGGCGACATATATTTGTATCGGTAGAATGCAATTTTATTTTAATTTCACAATACCAAGAATATTTTTCTTTATTTGCGGAGAAGATTTTTTTACTTCTTATTCGATTAGCCAATATTTAGAAAAATGTTTTCTTGTATTTGAAAGGATACCCATTCATTTTGATTGATGATTAATTACATTTCGTATCATTATCTACCTACTACTTCACATTTATTTATTGTGTCTTCTTATTATTTTTTATGGTCGCTACAATTCTAATTGTTTCGTATTAAGCTTTCACTTCATACATGTACAGTGGGCAAAATAAGTTATATTTTCTCCCATGAACGCGCGGATATCAATATCATTTTCTCTATAGTGGACTGGGTATTGCAGTCGCCACGAGTTATGGCCAACGGTGGGCGCAGTAGTAGGTACGTACTGGATTTGCTATTGGCTCTACATTGGCTAAAACTTCACTATACCGTGGGCGTAACGGTTAATATTTAATAGTGCAATGTTAATATTTCAACAGCAGTCACAGTTTGTTTTGAAAAAATATTAAATACGATAATAACAAACGAGGAATATTATTTAGTCGGTTTATTAAATTTAAACGTTATAACATACAATATATGAAAACAAAATAATTATGAAAATTTAACCATTAAGTAAATAAATTAAATTTAAATCAATTCCGCACTAAAATCGTCATCGCCTCCACTACAATCATTATTTATATTAATAGTTGAGTTTTCGTTCTTTTCATCAACTAAAGTTTCTGATTGTAAATATTTATTTTCGATACCGATGCGTTTGCAGCGTTGTTCCAATTCCTGTTGTGATATTTTTTGAAATTCTTCTTTTGTTAATTTACGTACATCTTCCATCTTAAAAGTGGCATTGCTTGCCGCGACATTACTCTTCACCATAGCTCAGATCAGTTCTACAGGGTACAGGACCGGACGATATGTCGGAAGCCTCAAAACTATGTGTCCTTTTCGCGCTACAATTTCATTAAACTTGTAACTTACATATCCAATTTATCATTTCAGCTTTATTACTAGTAATCGTTAGATCGTGATCTTTTTGTATGTTATGATAGGACGCATTATCCAATAACAGAATTCGTAGGCAAGTTTGGCATAAGTTTTTCTTGTAACCATCTGCCATAATTTTCTGTATTGTTTTTAAAGAGACCTTTCGTACTTTCATCGCTCCACATTTTGGAAGATGCGTGATCACTATGAATGTATGTCTCATCTATATAAACAATGGATCGATTCTGGTCGCGATAATATTTGATTTTTTGTAGGTAATCAGTTCGTAATGCTCGTATATCAATTCGTTCTATCATATATGATATGTAAAACAAATTAGTACGTTTTTTTTTTACAATTGTCATGTTAACCAAATAACAAACGCGATTGGAAGCAATGTGTAAATGCAGGATTTGCGTTTAACTAAACATCTCGTTTACTTTCAATATTAGACAGATTCATCATTCAAAAATGTTAGATATAGATTTCCTATACGGTGGATATATATGGTGCTATTTAAAATAATGACGTTTCTGATATTTAAATTTTGGTAAAGCTTGGTATTTATTACTGAATATTCGGTCTAATCAGAGCCATATGCAATTTAATCTCGTAAAAATTATGCCAAGATGTATTTCCATTCCATGAAATTGATATTCATATTCATATATAACTTCATCCATTTTCTAATTAACTGATTGTTCTTTAACAAAATCGCACAACAATATCGCATTAAAAGAGTAGCAGTATTAAATTTAATTTTGAAAATGTATTAAATTATATTTCCTTTTAATTTTTTATTCTGGCTGTAACAGATGCGTGTCGTTCAAAACCGCATAAACAAATAAACAGGGGAAGAACAGTGTATCATCTGGTCATAAAGAGCAAATAATCCGCTTTTTTAAATCATTTTAAAGTAATTGTGTATACAGTATTAAATCCCTTAATTAATAATTATTTTGTCCTGCATTTCTAAAATTTATATTTTAATTGTGAATAACTTTGCATGTTTACGTTATATAATAGGATTAAAATACATTATCAAATGCTTTCTGAAAATGGAGCACCAACTTTTATATAATCCCATCGTCAAAATTCTACATGTCTAAAAGTTCATTTAAGATCAATTAATTTTCAGTCGCGAATAAACTACAAGTTTTATACTATCACCGCCCACAATGAAATAAATTTTAATTGTATTAATAGCATATACAGTCTGATGTATGTTATTTTGCTCTGTTATACTAGTTAGAAATATCTAAACTCAATTAATTCGAAAGAATTTATTTTTGACATTTCAATAAAATCTTTTGTACTTTTAACTTGAAGCAAATATCTCTATTAAACATACTATTATAGCGCATCCACTAATAATTATTTATGCATGAGATAATAATTATAATAGAGAAATGGCAAGGGTTTAACGAAAGTTAAGGGATACTCTACACACAGCGTGTCCCAAAAAGTCTTATACAAATGGAGAAAAAGTTTATCTTACATTTCACAAAAAAAAACATTCTTGATGAAAAGCTCTGCATGACTTGTAGAGTCATAATCAAGTACAACATTTTTAAAACATTGGCTGGAATACAGAGAACATCAAAATTATGGTTTGGAGTGAGAGTAAAATACGTACAAACTTGATAATGATTTTCCCAGATAAAAATTACAATATATTATTAATTAGATTATTTATCGAATAAAGGAAGAAGACGTGATAAAAAATGTATAACCTGCTTATCAATTTATCAACAATGAATTTGCAAGAAATAAATTTTATTGGGAACATGTAAAATTTCTTAAATACTACGGAACTTCAACGTATCTACCGTCCCTTTCTAAACAGGTGATTGTTCGTTGATTAAATTCTATTATGCTTGCTAATCATTGCTAATCGCATCTGGAGTTATAGCTTCACATGTTTCTCCAATATTCTTTCAAGATCATCAACATCTTGAAATGGCCTCTGAAGGTATACCTTTTCTTTCAAGTAGCCTCACAAAAAAGTCTAGAAGGGTAATGTCTGGAGACCTTGGAGGCCAAAGAAACCATGTACTTTCCGATCACTTTACCGGTAAAAATGTGGAGGAGGAAACCCAGAATATTTCTGTTACAGTGACATGGTGCTCCATCCTGTTTGTACAATATTTCTCCTCGTTCATATAGTGGTAGTTCATCAAGAAAGTCCGACAACAATTCTGTCTGTGTAAATGCCGTACCATACATTACTTTTAAATTACTATTGATTTTTGGTTTGGACATGGAAATTAGGACTAACAAAGTAAATGTCGTGTCATAAGTCTGTTATCTTCCAATTCTCCTTGGATACGAGCACAAAATTCGAATCTTCGTTCAACATCTCCTTCTTTGAAAGTATGGGTAAATTGGAGTTTGTATGGTTTAAACTTATTGGCCTTTAGAATTCCTGCAACTGTAGTTTTATTTACAATCCATAAATTGGATCTTCTTCGAAGTGAGTATTTTGGATTTTCCACGACCGATTGGATCATATCAGTTTCAATATATTCATTTATAACCCATGCCCGATGTTTCGTTCTAAATTTATTTTCAACACTTCCAGAACTCTTATTTATTGCATATCTGAACGGGATCTTGTGATGTAAGAATATTTTACGTACAGTAAGTTTGTACGTATTTTACTCTCACTCCAAATCATCATTTTGATTTCCCCTGCATTCCAGCCAATGTTTTAAACATTTTGTACTTGATTATGAATCTACAACCCATGAAGAGCTTTTCATCAAGAATGTTTTTTTTTTGTGAAATGTTAGATAATTTTTTTCTCCATTTGTATAAAGCTTTTTGGGACAGACTGTATGTAATGGTAAAGTTAAAGTTGAAAAGATATAAACCATCAAATATAATAATGTAGAACTCAGTAGAGAAGAAATTTCCAATTAATTCATAATTACATTTGTCTGCGCTCTTCGTTAGCAGGGATTCCGAAAACACCGGAAGTTCGCTCTCTGACGTGCGGAAGGTAGTACAGAAAATCGGTGGCCGACAGGGGGAGACATAACTTATTTTATCTACTGTACTGAAAATTTTAGTAGCGTTTTTTTTCTTGTTATGGCATTCATACAATAGAAATGTGACCTGTGATACGTCAGTTATGCATGAGACTATAATTCGATTTTTCGTAACAGTTTCTCTCGAGAGCGACTGATAAACCGACAAATTCAACTACGCCGCGCAGATTTCAGTCGACTCCGGACTGACGTTATACAAGCGATTTGGCTACGAAGCAATTGTATTAAAGGAAGTATATTAAGGTAGAAACGTATTAGTTGGTGTATTTTTAAGTCATTCAGTGCCCTGTGGAAACGTATTAATTGGCGTATTTGTAAATCATTCAGTACTCCGGTGCCACTTTTCCCAAGCTGTTCTTTTGTTCATTTTGACACTGCAAAATAACTTATATTTCTGTGGCGTAAATACGTCGAAAGTGTGCAGTAACAGGCAATTGCTTAGTTAAAAAGTGAGAATATCGGAATTTCCAGATTAAATTATTATGGGTCACAAATAATATGTTTAATTTGTAAACGAAACTTGTTGGCCTTTAAGAAATCACTGAGAAAATCAGATAAAGGTTCAAGTTAGGTAAGTAGAAACTGATTTAAGAACTATCTACAGTAATTATGCAATTGCGAAATAATTCATTATATCCTTGATGACTTATTGTAAAAAATAAACGACGTGCATGCGGTGGTATTCTTTACACAGGATGTTTAATTCACCGACGTAAGTGTGGTAAAAGGAGGTGATAGGTAAGTCAGTTTGGAACTTATTTAACTAAAAATAGTATTGTATAAAGTGTCACTGCTACTATGACTTATAATAATAATAGATATCAAAATAAAAATTACAAATAATTAGTAACTTGCAGAAGCGTTTAATTATAATTTACATTAGCAAAAATCGTTTAATTTTAGTTAATCATTAACAATAAGTTGACAATCTCAGAAGCCGTGATACTTTGTATACTGGTATTTTTGTATAACAAATCGACTTACCTACCACCACCTTTTAGATATAAAGAAGAAATTACAGTAGGAGCACCTATAACCGCTGGCTTTTATAGAGAGTATACGTCGGTGAACCAAATACCTTGTAATAAGAATTTTTTTTTACCGCGCCGGACATCGCACACGGAAAAGACTTTAGGACATCCGCAATGCTGCAGATGTTAGGTAAGTGTTACACATTATATAAATTATAACTTCTACGTTCTGGACTACTGACGACACCGCTAATATTGCAGCACTCACGTCGACAGGTTTCTTTATTAGTTCAAACACACAGGCATAAGAATACATGTAAGACTAAAATTCATTTACTGGAATTAAATCAAACAATATTGCCTATAACCCGCAGATCTCGATTGCAGGGATGCTTTATGACTGTGATGCATGCAAGTGTATGTAAAACAAGTCGCAATCTTAAAATGTGTGAATAATAAACTAAACAACGACACAAACGAGATAAATATACAATTTATTTCACAAGAAATTTTGGAACCTACAGAATTCGGAGAATTATGCACAATGTCACATCTTCCGTGGGATATAAAGAATTTACTTTGCTGTCTGTTTGCAACACTGTGGAAATTCTTAATTAAATTAAACTCATGTTTAGTGGTGAATATATATACTGACAACTGGTAGATAAAAACACTAGCCAGAGTCAAAATACAAAACCGCCTGAATAAATTCCGACAGTGATGAAACGCTGATATTTTAGCAATAACTTTAATGATCCGCTTCTGAGAAATAAAAGCCGTGGACAAACCCCATAAAGTAAGTTTATGAACATAATAACAGTAATTGCACCTTTAGGTGCCTAAATTCACATTTACGGGGTATAGAACGGCCCAAATGAGACCATCTATACAAATACATACGTGATTCCTTCGATTTGGAAAAATACTTTTTTAATCTACAAATACCACGATAAAAGGAACAAATTCATTAAAAATACACACATCAATTTATAATTTTCGTTTGCTATTTTTTAACATATACTCCAATGTGGTATCCCTTCCGGTTTGAGCAGAAGTTGCAGCAAGTATATTATTTAAAATAGAACAAGTGCATTATGTCTGTTGACTTAGGTGGCCACTGGATCGTTCTCCTCGTTCCGATCCACCTATTAGGGAGAGTCGCATCTAAAACCCTTCGAATATTGATTGCATAGTGTGGAGGTGGATCTCCTCGTTGGAACTAAATTCAATTGAGTGAATTCTAAATAGCGTTCCCCGATCAACGTTCCTCAAATAACTTAAGGTGCCAGAATTCGAATGTCAACAATTCTTGTTCACACATTTTCTGTGGACGCGGTGTGTGTTCCACATGTATCCAATGCGGATTACCTGCTAACGGAGCCATGGAGGGAAAATGTTACGTCGTTAGAAAAAACGAAATGTTCAATGAAGTTTATATTGTTATCTTATATTCCAGTTATTTTCTCGTAGAATTGGATTTTTCGACCAAAGTCGTCTACTGAAAACCTCTGCACCAAATGTACTTGATAAGGATGGCATTTTCCTACTCAAAACATATTTGAAACAGTTCCGATCCAACACCATAGTCCGTTCATGTTTGTTTCAACTTCTTCTTGAGTATGTAATCAATCTCCGAAGACAGTCATTACGAGAATCTCCGTTGTTTTAGATGCATTTATAAGAGGTTTACTGAAAAGTTTATTTAATCGTCTATCGAAATATACAGGGCGTTATATTTTAAATAACGAAGTTACCATTACTCCTCCTCAAATGAGAAGTGACTAAATTGTGATAAACGTAGAGATACCACGAATCAAAAATTTAAATCGACATATTCGAACATTTTTGTCAAAGAAAGGTTGCTACGGTTTTATTGGATTTATTCCGTTCATCGTAAACGCAGTATGTATGTTAAAAAATTAAAATACATGATTTTCTTGATTTAAGTTTATATTTTTTGAATTAATGAAATACGTTAAAAATTTCTTTCGAAAGAAGCACATACTACTCTCCATTCAAAAAAAAAAACAATTAAACTGAAAATTCTTTGAACTGAATATTTTTTCTATGAGTGTGATTATTACGAAAATTAACATAAGTACAAAAACATGTCAACGAGTAATTATGACACGATACAAGAAGAAGGAAATGTTTCTTTGGCATAATGTCACAAGTGGTGTACTTGTCTAGAAACGAAAAATTGGTTTATGTTCCTTTATTCAATTGGCGGAAACGTTTACAGCTATAACAAATTCGAGTGCATTTTATAGGTACAACCTGTATACCGGTTCCTATCGTCACTCATAGGTCCGAAGCGTTGAACGGAAGTCGACCAAGTAGAATCCGATTCCGGTCAGGAAAATGGTACGGTATATAGCCCGAAGTGATAAACGCAAGCGACGCATGGCCCGGTGCTACACTTTATTGCCGACGTGACTTCGCGCTTTTTCAATTTCGAACGGTGCGAATGATTGGCGCTGAGGGTGCGATTGCCATGATGACGTATCGACTCGGACAAGCCGCACTTGGCCGAATGCCGTACGACTGATAAATGTTTCCGGTGTAGAGAGAAACAAGAGACAGAAACAGCGAGAGGCAGCGTCGGACTCGGTTCGTCCAGCGGAATTGGATGCAAAAACATGATCTGGGACTTCGGATTGTCCCACGCGTCACAAATCCGTTGGGATTATAGCGACTAGGACAATTTTTCCAAGCGATTCATTTCAACTACGGCCATCTCTCGGTGTCCGCCAGTTCGCACAATGCTCAAAACGATCAGTCGGTCTATAAAACCCTTGAGGAATGTCCAAGATCGAATGTTATTATTCAACGCGATAACAAAATTCACGTGGGACAACAACCTTAGATATATATTTATATATAAGGTTTGTCATGGTGAGCGTCGTCTATCAGACGTGCTTGATTGCTAACGCACGTTCTCGTAGTTTTGTCATTTTATTTAATATGTCAGATGGTTTAAATTATATTCTATGTACAGGGCTTTCTTAAAAAATAGTTTGTCGCGAAAAATTTCTTCCGTTAGGGCTGAAAAGTGGAAACTCTTTTGACATATGACTAAATGACATATTTACCAGGTGAGACTTCGTGCCTTCAATCTCCCTAGATTGGGTTTTTCATCCTCGTCTCGTCCATTGAGTAAGATGTTTTGTTTAGAAAAGTTCATTAAACAACTTATACTACGAGGAATCAACATTTCTTATTATAAACATTTCTCAACTACGTCAAATGCAGACATGCATACTGTTGCTCGTATGTATTAATCAAAATTAATATCATCATGGTAACGCACATAATTTCGATATGCATACCGTCCCCACGGTATCGCAAGGCTTTAAAATGGTTATTATGTCAACGGTGTCATTTGAACTATTCGATATAGTAATCTATGGATAAAGAATGGAGATAAGAGATAAAGAAATAATCGAGAAATAAATAACATAAATATTAACTCGCACACACATAATTTACTTAATTGTCTCTAAATCATTTTCAACTCGCAGAGAAATAAGTAGATCCCAGTTGTTTTAAAACATTAAGAAACCCTGAATATTTAATTTTATTTCATTAAAAAAAAAGGAGTCTCATTACAATAATACATTAGTAGTTTTCAGTTATTAACTGACAGCGTCTAATGAAAATTGTATAGAAAGAATTGAGGAAATGCGAATCATTAATGACAAGAGTGGGATAAAACTTGGCTGGTTCGTAGACTTTATAGTAGGACTATGTAAAGTATTTGTTTTTGCTTCTACCAAAAAGGGATTTAAGGAGGTGAAACCGGTGTTTTAAAAATTGGAGTTTTCTAAGTTTTTTGTTAATTTCCGATTACATATTTATAAACACTATCGATACGTATAGGCGTTTGGCATCTTCAAAAACCTATCAAAGAACACAAAACTTGAGGGAATTAATGCTTAAAGTGCGTAACCTTCTTCGTCCCCCCATGTCTAGATTCGTTTTTGTTTGTGATTGTATTAATTCTGGGCATATTATTCGAAGCAAACTGCAGGCAATGAGCTTACAAAATGACAACATACAGTATTCAGCTAAATTATTTGAACTCTAAATAAGAGAACTACTAATATCACTCCGAGCTTATTGTTTCAACATTGGTGTATATGAAATCTATTGGCTATTACACATATGTATGTATGCGTTGCTCTGTAAAACAATATTTTGACGTGCACTTCACATTTTTATTGCACGGATGGGTTTACTTTTCAAGTAGCTGCTTTTAAACCAAACATAAATATGTAAATAGATTTCAATATCTAGTTGCAGATAGCTGGTTATGTATGAATGACTGTAATTTAATAATGTGATTCATTTGCTGAAGATCAACATCATAATTTTCAAGTATTATAAGGTCGGATAATTTTCTAACAAACGATTTCCATACACATTCAGAGAACGAATCCTGTCAGGTATTTTCTTGAGCTGGGGTCACGCTTACGAAAACGCCCAATTTCCATTATCCCAATAATGAATACGTTAAAAAATAGATTAAACAACACGGTAAATTGAATGGCTTCACTTTCACTAGTTAATAAATTAAGGCGTTTTTCGATCAAATCATTTCTAGGTGAAGGTTGAGACTCGATTATCATTTCATTCGATTACCCCATTTTGTAATGGGGCATGGGGGCATGCGCAATGGATAATGCTGGTGTATTCAAACCAATGCGATGAATGACCCATTAAAGATA
Organism: Oryctes borbonicus; assembly: GCA_902654985.2. Classification (NCBI taxonomy): domain Eukaryota; kingdom Metazoa; phylum Arthropoda; class Insecta; order Coleoptera; family Scarabaeidae; genus Oryctes; species Oryctes borbonicus. Next base: position 40,019 of record LR736908.1, read on the forward strand.
AGACCCAGATAAAGATAAGATTGAAATAGCCTAAAACCAAAGGCCTAGAGATTTCTCAAAAGAATACCATGATCTATGCGATCGAAAGATTTTGATATATCTGTATAGAAGACGTCGACTTGGCAGTGGCCATCAATTGCTTCAGACGCGTACACCAAAAAAGACATGCTGCTCCTATAAAGGAACTAATCTGAGAAATTATTGACTTGTATAGAGCATATTCAAGAACCTTAGCCTATAATTAGATACGTCAGGTATATCACCGTTCTTCAATACCGGACAGACTCTAGCAAGCTTCCACTTTTCAGAGAAGGTTCTTTAAATAAGGTTAAAGATAATTAATAGCGGGTTCAAAAATGATGGTGAATCTTTGACCATAAACCTTGGCACTTGATCTAATCCTGATGTAAGCGTATTGTTCAGTAACTTAAGTAGAGAAAATAACGGACTCAGACAATGTGTTGATGTGTAAAGCGAAAAGCCACATTTTGTAACATCGATAGAAAGAGAAGATAAACTTCACCAAGTGCTGTGAGAGGGCAATAGAGACAATAGATAGACAATAGATGTATTGGTAACGTTTATGCGGAATTCTCAAATTCTGCTGCCGAGAGCGCACAAAAGTCCAGAAGTATTTAGCAAATTTTTGAAATTATCTAGATCAGTGTATGAGTGTAATTTTTGTAATTTATACGGTACTTTTGTTTTAGTTTGATGATCTTAATAACACCGATCAAAAAGATTGTCTAGCGCATTGTAAAAGCATGTATACATATCCGTCAATCACAGTCCAATCTGTAAAGGCAAAATCATTGTACAGACCGAGAAAATTGGCTTTACGTAAATTGTAGCTTCTAGAAGCCCGATTAACAGGAAAATTTGTGCAATCGTTGCTAAATCGCATGCGATCAAAGGTAATTCTCAGCGCGGGATAGTATACGCCTTCATAAGTAAAGGATAATTCATCTCTGAACATTACAAAGAAAATAAGGACCAGTGATCTATTATTAGAATTGTGAGTGCCATTATAGTGACATATTCAGTAAATCAATGACGTTGTGTAATGTCAATACTAATTTACATTCAAACAAAAGTTAGGAATGTTAAAATCCTCTAGAAGTATAACTTGTTTATCGTTCAAGTGGAATTGTATAAAATAATTAAATCAAATTTCTAATTCATCCAAAGCAAGAGGTTTGGGTACATAAATAACATATACATACAGAACGCGGGAACAAAATAAACGTATACACCCAGCAATATCCACGAAGGGCAATAAAGTAGAAATCATGGACATATCCAACTGGCCCACAGTGTAACAATCACTGTAGGCTAACAACATGCCACCATCGTTGTTTAACTGAGTGACAGTGAAACTCCTGTCTTAGGTGTGACAGGAAGCGAAATAACTACGAGGAAATACCTCTTCGCTAGAAATATTTGAATTAAACCAATATTCAGTTAAGGCATTCACAATCACTAATAACAATAGAGAATTCATTTATTTTAGATTCAATACTTCAAACTGTCTAGAAATAAAGTCTGCTTTATTAGCCGTAACGATGTCTCTAATTCCTTTGACGTTCCCTGCTTTCTCTCCCACTGCTGAGAGCGGCTGATACTCAGCTAAAGCTTGTTCTTGGCTAAAACCTAATTCGCATCCTCTCGGCGAAATCTTAGAAGAAGACCGCAGGCCACGTCTCAGTCTTATTAACAATTTGTAGTTGTGAAAAATCGATCCAATTTTAAAAGAGCCGAAAGATCTCTTGCTATGAAGACTCTTTAAATCAAACTTGATCTTTGAAAATTTCATTTTCAGATAGTTTTGTATGGCCTCCGTTTTAACTAACTAACTAGGCTTGTTTCGGAATACCAGAGCAAATACCCATTGTTCCCGAATTTCTGCATTTCCTTGTATGGGATACCGTAAGAACTTCATTTTTGTCGTTTCCAACAGCTTATGTGTATATTTTTCGTTGCCTCAGTCGAACCATTTTACTTTTTTTTTTCACAATAGTGGCAATTTCAATGCGCTCAACATCAAAGCAGGGGAGAATATAGATTCCGCTGCATGTAATATAATTTTCACTTAATTTAACCGTTTCTCCAAAAGTTTCATAAGCATTTCGCAAAATCGGCATTTCACCAGTAGCCATCTTTGCGGCAATGCATTTTTATTATCTTACCTTTAGTTTCATAGGTGATACTTGATATTTCAACATACTTTCCAAAGCTGTAATCACTAAGATCAATAGATGTTGCAGTGAAAGAGTTTATAATCCACATCGCTGTATCAGCTACTATTATTCTTTTTACAAAACAAACTTAGCAAGTATTAGACCTCAGATTTAAATACATTTATCAGTACCACTATTTTTAATATTAAAATTTATACATTAAAAAATTAAAAATTGCGAACATATGGACGAACTTTCTAATTTCTTCGCATTTACCAGTTGCAGTTAAGATTAAGTCTGTATCATGGAGAGATATTGAAACAAAGGTTCACACGTATCTTTTGTTTGCCGTAATCAAATTAGGTCTCATCAACCAACAAGGTCTACTGCAGGCCAGAAATGGAATTTTAAAGTTCTCCGAGTAGTAGAATTTCAAAAGTCCGCTCAGTGAAGCTTTCCTCGCACTCTCAGGCGTTGCAGAAGCTTCGCCAAACAAAAAAAAATCTGATTCTGCAGACGGCAAGACAGTGAGAGACAATGTGCACAGCTGTTTTCTTCTCTTCCAAGTACAGATTACTTTTCCTCTTGGACGAACCTTATTCTGTATAGGTGTTTCCTTAATCGAGCACTTCTTGAAGTACTTTTTATTCGCGTTTTGGCAGTATTCAAAGGTATGACAACTGGAAGTTCTAGACCTAGCGTAGTGTGCTCTGCTCCCTTCTTAGAAAGGGCATCGGCCGCTTTAGTGCCATGAATGCAAGTGTCTTCTAGGAAACTACGTGAGATTTTGGCAAAAAATTGGATACTGTCTTAAAGAATTAACAATAGCCGTTATAGCTCAAAGGGAGTTTACTGTAAAGTTCAACGCAGCGCGTTTGGCAAAACTTTTATTACATACCGAATAAATTCTATTTTTCTATATTTATACCTAAGCATCTCTTTCTTTAATGGTTAATCAACAATATGTCAATGAAATATCAACACACACATATGAAAATTGCGACTCCACGATTGCCGAGATAACTGAAGGCTACATTTAAAAAATATAACATTATATTAGACACTACAAAGTATCTATTAAAATTTTGGCCACTCTCTTCGTACATTTCCAATTGTAACAAAGTTGCAAGCATTTTAAAAAATTCGAGGTTTTAAATTGCCGGGAAATTTCGCAATATGTGGAGGTTATTACCGTTAAATTGAGCATGAAGGGAAAGCACGGGATGTTACTTTTTTTTTCATCTACCCCTTCAAATAAACTACAAAAGGCGCCATAAAAGTGACAACAGTGTAGCGTCCGGTAAATTCATTTACCTATTATAAGTAGTAGTAGTAAGTATAGTAAAATATTGCAATAACAATAAGAACATAATAAGGACTTAACATTGCATCGTTTGAAAGGTGTTTATTTCAAAAATACAGAAAAGTACATCGTAAGGTTATCTATTGAAAAATAGAAATAGTGATAAATAAAGGAACACATAGTAACACTTGAAAGTGTTGCCTGTTCACTTCCTGGCAGAAATTAATGACAGAATGATGAAGGCGTTCCGCAGGAATATTTGCTCACACTTCTAATTCGCGCTTCTAAATTATCTAATATTGTTACCATTCAACACTAAACTTTCAAAATCGGATCAAAAAAAAGGAGCATTAGAGTCATGAAGAAGTTCAATTTCTTTGTACAGTCAATATCTCTGGCAATGTGTGATTCAAATAATCACGAAATTGTTGACCAAATTGTAGTGGGCTACTAGCTTGTTGAAACCGGATGTCTGGATGCTCAAAATTATGGGTTCACCGGATCAGGTTTAATTTCTTTTATTCGTGGCACTGCTTAATTTTGTAGTAGTTTTAAGTAGGTAGCTGATGTTAAGAATTACACGTATAAAAAATGGACCAATGATTTTAAAACAACGATCTTTATCAAGTAAACTCCTCTTTAGTTAAACTTGTGTCAACTATGAGAGTCAATACTTCTTCTGGTGTATACGCAGTGGACGTAAAGTTGGTTGTTTGTGGCATTTTCTTCAACATTGCAGAAGAAGCATACAACGCCAATTTCATCAGTTTTCCAGTTGCTCTCTTACCTGACTTTACCGAGCTAGATTTAGCTGCATAGGAAAGTTGCTCGGAGGAAATGTGCTTGATGAGCGGTCAAACACTTCTTTGTTTATTACGAAGAGATTACAGAGTGATTTTCTTGGTCTACCTATAGCTTGTTTTTTCTGTAGTGTCTGACCAATATTAGTCAATAGCGGACACTCCCTTGAACTTTTGAAACCTTGAATGAACACTCCCTTTAACTACTGCGAGTTGTTTTTGACAAATTTTTCTTGAATATAATGACTTTCTTTCCATTTCCAACTAACTTCGTCACAAAAGCTTTTAACTACATTTTTAAAAGGCAAAGGAAAATGATCGATTTTAAACTTCTTGAAAATATTGTATATTGCAGTTAAGTAAAGAGAATTTGGGAAAACTTTTACTTTTCAAGAGTATTGACGGCTCCATGGATAGAATTACAAAAAAAATCGAAATAGTTGGAACTAAAACTGGTTTTATATGAGAAAGGAAGGCTTAAAGTTAAGATTAGGTGCACTAAAAAAGCGTAAAAGGTATAAAAAATTCAAGCAAGCAGAAGAAATAGTTTCTGCGCAGCTTAATTAGAAAATAAATGATATTCGTGAGAGACAATCCTTTTTTCCAATATCATTATTACTTTTTATGTAATTCACTTTCCAAGTAGCTACTTCGGGTTAAAATTTCGAATAAACAGTTCAAAACACCAATGCTAGAACGTATTGTTTGCTGGCAAATATCTCCTTTACTTTGAATATTAGACACATGTATAATTTTGTTAGAGATATAAATTTCCCTTAAGGTCGATATAGAAAGGAAATACGCTGCTAATTTTTGAAGGGAACGTCTACGCTTAGGTGATTGTAAGCTGAATTATTAATATCTCGGAAACATACATATAAAACCTATGTTACGTAGGTTTATTTGTAGATGAAGAAACAAAGAATGTAATGGAACGCAGGATATCCTATTTTAAATAACAAATCAGGTCTTTCGTTGACGTTCTACTATGGTAGAAGGCACAGTAGGCACAATTCTATAATTCCAAAAGATTGGGATACTTACATATGGACACTAAAGACAACAAATTTACAATGTAATTGTGTTGGTAAAGGCAAATCACAGGCTCATTTGGAATAAAATATTTCCTATCTACTCCTAACTTCGAAATTACCTCAATTACTTTATTGTTCTTCTTTAATTGCGTGTCAATTTTTAATTAGTTTCCTCCCATCCTCCTTTCTGACAAAAAGGACACAAACCAAGGAAAAGGAGTTGCTATGAAAACAAGGTAATTGAAACTTATATTAAAATCTAAACTTTCTCGCTTGTCGTCGCTTTTTAGGAATTGATGTTAGATTAGCAACTAATTTTAAGCCTAAGTTGTTGACACAACATCCGTAGCATTTTCAGAAAGTTTCATCGACTTTGTGACAACCCACTGATTGCGTGAGTGTTGTTTGTCGACCCGAAACGGTTGATGACGTATGAAGAGGATGCTATCTTCTGAGCGTTGTATTTAGCGAGTATGTGCGTGGGACATCTTCCCCTTTTACTGGAGTATTCTTACCGCTTGTAGGTCTTCCCTCTTGATGGTTCTCTGTTGCCCTAAGTATACTTATGGATACGCGTCTGGACAATTCACCACCCACACTGTGGAAAATTCATCGTTCACATTTCACTGATCACATAATTCGCCAATTACACAATTCACAGCGTACATAATTCATGTTATTTTATTTATTAACCAATTTATTCTACAACATAAACCTGTTTCGTCTAGTATTTAAATATACACGGGGTGAATCTTCTCCACGGGCATAGAAGACTTTATCTTCGTGAGTAATGATCTTTCAAAGCGGTTTCTCTTTTGTAATAAATACAATTATTATTAAATGTTTTGTACATATTAATTGTTTCAACGTTATTTGTCTCTGGTGTGGTAAACGCTGCACATATTTCTGCCTCGTCATCAGCGTTGCCGCGAATGCTACTCTACTTCACACCGCTGTTTGCCTCCCAGTTGGTTGAGAAAGTCGTATTGAGCGATCAACGGCTGAAACTTGAGGAGATAAAGAAATAAACATTGCAAATATATGCTTTTAAAATGAATATGAAATGAGACACGATCAAAAGCAATAACTTTCGAAAAGATGACGCAAACGGTCGTTGGCAATTTGTCGGCCGTAACTATACCTATAAACTAGGGGGTAGAAATTATTTCATCCAGTAGTTGGATTACCTCTAATAAAATGTTCTACTGTTGTATCAAGATTGTATTTTTTATAACACAGTAACATATTCAGTTGAATGTTGGGAATTTCTTCAATAAGCTTTCTTTTTATCTCCTAAATATTTCTTGATTTATTAATAAAAACACTATTCTTCAGGAAGCGTCATAAGAAGTAATCGCATGCCGTAAGATCTGGCGATTTAGTGGGCTATTCGATGTTTCTACGCTTGGAAATGATACGACCCGGAAGCATTCTTTGTAGAGCTTCCAATGTTGCTCTTGCGGTATGTAAAGTAGCACCATCTTGCTGAAATCATGTTTTCATTGTTCTGTGGAAACATGTTTAATTGTTACGTAAGAAAGCTGGTGAGTATATCGGTATAGTGCACAGCATTGATTGTCACTTTCGTTGTCATTTCCGTAGAAGTACGGACCGATAATTAACGCTAGTTGGTGAAGTTCATATGGATTTTTCGAATTAGCCGTATAAATGGAAATGCGCTTCGTCCACAAGTTGTTTATATTGATTTCGTTTTACATGATTTCAGCAAAATGAAGGCAAGCTGAAAGATTTGTTGGTTTTAATGCCTGAACAATCTGAATTTTGTATGGATGCAAATTGAGATCCGTATGCAAAATTCTATATAAAGTCGTCCTAGATAAGCGTAACGCCTGGCATTATGCTTAATGTGAACGTTTTGGACTGCGGTCTATAGCCGTTCTAATACAATCAATGTTATTAGCGTTTATGACACATTAGTTTGGTCCAGTATATTTGACATTTTTAGCTGAATCTATTTTTTCAAATTTAATGACATGATAAGAGTGAATTCTACCGCGGTGAGGAATGAATTCGTAATTGGTATTGCGCAGCAGCCAAACAGTCACTATTTTTGTAGAACGATTTAACTGCAAAAGCACAATGTTCACCGGACCATTGTTCCATGATTAGTAGAGATGACCAAAGCAGGTGAAATTATTCCTTTGCAGCGACTGGACAGACTCGTGTCTATTCGTCTCATAAGAAAGCGTTCATGTTGCCTACTGGTTTCCTCGAGAGCAAAAAAGTAATAATTTACCTGCCTTTGTCATCTTTAATGATTATGAACTACACAGGTAAACGATTTTGTAGTTAAAACCGCATACAACTGTTCATGACTACGAAATAACAAGATCAAAACTTCCCGTTCCCATGGACCGCCTTGTATTTTTTGTTGCTGTAAACCAACCGAGAATATTTTTTAACGACCAAAAAAGAGGTGACGGATTATGAAATTTTACTGCAAAAATTATATGATTATATTAATAGTAATTATATACGAAATCTAATTTTGGAAGATCTTGGGAAACCTAATATAACAGCTTCTGCAGAATATTCATTCTGCAGAAGCGAGTTGTGCGCTGTGCGACTTACTCACAGTTTGATAGCACTAGTTATTGTTTACAATTTAGTGTCCAAATGCCAGCCGATACGAACGGACGGTTGTTGGCCCGTTATAATTTCGACAGAATCAGAGACGGCGACTCACTCGTTGCTTGACAATAGCAGCTGCAATTTAGTGTCTAATTGAGAACTGATACGAACGGAGGGTTGTTGGTGTGTTATAATTTTGTGGGTTAACATGCATGTATCAAAACTAATTGGCATCTGTCGTCGCCTCGATACGATGAAAGATCAAAAATAAGCTTGTTTTTTTCGTATAAAAAAATAGTTTCGTATAAAAAACCACAAGGCTATCAGCGTTTGCGAAGAATCGATTTTATGACTATACTCGTTTACCAAGAAATTTATTCAGTTCTGTCCGCCTACGAGTAAAAGGATTGAAGAAGTTGCGTGTGTACAACTTGCTATTTCCACAATTTGCGATGCACCAAGTATTGTTCAAAGTGTGAATAGCAGAGAATTTTATAATGAAATTGCGCTTGGAAAACCGAGGCATTCTCAAAGCCAACGGTCAGTAGAACGAACAACCCAAGACATAGAAAACATGATCAAACGATCAAGATAGAATAGAGATCACCGAAAATAAAGACACGAACCCGAATTCAGCGTCCCTCGATCCCGGATGTTCGACAGCATGAAACAACTAATACAAATTTATATCCGTCTGAAAGTCGATTTACTGAACAAAGTCACATAGTACAGTGCGAGGAATTGGCAACCATTTCGGGCGAAAATCCAATGCCAATAAATGAAATGGCTTCATCAAAACTAAACGCAGGGAGCAGAAAAGGAAATGTTACACTTGTTAAAAAGTTGGCTTTAAGCAATTTACAAAAACCATCTGATAAAAATGCTTGGTGCGTCACCAAGTATCCTGTGACTAAAATTCGTTTTCTATCCTATCATCTATGGAGTGTGGGAGTTAGGAGTCCAAAAACATCAAATTTAATGCAAAATTGCCCCGCAACAGTCTTCAGTATACTTTTAGGCATATGTCAGTGTAATTTCGTAAATTAATTATCGTTCATTGGGTGGTCATATTACTTGTCAGTAACATTTAAATTTGTACAGTTGTTTGTAGAGTAAAACGTCAGAGAATAGCATAGAATTTGTGCTTCAGTTGCATTCCAGCATCGTGTTGCATTGTGCTATTTCTAAAGTAATACTCGTTTAAATTCATTTCTAGAAACACTCCCGATTTCCACACACCCTAAATTTAATTAATCAATTTGGAAAATCAGCAATTCTTAAATTTTCCCCTCGCAAATAATGTTACAGTATATTCCCATCGTGCATCTCAGATCGGCGGTCGATGTTGATATTCGTTTCGCTCATTCGGCTCTTTGCTTGTGGGTACCTACGTATAGCCTTACTATCCTAGCGCGCCTGCTGAAAGTTACAACCCTAGTTATTACTATTATTAAAAGTGCATGCGGTACTTAATATAATAATATAAATTGTAAAATAAAAACGTAGGCTTCCACGGCCAGAGTCAGATGAAACTAAACGTGTTCCGGGTTTGAACCGTGTCATGTCGTTGGTTAAAAAACCAACTGCAGTTGGCTTTCGCCTCTGGCATGGTTCACATGCTGAGTTACCGTGATCAACTGCTTCTCGCTCAGTTAGTTAGCTCAGTCAGTAGAGATTGCTCCTTTCGAGCGAGCCCCATGCTGGTCAGGTGCTTCATTGATTATCCACAGTCCGCTAGAACTGTTAGATTTCTAACGGACATTTCGTCAAGTTTTATACGTTTTCTGGCTCTGCCTCGGCTGGCAGCATAAATGTCCTTGCATTATGAGTTAGTCACTCCTGGTTCGAATAACTTCTTGTTCTAAACGATATGCCTGATGTTTATTTCTACTGAATATATTAAAGCTATTCCTTCAATCAGCTACGAGACTAGAGCAAGTCTTTCTCGCCTCGAGAGTCCGAAGTGCAGTTAAGCTATCGTAGAACATTTTCATTGACCTGTACGTACTTGATACATCTAAGCAAGAGTATCTCGTATAGGTACCAAATACAAACATTCCAATCTTAAGGTTACTAGGTTAATAGCTTATGACTAATTACTGAATAATAGTGATGAATGTAAATATATTCACTTTACTAGGCCTCGATAAAGCAATTGTGACACAAATGTAGATATTACTTCGGGTTTATTTCGACACGTGTTTGCCTGCAAAAAACTGCAACTATTTTTGATGGAAAATAGAACATTTATTTGAGATGGACAATAACAATATTTATTGAAAGGCACCGCAAAATACGGTAATGTACAGATTATTCCATTATTGTATACAACGAATACTCTATGCAACAGCAGGCTACCTCTTTAAACTAGTGGGATATCACATATCCTAATATACTATCTACGTACAGGATTCATACTTTAATCGATAAACCCATAAAGTAGAACTTATAGCATGTAAATCAGTGTCTAATACCTCCAAAACTATTATTTTAGACTTAAATTCATTTTCGTTAAATTTTACACGCGTTATTGTTTCCAGGGAGTACACAATACCGTTTGATTGACGAAAATTAATGATGTAATCAACGGGTAGGTGACAACGTATTTGGTATACATTTGACACAATTTTATGAGAAGCACGTACATATTTCCTGAATCTACAGGTTAATAATACAAAATGATCTAAAATGTATTAGGCCAAATGAAGAGCGGTATTATTTAGAGTTCGGTAAATTATACGAACTTTTTAGCCATATATGACAATGCCGTCAGTACTAACAATCAAAGATATGTTTAAAAAGGTTATGGTGTTAATACTTAATCATACAAGTAGCATACCATATTAATAAGAAGTTCCATCATAATTAAAATAACCATCATAACGGAAAAATATGAATCTTAAACACAAAATTTCATTATACCTGTATCGCAGTCTGGGCAATAAGTATGCTGGTCAGATATTAAAAGAAAGACAACATAGCACGAGATGCATCTAATCTTTATGCTGTATGTCTAGTTTAGTCGTTTTAGTTCATTTTGCTTTCGCTAAAGCGGTTTCTGTGAAACGATTCTTCCATGCGGGACGACTTCTTGTAGTTTCCGTTTAAGGGCAGACACGCTTAAAGGTTTATGGCGCGATGAGCAAACTTCATCTAATATTTTTGTGTACATTGTCGTCATTGTGACATAATCCCTGTATGCAGCTTCCGGAAGTATGCACTTATTGCATGAGCGTGCTTCAGTACTGAGGAAGATTTTATGACTATGCTGGTGAAAATGAGTCCCTAATATCCTTTAACAGTGTTTGATTATGTATCAATCATCATTTTCGATCTAACGTGGGTTATCTTCCTTCAGTCAACCAAATTAAAGCCTACGGTAGAGTTACTGTTATTACGTGCGGCTTTTGAGCTAATCTAAATCTAAAAAGCAGCAATAGACTGAGTAAAAATTGTAAAGAAAATATGCTCCTGTAATGAGAAAGAAAGAAACGACGATGTACTTAGTGTAGGGACCTTTTGATCGAGATGGCCTTAGTCAGTCAAAGGTATTATGCACTTTTTTATGTTAAAATAATTAAAGCAACTGCAGTTAATTTCTGAAGACCCTTTGGCTACAAAGCCATGTAAATCCTGTTGAATAATTTCGTACTTGCTTGGTTACATTTGATTCTTCAAGGCAGCAGTGCTTTCAAACACGAAGGTACTGGCAATTTCTGTTTATTTTTTAATGCTTGATGAATATTTTGATAATACTATTTGTTATTGATTTATTTCCTTTATTATTGAAAACAAAATGATTTTTCTGATATTAGTATTTTCTTGGAAACAGTAATTTTAAAAAGTATGTCTCTTCTGCAATATGGGCCTGCAATTATAACAGAAATACGCGCACCATAAAGTTACTGTAAATTTCATTAATTACAGTCAATCTAAAAGAGATAAACTCACAACATTCCCTTTCAGATTCAATGTAATTAATTCAAATATTCAATATTCAAATATTAACTGTGATTCCGTTGCCTTCTTTGTTTCGTAGGTATCTGCGGAAGTTTTCTTTAGCTACGGAAACTAAATTAAAAACAATAAATTACCATACCTCGTAAACTGCTGAGCCAAAAAGCATTAAACTGTATATTTGTCAAATGCTGCTAAAATACGTATTTCAGCAATGTTGTATCTAACTATTACTTCTACTACAGAGAAATAAATGCAAGTTTAGGCCACAAATTAAGGTAGGAACTGGTATGTGCCACATCTAATGCTAAATCATCCTTTTGCAATAGTTGTTGTATGCATTATTATCCTTTGATCTTCATCTTCTAGGAAGATGAGTTGCTATTGTTACGTGTTGCCGTAATATATCTGCGTTATGTTAGAATGTCACATGTTGACATGCAATAACGAAAAATTTCCTATTTGTTCACAATGTGTTAACATTTTTGTAGCCGATGAACTGGTTATGAAACATTACGCATTTATTGATTTAACCCTTTCGGGTCAGGTGATTAGTTTAGATAACTACAAAAGTGAATGGAACATGGAAAACGAAATATGCAAGCTTAGTCAGTATTTTTTGGTGCAGAAGCGGGTCTTGTTTTGCCAGAAAACATGGAAAGGCCGCATTTATTCACAATGGCCCTAAGATGGAAATATAAATTTGTACAGGTCTGCTTCTGAAAGAATAAAAATATTCTTAAGGTTGAACATCTTGATGAGAATAAAGCATGTACCGAGACTATTGGTTATCGAATTCTCAAATACGGGACGCTGATTCATAGACAAGTCTTAGAAACGTTTTTGAATTTGGTGCAGGTATTGAAGGACTTACCTGTTGATAACATCCACAGATGCGGAATAGCTAGGGAAAACTGTAACCATACACCAAAAGAACTGAGGGGAATAAGAGCTGTGCTGCTATTACAGAGTCTCTACAGATGGAAGTAGCCCTTAAAAGAATTGGCAAAAAATTAATTTTATTTCTTTGAAATATACGATCTATTAATCTTATAAACAGTTTCTCGAAAGCAAAAGGATTGCTCAAAACAGGAAGTCATATGGGTTGCGTGTAATATGTTCAAATTATTATATAAAACGATGGAAAATCATGAAAATATTCAGACAAAATGTTAATATTTTGTTAATACTTTTATAATTTCTTAAAAAATTTCAGTTTTGAATCGATTGAATGATTTCTTTTTATTACACTTTTGAGTCGTTGATTTTTTATGATTTTTAAAGATTGCGGAACGTATTATTGAAATAGCAGTAGCAATTACGCTACATGATACCTTTATTTACGTGAACATATGATTTGTGCCAGCTAATAAGAAACAGGTTTCTTCTCATGTCTTATTCTTTAACTCACTCAACTATTTGGTACTGTTATAAAAAAAAAGCGGAAAATAGCTTTAACCAATTTATCACGTTGTCAGCTACACGAATATTCTTTTCTGTTGCGTGAAACCTGCATCGAGACATTACTTTTCTTCTAAAAATACATCCTTTATTTTCTTCAATTGGCTAGTAAAGTTTTACTTGAAGAAGAGCGTACCACCCACGATTCGTCTCAAATAAATGTCAAGATCACCTCTACCTAAATCGATTTGAATATTTCAAGGAATTTGATATAATAAAGTTCATATATTTTTATCAAATACTCTTCTATTCGTATTTGTATTAACGTCTACTTTGCAATATTCCTTGTTATTTGCGTAGAGGTACTCTTCATCCAGCATTCCATTACTATTTTCGTTATTTAAATCAATAATCTCGAACTTTTCTTGTCATATAGAAAAGTAAACTTTCCGAGCTTGCTACAATGCCATCGTCAGTGCCTTTCTTGTCCGTTAAACTGTCAACGTTCGCAGGTGTATAATAAATATCCATCCCTTCATGTCCAGTTCCCTCAATGTCAAAACCCACTTAAGGTCATCAATAAACTGCTTTTTATCACTTTACGACAATGGCTAGTATGAAAGCCTACACATATTTTGTCAAACAGTACGTACTTGCCCTTATACAAGGTGTCATCTCCGTCTCTTCCAAATATTGTGCTTTTGTGAATACAAATTTTTCAAAACGGTTTTTCTTTTTTTGTTATGAGGTCTGATTTTTGGCATGGTTTAAAATAATTTATTTAGAATATCTCATAATTTCGCAACTGTCCAAAAGTGTACTTTTATAAATGACTGATCAAGGATTCAAAAAACACACTATGCATACTGCATTTAAAAAAATACAACTTTAGGTAGCTACAAACTTTCAAGACATTTTATAGATAATTTTAAAACATGCCTACAATTACAGTTCATAACAAAGAGAAACCCGTTTTGAAAAATCTCTATTCACAAAGGCACAATCTTGCGAGCCCGCGGTAATTCACCTTACATAGAGTTCTAGAAAATACACTAAAATATTAAAAAAAAATAGTTAAATCAAATTGGGCGCCGTTTCGAATAAATTAAATATTCTTGTACCACATTATAACACCATAAACCAATAATAAACTCCAAAATACAATTAAATCTTACACTTTGTGCGAGAACAAGCGATTTTCAGTTGAATGAATTTAAAACTTATTCTTAAAATATATTCAGACATTGAATGGAATATCTTAATTATTCTTGAGCACCAACATTAATTGATTTTTGTTTTATTTTTAATTCAAGACTAAATGAATAAATGTGGTCGAATGAAACACGGCTTAATTTTTTTTTTTTTGGTTTGGATCCTACTATAAAGAATTTAAAATCGTAACATAAATAAGATAGATACTTATAACAATAACCATCCCCTCAACAATTCAATTAAGTATTTGTTACTATTCAAGGATTCCTACTGAGTAGGAAAACTTTATTTTTCAAAACTTTAGTTTAGTTTCAAAACTTTATTGAAGTTACAAGTAGGAAATATATTGACTCCAATTAAAAATGCACCACCTCTAAATTGTTGAAGTATTTCGTTAAATTTTTATATATGTATTTCTGGAGGTCAACTTAAACGATTATTTATCATATTGCATCGGTTTAGCTTGTTTTGCAGCATTTATAAGAGCTAGATACTCCGCATATGTTTTTACAACAACACCTGTCACAATCGGACAGTTGCAATCCAAATTTACAAAAATGAGAACACTATGTGTATATCAATAGTATACAGCACAAAAACCGAAAAAGTGATGTGTCGTCGGGAGAGCAATTTATGCTGGATTTAATGTCCACGTTTCTCGAATGTGGGTTGCAACTTGGCCTACTGAATAAAGAATCGTTTCACGACTTCTGCAATAAATATATTTCCAACTGGGAGTTCGGACAACGTTACGCAGCTATCTACCATCTTTGCACGAAGATAACGAAACAAAATTTCAGCTAATATTTTGCTATTGGTAATTTTTAATTAACATTTATTTGTTAGAGCGAATTTCGTAAATAAGCTAATATTATTGGGCATCTAATGCACTTGCTAAAACGCGGCATTCCAGGGAACTAATCAATGAATGGTTTAAAGATATACATATACCAAACACTTGATCCCGAAATCTTTTACTATTGGATTCCTGAACAAAGCAGGAAGAATGTAGATAAATACTAATACTCCTTAAGAAAACAACTGGTACGATTGAACCTTTAAATGTGTAGATGGATTTCGCGTATGGAAATCGTTGAACAACTCTCCGACCTTGTAATACTTATAAATAGTCATGTTGATCATCCACAAAGGAACTGCACGATTAAATTACATATTACGCTTAATTTAAAAGCGGTTACTTGGACCGCCATATACCATCATCATCAGGTATAAAGAAAAATTGAGCAAAACTAAATTTGTAAATTGCTCCTTTATACTGAATAGGAATAGTTCTTTTGCACTCTGCGAAAAAGCAGCTTGATTACATAGAAGAAACTGATTCATCAATGATAAATTGCATTGGATCATGATATTCACCTAAGGAATTTAGTAATTGTAAGATATATGAGAGATTATCAACATTTATATTATTTTGTATACTGCCAAAAGGTTATAGTAATCTCCCCTTACATAACTAACACGTAAATAATTATGAAAGTATGTACTTAGTCGTTATGACAGAGATAGCGTTCAAAGAAGTATAAAAATGTTTGATACGACGAAGGTTACGTTTATCGACCTAGAAAAGAGTTAACAATACACTAAAGAACTTACCCACCGCATGGAGAATCGGTTAACAACAACGAGCGTGTTACATTTAGCAAGTACATGTAGTACGTTGTATCCGCGGCATGGGCGTCTTTTTGCTTCGTCGATGCATTCTTATAACTACACGGATCTCTTTTTCAACACCTCTCATCGTGGAAGGAAAATTATTTCAGAAACGTTGAAGCGTATAAGGGTTGTTTTTCATTCCTATCTTACTGACTTGGTTCATTCTCTTCTCTTTCGCATCTAGATTGTTCCTGTATTTTTTTTTCTTTGAGAATGCTCCAACGGAAACCGTTAGATGATTGTTGTATAAAATGTAGTAATGAATCAATGTATTGCTTAAATGTGATAAATACGGCTAGGGTTCAGAGAGTGCAGAATTCATACATAAGATGTAACTACAAGGTCCATAAGTATGTTTTATCATACGAATATACAAATCAAAGCAAAATGTAGGGGTTGTATTAATAATATTCTACAGCAGAGGGTAACTGACTAATATAGATGGAGGAGCAATGGGGGCTCAATATAGCAATAATAGCATTGGTCAACACTCCGAATGAGGGACAAAGGCAAAGAGCACACGCAAGCTAGACACACACTTTGACAAGTATAAATCAAGCATACTCCTAGCAGATGGCGCACAACCGAACAAAATTTAAAGCACACAACAAGATTCGATCAATAGTGTCAAATACTTTGCTGTTGGCCAGCAGCACAGCAGGAGTAACTTTACTTTGGTCTCTGGCTTGAATAATGTCATCCGTTATTCTCACCAACTGCAAATCACTAATTCTCATTTACAAGAATTTGGGTTCCCGGGTTGAAACTGCGTCGCAATTGCATGAGAATGCTCTCAATTGTATGGAGCTTCTTCTGGGCTGCTGCATGTTGCGTCGCTGCTGTACGAAGAATTCTTCGTAGCCAAATTCTTTAAAAAAAAACAACGACCGCGGAAGTCTACAGCAACACGAATTCTCATGTTTATGTTCCGAAAGTTGATCACACATGGCTTTTTCCAATGCTTTGCTAAGTGCAGGTAGAATACTAATTGGTCTAAAGTCTCTATAGGAATCAGGGATAATCGTTTTTATTGTAGGTGAAATAATTGCGGACTTTCATTGGGCTGGGTAAATATCTTCCTCAATGCAGCTGTTGATAAAGTGTAATATGTAAGACAACGAATGCGACTGCCATATTAGTACCAATCCCATCAGTTACAATCACTTGTTTGCCGCCGATCTGCAACAAAATCATCAGGAGTAGAGACAATAGCGATGAACGCATTGTTAATTCCGGAATTTCACATCCGCCTCAACAACTCTCCGAGCACACCTTATTTCCTGCCACAAGCAGTTTACCATCACCGCGTCGACGCATATGCTCATAGTACTCCTTCTTCTCGTTATGTACCGCAACGGTCGTAAAATTATACGATTGTTTATAATAATTGTAAATGCGCTTCTTGAACATTTTACACCTTTAGCTTAATTACGAAACCACTGCATTAGCTTGATATTGGTCGTTATCCACGGTTTTTACCTTCATAAAGTCTAGCAGTTTTAATATGTAAACAATTGATTGAGCAATTGATTCATTGAAGAAATTAATCTTTTATATGAGATATATTGTTGAATGGAATATTACAAAGATCTTAAAGGTAATTATCATGATTTGCATTAGTAAAATCTGTATAATAAGTTTGCACTTGAAAGGTTTTTTACAATATATTAAATCGTGATCAAACTCTTTAGCATTAATTATGCGTGAGTCCAAAGTCTGAATGCAATCACTTACTTGGCAATGTTGCAGAAGACTAACATGTTTTGAAAGATTCAAAAATATTATTTAATCTTAGGTGATCCTTATGAAACAGGTGCAATATACTAACATTTATATGACCGGCACAAAACAAATAAGTAAACTTCATACTGTATCTAACGAGCTGTGCTTCAACTTCAGTAATGAAACCAGTATTAGAGACTATCGGCGGCTTATAAACACAACTGAAAACACCCTTAAGCGAACCAACCACACTCATCGCACAAACCTTACACATTACGTACGGTATTATACACGTACCAATTCCCCCAGAGCACGTCCGTTCCAATGTATTTAAAATATGTTGTAACCCTTCAAGCCAATGATATTGTGAGTTATATTTTCAAGCAACCAGATTTCCGACAAACATAGTAGCGATCCATATGACTCTTTTTTTGTTGAACTGAGACACATTTCTTTGTAAGTAATAACATTATCTCACTAAAAAATATCTCTCCCATTGCTGCAATTCTTTTATATAGAAGGTTATGAATGATTTAACAGTACAGAGATAAAAAAATACTATTTTTCTCATATTTTTTGTTGACTTACTACAATTTTCGTTGATTTATTTAAAGGGAAACGAAACACTTACCCTTCTCCCTCTTTCTTCCAATTTTCTGATTTTACCTTTTGTTTGAAGCTAACGCGACATCTCTTTCACACTGTATGATTTTCTCGTAACTGTTGCCATGCGTATCAGTGTGACCCACTGATCGGGCGTATAAATTGCTGATTGGCGTTTTTCTTTTGCATATTCTCTGACAGCATGCATGCTGTTGCCTTCACTTTGTGTGTTCATTTTCTGGGAACCAGTGAATTATTTTCAGGTTTAGGTTTATAGATGCATACAAGAATATCGAGAAAATAAAGCGGTTCCGACTTTGATCACAATTATCCGAATAAACTTTCTTCTTAATTCCCTTTTCATTTTGTATTTTTAAAATATGTAAGACAGAATTGCTTATTTCGTTTGGTTCTCTCTTCGCAATCACCACGCTGCACACATAAACAGTAAAATTATACGTAGCACGTTTGCCCTTGTAATATAACTGACTCATTGCAAATTAAGGTGTTACTAAGACTTTCTGGAAGTCAGAACAAACGGCACATACAGACTTATCATTAATTGCTGTTTCTTTATTTGCATCCTTTAGAATTCTATCAGCTTCCTTATTAGAACGGTATATATCATACCTTTCCTGCATTTTCAGTTTATCTCCTGGACCTGACATTGTATAGGCTACTCAGGTATTGCACGGACCCTTCTTGGATTAAAAAAAATGCAAAATTGAATTCAGAGTTGAGAATTTCTCTGTATTCTCTTCAAGTATCAGCTTGTACAGCATTATTCTGTTGCATGTATTCTAAGTACAGTCGGTGCATTAATTAAATGTCCCTCCTCTAAGTATATGTAGTAGGCAGGCACTAAAAGAAATAGTTTAATGTGTTGTCTAATGCTGTTTAAGATACCTTCATCGATCTTATTTGGTCTTGTAGAGTATATTCCCTTCTATCATCCTCTACGGATCCTGTTTTCCCAATTTTGATTAAAGCGGCTGTGACCCACTGTTCTGATATCCCATGAGCATTAAGGAACTTTTGCAAACCGATATTAAATGCATTTTATTGAGAAATTTCACTTTGATTTTCCAACTGTTTTCTTCACTTGCTTTTATGTACATTTTGCTATTGTACCTATTCTCCAAAATTCTTCAAACAATTCCTGTCTATTTTCCTCACTTACCTTCTCACAACATTTATTTCTGCATTCCTTTCTACACGGATTCTTCACTTGTTTTTCTGGAATAAGTTTCCATTCGCGATTCTTCTTCAACCCCGTTTTTCGCTTTTACGTCAATCCATTCACTTAAGCTAAAAAGTGTAAATTTACGCTTTCCACGAACTTGAGCTTTCTGTCTTGGCAATTTGACTTCAAAAAGAACATAAAAAAAATCAGAATCAGATGTTTCTTCTTTCTTTTGCGGTACTAATATCAAGAACTATATCAAACTATGAGATATCTGCTTGCGGCACATTGGCTATTCTATCGGCACAGCCAGATGTAGTGATTAGACATTATACAGACGTGTATAATGTAAACAGGGGTTGTGATGCTACAGATGCTTTACTGGCAGAAGTTGATGCAGTGCTTGAATATTTTTCTTGTTCTAAAAAATCAGTTAGCTTTGTAAAAAATAAAAGAAGTATAAATAAGCTATACTTACTTGAATTCAAAGGAATATGATTTGGTTCAACAGCTTCATGAGCTTTTTTGCGTTCGCCATAAATCGCATGTGTGCATTCGTTTTATCTTCTTTTAAAAATTGTTATTTTCACAAGACTGATTTTTAAATAGTAACAATGAGTAACCAGCAACAAAAACAAAAAAAAGTGGTATACCACAAAGCATCATCTTGTTTACCTTACAGAATATAATGCAATCATTAGTCCACACACTATTAAGAGGCACATGCTTGTTAAGTTGTTTAATTAACGATAAGTTATTCTTTGTTAAGTTTTTCTTAATGACGAGAGAGACTCTTGAGGCTGCTTTTAGAGTTGAATACTTTTTTCTTGAAAGTACAGGATAGCAGGGTCAACCAAAGTTGACGTTGAGCTTTTCCTTATACATTTTGGAAACCAGAGCAATAATATACTTCCTTTTTTCATCGCCCACTGCATAGAGTTACAGGTTGTTCAAACGAGAGTATTGCTCAAGTTTTTCAACCTTATAGTTAGTTTCAGAGAGTTCTGATTTAAGTTGGAAACGTTCCTATCTCAGAGTTCTACTTAAACACACTCTATTTATCTTTCAACACATTACAGTTGTATTCAGTTGTATAAACATAGCATTTACTAACTAAGCATTTTTCTTAAGAATTGGAAATAATTGGGTTACGAATTCTTAGTTGTATTCTAGACTTGTTTACACACACTATTGTGTCTATGAAATGAGTTATTATTAAGTTAAATATTAATAAGTTATTATTGCTACAACCCTGTATATCGCATATTGATGAATATAGAGAGAATATGATATATGCACTATGTTTTATGCTTATGAGTGGAGGAGGGATGAGCCAAATGCCAGGACCAGGCGCAAATTTAGTGTCGGCCAGCGTCCGATCCAGAGACAAGGTGGCGCTGGCTCACTTCTCACCAATAATAATAAGGGGCCCCCATTTAGTAGTTATAAGGACTTGCTGCAGTGGAGCGACAAGGCCAGGCGGTACGATTTGCATCTAGGAATATTTCACAATAGATGTAGAGGGTATGAAGAGACGACGAAGGAAAATTGCGATTACTACTGCAAAGGTGTGTGTAAGTCTGCTTTAGGGATCGTTTTATATATTCCTTTGCAGCGATGCGTTCTACCTCACCTACTACCGTCCACAATTACACCGAAGTGTAGGTGTCAGTGAGCATTATCGCAAAAGTTGTCATCATCTATTATTATTTGTGCACCCTCTAGTTTTTAGTAGAATTGCTTTTTACACTCCCACCTTTTCAACTGTGTATTGTACGTTATCATCGCTGGATATCCACATATGCCGCACTTGCTTTAATTACCGTTTACTTACTACTTTTACGATGTTAATCCATTTAGTTGCTTTCCACGTTGTCTACTTCAATTGTATTTATTTTGCTATCACACTCGTGCCGGCAAAGCGGAGGAGAAAGGAATACTATTAAGCATACACTCTGCTTAATAACTACCGCTTGCGATTATAACACCCCGGAGATGGATAAAATACTCGAAAATAACACTTTGCATGAAAATATTTCTATTTGCATATAGCATGGAATAAAGTAAAATTCTCGAGCATTTTACAAAAATTTCGCCAAATATTTCGAAGGTTTACTATCTTTAATGGGTTGGTTTATGTAAACATAAAGAAACCATTGAGGATAAAAAAGAAACAAAGTTGCATAAGAAATTAAATATGTACACTAACAAATTTTAACAAGGTTTTATATTCTTTAACTTCCACATCAATAATGATAGCAAGGATTGCTTGGCAAACAGCGCTAAAGTATCGGCACACTCCACAACGCACAAGTTCAGTTAATTAATCCGCAGCTGTTTCCAGGATGCGTCAATCCTCATTTTCAGCCGTATGACCGGACAACATGCTTTTTACTTATAAATAATATTTGTTCCTATTTGTAATGAAAATATTACAAATATTGTTCAATTCCTTAGAATAAAATATAAAGAGGGTTCAGGTTAGCGATTTGTTCACATTAGCGAGTATCACTTAAACTGCCTCAAATGAATGTTTTAAGAATAAGCAGATTTGTCGCAGAGCTTCAGAAATACAGAACAAAATGTTATTTCAAACAAAACCTTAGTAACCAACATTAAAATATTTTTTTTTGATTGATTTTAGTAGCATCCGTTTGATTTCTAATGCGCTGCAGAAGTAAAGATACTACATTTGATGCACCGGCTAAAACACTTCTTTATACGGGGTTCTCCATGTGGTGCACCCATTCAAATCCTTGGTTTCCTTTTAACTTTTGATACAAAAAACTCATGGAGCTAATTTAAGTATATTTGTCTTTCCAATACATAGTAGTTTCACCTTATGACTACTGTAGGCATTGGCAGAAGGAATTAAAGTAAAGCTGTTCTTATTCACTTTGCGGCTTAGTGCCGATTCCTAGCTTCGATGTGCGACAACTTTATTTGGAAGAACTCACCAAAGGAATTCATTCGCGTCAGCATTGTAGACCTAATGGTGATTAAATCCATTTCTGCAACTCGTATTAAAAATGACTGTTGGAACGATTCAACGGCAGATTCATCAGTAGAAAAAACTGACGACAACCTCTAAGTTTTCTGAACTTCTCCAGTCACATGGACCTTGCGTTTGGCTATTTGTTGATGATCTCGCCAGATATTGGAATGTGCTGAACCCTTTGTTTTAAAAACCACTTAAATGTTCGCTTTCGGAATTTGGATTTTTACACGATTTGAGAAATTTTCTTTGTCCGGGATCACTAACTGACGTAGGCAATAATTTCATTCTTTTTTTAATGTCTGCATAATGTAGATTTTCAGTTTGCGATTTCTTCTTTGCCATGACTTACTTAAAAAATGTGGACTTTTCGCGCTGCATCTCGAAACAAATAGACCTCGTGTTTATATAGTCTTCGAAAATTCTATATTGATCTAGAATATAAAGAACAAAAAACGAGGGGGCCAAATCTGAATATGGTAGATGGAGGATTAATTTCTACCGTATCTGAACTAGTTTTGCTGTTACAATTGCCGACGAGTGGGTCGGGGTGTTATCATAATGGTAGAGAATTTTTCAAAAAGATGATATTGTCATTCCAAATATATACTTTATCTGGTGTCCATAAATTTCTTAATAACCATTGTATCAAACCCATTTTTCTTAGTGCCTAGAAATTCAATGTTTAACGTTTTGAAACCAAGCCGCATTCTTATGGCTTCACATGACTGAATGAAAAAAAAATACATGGAATGATGATGATGATTAATTGGATATGTTTCTAGTAGTACAGACAGTTGGCGCAACGTTGGCTTCTGACCACGGATCGCTTGGCTCGCCGTTGGCAGCGATGTCGGCATTACGTGAAAGTTTGAACATTTTATAACATTGAATGGCAACGTTCTCGCATTCTTACCAGATCTTTGATGTCACATGTTTGCAACGCTTGGCAAACTGATCATCAGCCGACGGTGCATCAACTGAATTGGTTCACCATCGACTTACTTACGTCACAAAAAGTGTTTACTACCAAGCGTAGTTTGATTAATGTTGACCAAGGTTTGACTATTTTTCCTGATCTAGAGCCGATCGATACCCAACGTTAGAAAAGTACCATTGGTATTGTATATCTTACTGACACTCTACTGACCGTGGCTAACCGTTATCAACTGAGGATCAACCATCAGCCAACCAACTGTACTACTAGTAGTATTATGTAATTTTTAAACTGAATTAAAGGTTTTATTATTTTAAACAATAATGTACATTAACCATATACAAGTCTAATTAAAATAATTTAGTTTTCAATGATTAAGAAATATCTTTTCGAATTTTCAAATTCGAATTCAATGATAGTATCCATTTATTTCAATCATACTATTGTTACATCATAGTATTTATTTATTTTTTCTTTCTTACTTGCTTTGTAATTACCTTTCAAACGCATTTCTTGACATCTGTATACCCTACTATACAGGGTTTCTCACGGTAGCCGTTCGTTAGAAGTTTTCGTGGATAGGAAAAACTTAAAATTCTGAATTTTTGGACAGGGCTAGTCAAGATTTTCTTTCATTTTAAAATATTTCCAAGGTCGTACCACTCCCGATTATACCGGAAGTCACCATTAACTTCCTTATTTTAAATGGAACACCGATATATTATCTCATTTTTGGATCTCTAAGAAAATTTTATGATGTTTTCCATCATCCAAAAACCGAACCTTTTCACCTTTAAAAAATGATGTAATTGGTCATAACATTTTGGACAACCTGTATGCAATAAATCAATTGTCAATGAGGATTTCGAAAGTACCATTCAGCGGAAACATTTCAAAAACAAAACAATGAATGGGAAAATATCAAATTGATTGCAAAAGAACAATGCAATAAACTAAAAATAGATAATCGTATAGCAGCCAGAATTTACGGACTTTCCAAAATTCACAAATATATATCCATTAAGGTCCATAGTTTTAAGCTTGCAAAGTCCTACGTATAACCTATCAACAGTTTGGGAACGAATGACAATGACGTTACGGACCCTTAGGATTTTATTAATTTCATTAAAAAAAAAGAAAATAATACCAAGTGATTATAAATCAATTAGTTTGGATACCCATATCCCAACTGATCTTGCTATAAAATGTGTTGAGGAGAAATGGAATGCACTACATGTTTAAATACTAACAATAAGGTTTACAAACATTTGGAACTGCTATGGGTCCATTGCTGCTGTGTTTGCGAATCTTGTGGAAAAATTAGAAACCGAAGTATTAAAAAATATAAAAATATCAACAGATCGGTTTTTTAAAATCTCACATTCAGAAAGATTTATCAATTTTAGCTCTATTACACCTGTACAAAATATAAAAAGAGTATTGGGGGTAATTGTAGTTTCTTTTATTAGCCGTTCTTATGAACAAGCGGCTGCTTGCGTGAAATTCTTTAGGGTTTTAAAAAATAATGCATAATTAGCGCTTCAAAAGTTCTTCTTGCCTTCCTGGGAATGCTTTATTTAAAAGTTATCGCAAATACAATTTTTAATTTTTCTTAATGTTAAGTAATAGTTAAAAAGATAATTAATATTGACGTATCTTTTACATTTTTAAATAGAACATTCTGAAGAAGATAAGAAAAACTGTCGAAACGTTAATTATGCGCTATTTTTCGAAACCTCGCAAGCAGCCACTAAAATCAAGGAAAGATCTACGAATAAAAAAATAATAATCTAGTTAATAGGGGTTATGCATTCTCAGAAAACAAAACCTTCACAGAAACCTAGTAAAAAGTAAAGAAATGATATTAAAGAACTACTCAATAACCTCCATTAACAAACACACAAACAAAAGGCGATACAAAATTGTATTTTTAATTTGAATTGAAAACATTAGTCAAGATGTAACAACAGAAACATCTAAAAATTATTCTGGACTAAAATACCATCTAAAACTATCAGAATCCATCCAAAGTATCCGGAAACCCCATAATATAAGAGGCGCCCATAAGCCACATAAAAATAGCGATAGGTACAAAACAAAAAATTTAACATTTCAACAAAACGCAAAATAAATTGCAATAATTTCAAAGGTAGATACATTGAGCAAACTCAGCAAAACCTATTTTAAAATTTGGGGAAATACTTGATATCTTATTAAATTTATATGAATAATTTCACGTTTACCATTAAAAATATCTATATCTAAGTTTCTTTTTGCAAGATCTCCAAAATAATTTTCAGGTTTTATTTAGTAAAACAAAAAAAAAGAAATGCACATTGAATACACATACCCCTAGAGTTCACGTATATTTGTTTTGTTATAACACACGTTTATCACAATTTATTTGTTTTAAAATTATTTGAAGAATAATTCAGCGTAATCTTTCCGACATGTACAATTTAGATTTAAAACAATAAAAACACAAAGAAACAAATAAAAAGAGAATATATAAAGAGGATCAAAAGAAAAGCTGTAGTACTAACGAATAAACAAAAGGATACTGACAAGATAAATAAAATTATGATTATTAAAAAACTAAAAGATCAGGAAAATAAGAAACAATTTATATCTAATCAAATATAAAATTCTTTGTAAACTATGCTTTAGAAAGTTGGAAATCTACTCACCAAACGTAATATACGTAGCGGAAGAATAAAAACAAAAGAAACAAGCGAAAGTTTTTGCTTTCTATCTTAACCTAAATATCCAATACACAAAAATAAGAAATAAATGTAGGCCATAGAAAAAAAATGTAATTAAAGCGATTACAGATAACTGCTAGGATTGTTATAATAAAGGTGTATATACCAGTAAAAGTACTCTCTCTGTATATGTGCAATAGCTAATAATAGCTAATTGAAAATGTCTATATTTGCCGTGTATACAAGGTAGGGCTGGTTATTTAACTATTGGCTGGGAATCACGATTTTAAGCCTCAGCCTACTTTTTGAGCTTTACTAACATTATTGATAAAAAACAACTAAACAAAAAATCTATCTACCTAACTTATAAAATATTCAAGCAGTGTGTATAAAATAATTTACACTTAGCTCTGATTGTTGCAATGAGTTCATCAACACTGAAAGTATTTAGAACCTTTTCTATGAGACGAGGTTCTCACCCCAATTGCGAATTCCCACAAGCTAACGCAAAATCCTGCCAAAACATGCATTTTTTACTAAATATATGTAGTACGATGCATTATAAGTATCTGTTCATAGTAAAGTACTCATAAGTGGGTTGGGTGTTTATTCAATCGTGGTTTTATTGACTATTTTCTACAATTAGATGCGAGTAGAGTTGAACACGACGTTATCGTCAAGTTTTATTGACCACTTCATGCTGTAGTTATGTATGTATACAGGGTGAGTCGAGAGGAATGGACCAAACTCCGGGAGTATGTTGTGCACGCTAAAATAGTATATGTTCTTATACGATTTTTATTGGTATTCAAGTAATTACGTAATTGAAAATAAACAAGCGCCCGTCTTCGAAGGGCGCCTGTTGCTCTCTTGATTCATGTTTTTCTTTAATAGTTAATTAGTGTCAACTTTTACCTTACGAACACCATTTTTAAACCAACCCCATAAATAATAATCTAGTAGTGTGGGGTCTAAAAATCTTAGGGGTCAACCAGTAGGACCACAGAGACCGATCTACGACCCCGGAAAGCTATCGTCCAAATGTTGCTTGATCTGACGAGCAAAATATGCAGAAGCTCTATCATGCCGATAATATATTTGCATTATGATGTTTAGAGGAATATCCTGGAGCAGTCCTTGCGATTAATTTGGTAGAAAATGTAAGAAGTGCTCTCCTGTGAGCTGATCCTGTAAAATGAAAGGGCAATTAGATAACTATAGACCATACCACACCGCACGTTTACCGAAAACTTGTGCTGAAAATTACTTTAAATTTTCGCCTGACTGTACATGACAGTTCTGAGTATTACTAATGGAGTCACCGGTTGCTGCGTCCGTAAAAATTCTTTGCGCTAAACTTAATTTTCGGGTTGAAGGTGCTGCAATTTCCAGTCGAGTATCAATTCTTCTCGCGCTGGTCGTTGCATCTTCTTGTACTAAATCCAGAATATTTTCTACTTCTGAACCTTGTCGACTACCGCGTTGAATGTATTCCAGTATTGCACAGTTTGTTGAAAACTGTGTTAAATACATTTTACCGATATTAACGATGCTTATTTCCTTTTTTTTTATTATTATTTTCTAACAAAATAACGCATAAACTCAAAAATAAGCGTTAAATCATTGCTATAATACAATGATACTGACAGATCTCGGAACAACAAAATTACTATGTGATAAAAAGTGAAAATACTTTTAATATAAAACGTACCTTTTGATTTATATGTGTAGCTAATTCAAGGATATTTTTATTTCATTTAAGACGTATTCATCTTAAAATTTGGACCATTTACAAGAACGGTAGTTAAAGCTTTTGATTAGGCTAAAGCTTAAAAACAAATGATAATTGAATAAAAACATATGAGTTTTCTAGTTAAGATTTGTTTCTTTGGGCGTATTATTTTATTCTTGCTACATTTCGTTGATTATTTTTTTTCAACATTCCAAAGCATATCTGTAAAAGATATGTCTTAAGCATTTATTTTTCCTATTCTAAATAAAATTGTAGTTTTATTGTCTTTTTGTGAAATATTTGTTATTCTTACCCAATCATCTCTGTTTCCTTGCATTCAATATTCTCTTACTAAAAATCATATTTTTCAGATATACACCACCCGTTTATTACGATAGTTAAATTTAAACTAAACTACTATCAAGATCGATTTTATTTTAAATACAAGACGATATCTGGTTTGTTTGTTGTACCAAGTGTTCTATGAATCTCACATTATTCCTTTGTGAAAATATTCCACAATATTTTCAAGTTTACGTTTATAACCCCATAAAAGGGATTAAGAGGAATTTTGCCTGAGGCTGCCGTAGAATATAAATGCGTTATAAATTTGATGGGATAGAAGAGAATACTGTTGTAAATTATGTTCATACATATAGAAACGTATATAATACACATCAATTGTCAATATTTCAATTTTGCTTATTTTTCGGAGTTTTTCTTAGTCGTCCCCAAATATATGAACGGTAGTGTATGTAGTATGTGTTTTTATATGTTTTTCAGAAAAATGTTTTATTAATGATACCAAAACGGTTGTGCCACTTTCATAATAAGATAGATAAGAATGTCGAAGTAAACAGGTCCTTATTTTCTCACAAAATTATTACAAAATTCAAGCGATCGGTTTCAAGTGGAATCTTCAGGTCGGAATTCGTAGACGAAGTGTTGCATACGAAACCGGTTGCTCACACATGTCCCCACCTATTATTAAAGGTACATTGACGAACAGATGAATGCGTTATATATGTTTCTCATATTCCAAATGCTAAGCAAAATTTTCATATTTTAACATATCCCTTTATTTTTTTTGTTTTTTGTTTTTTACTATTTTTAAGTCTTATATGCATGTTTATTTCCCCCTTTGATTTTTCTATGTGAGGTATGTGTTTAATTAAAAGAACATGGTAGGAGAAATGTTTTTCAAAACATACAATTAGATAAAAAAGTTCTTTTCAACAATGTATATAGTGCTACATTAAGATGCTGATAACAGGCTACGCCAATAAGTTGTTATACAGGGTTTTCCACGCAACCCGTTCATTAAAAGTTTTCGCGGTTAGCATCTTAGCTTTGTTTAAAATTTATAGCAGACAGTAAGGGCATCTATATAATAAATTATTTTTGGAGTCGTGTTACCTCCGGTTATACCGGAAATCGTAACAGACTTTAATATTTTTAATGGAATGATATAGGTACTTTTTATTGCTTTTTTGGATTCCGAGGATTATTACGATGTGAATTGAATTAAGATTGCCTACCTGCAAAACCAACTGGTTTTGACTTATTTTAATTTTTGTGTTTCTTCCTTCTTCTAAAGTATACTATTTAAAATCACATATCAGAAATATAATTGAATGAATTTAGACCATATTTGTACTGGAGGCAATGAAAACTTAATACTTTTCAAAGATATCCAGAGATTTAGTTTATCATATACAGGGCGCTCAGAATTTAAGACCCAATTCGAGAATATTCAGCTCAAGGAAATCGATTTTTCTTTATAAAACGCTGTATATGAGTACATTACCATTTAATTAAAATTTTACAATAGTTAGCCATAGAAAAGACGGTTATCGTTTAATTCTGTTAAGATCTACAGGAAAGTCACTTTGTATGCATTT
Source organism: Oryctes borbonicus (assembly GCA_902654985.2). Classification (NCBI taxonomy): domain Eukaryota; kingdom Metazoa; phylum Arthropoda; class Insecta; order Coleoptera; family Scarabaeidae; genus Oryctes; species Oryctes borbonicus. Next base: position 69,944 of record LR736908.1, read on the forward strand.
AAAATTAGTTCTCAAATAATCAAAGATACGGCAGAAAAGCTAGATATTTACGACCGTTCAATTAACTTATTCGGTTTATTGCATGTTCGGATTACAGAGGTTACACTGTATATATTAGTAAGTTATAAAGAGGACCTATAAGGGAACAAGACCGAACACATGTACATGTTAAGAAATTAATCCATTGGTGCCCTAGGCGTCCGTTCTCTATTACATTAGTTTAAATGATTTTATAAATGAGTTTAAATAATAAGCAAATAGATACCTAAAACCTGGAAATCTTACAACCAAAATTTCAATTATCTAATACAGGTAACTTCACAAACGATCTGTATTAGTTTTTATTCTTATGATGCTACGATTACACTTAGTTAAATCAAACACAATACCTTCCATGTAATTAATTATCTAATTACATGGTAGGTGTTTCATTCTCAGTATATTGGTTGCTAATACTCTCTTGTGCGTTTGAAAATGCGTTCACAGTAACATTAGACAATAGAGAACAGCACATTACGTATTAAAATATTCACATGTCGATTAGCAACAAACATCCCACAGATAACGCTTTAATGAACTCCCGAACACGCTGAAGTACCCTACCTTCCTCAGTTGTTAAGGGGGAGCTTGTACACCTTTGCTGCCATAAATTGTGATAGAGGTGGTTCGAAGAGTTGAAATGCTAATATTATCCGTGCAAGTAATAATACTTGTAAAGAAAGGTACGTACCTATAATAGTAAGAAAAAGAAAATGCCAAAAATTAGTTGTATTTACGAATTTTCATTTCACTTCTAATTGAAACCATATTTCTCTTATAGAATTCTAATAATGCCTGTTGGTCCTACTCATGTGATTACATAAACGTTCAAGTGAGATTATATGTGCCTTTGGGAACAAATACGCTAACTTAACTAATTAAGTTAATTCTCTAATCCGGAAATTGAAAAAATTATGAAACTACTTGCATTATTCCATAGCAAGCCAACACAGGCATTGGTTTAGAGAATTTTAAAGCATCTTGACACTGGGTTTGGAATTTTAAGAGGTCTTACAGAATAGCTTCAAGAAAAATAAATACGTTTACTACTTGATCATATGGTACAGGTTCCGAGCAATTGAATTATATTGCCTCAATTTTCGTTGATAGCGCAAAAGATCACACAGGACGGGTCAGTAGAGATAATAATAATTATTTAGATTTTTTGCAACAACAGCTTTCAGAGCTTTTGGATGACGCGTCTCTAAAATCTTCAGCAAAATCGGGTCCCAACTTTCCACGAATTGTACGGGATCACCTGGACAATATTTACGCTGACCGTTGTGTTGACAGGGGTAGTCCAATGCCTTGCCCTCCAGGATCGCTAGATCACTTTGATATGGGGCGTTTTGAAAGTGTTGGTTTACCAAACACCTGTGGCCGTGTTACAAATTCTCAGTTGTGCATACTATATTAAAAATGTTAACGTTTTATTTTACATTTTTTAAATTGCTGCAAGTCAGAAAATATTGATCAGATCACCCGCTATGCAACGAGACTTGGTTTATTGGGTGTATACTTCAAGTAAAAATCACATATATGTTAACATGTGTTGGTTTCCATTTGTGGAACGTGAAAATCTGTGATTTTCTTCCTATTTCCGACGTAATGAAATATCTGAAAAAAATGTCAACCTCAGTAAGAAGTTGAATTTGACATTTCCCGTTCGCCCGACAGGCTATACAACGAGATCTATGCCAGAAATGAACCCACTTTTTAATACCTGCACAAGTAACGTCTAGGTATTAAAAAGCAAACGGCAGATATCTGATTCAATTGCCTACTGGGGTTCAAATTTTTTCAAATATTTAATTGCGTCAGAAATATCAAGGAAATCAGGGATCTCAACATTCATGTTTATTGGTTGTAAGTAAGAGAAAACACGGCACCACCGGGAAGATTATTCTATAGTAGAAAACGATCAAAGTAACGTGTATAGCAAAAACCGCTTTGCATTGTGTACACCCAGAGAAAAAAATTGAATGGGTCAACCAAAAATTGGTTTACTTAACCGACTTTGTTTGTTTAACAACACTCCATATGGTTTAAAACAACAGCATAGAATTATTTGAACCCTTGGAATTGGATCAACTTTAAAATAAATATTTAACCAGCATACATCAAAATAATGGTAGAATGCAAAACAATGCATGTGTAGAATCAAAAATGAAATTGTGTGCATAAAGAAACAAGTATTCTTGAAAACGAAAAGTAAAATATATACAAACGCCGATTGTATAACTCTAAATGTGTGTTGTCTTAAAGAAAGAAGGATGGTCTGTTGTGTGTAGCAACTTTTGTAGGTGATCTAAAAGTAATATGTTTTGAAACACAAGCATTGGTTTGACTTAACAAAAATAATTAAATCAAATCTAGTGGGTTCTGTGTACTCGTTAAAGTGTTGAACTAACATATTTTTAGTTGAACGAGCACACAAATGCGCAACACTTCGTGAGTTGTTGAAAGAACTGATTCACCCTCTCGGTGTAGCATTCCTATGCATTGTTTGGCATTATGCTGAATTGCATATTACTTGGCATTGTTTGCAATTACTGTGGCGTTGCCATCGAATAACTTGGCATTACACTTAAAATTCAGGCATTGTGGCATTCTAGTATACAAAATTTCGGCAGCGAATTCTCTATCGAAGTGTCAAAAAGATTGGCTGAATATTGTCCCTTTTTCCAGAATAATGGCGATAATAATATGTAGCTCAATGAACCAATATAATTATACCAGTATGGGAATTAATAGCATTAATATTAATCAAAAGTTCATAACATTAACTGTAACATAAATATATAATGAATTATAATTACACTATTTGAGCGTCCTTCCTCAGCGGGGCTAAACCACAATTAAGGAATAATGTTTGCTGCAACTTTATGGAAGCTGTAATATGTACTACAATAGTGATCGTATCAGATCATTCTAAGTGGTTGTGTGTTTTATATGCGTTTCGTAGCAGTTATAATCTATTACATATAACATTTTTATAATTTATAATTACGGCTTGTACATAATTAGCAATAAGAACAATGACCCCTGTCGATAAAACATAGGGTCGTCTATTGTTTTCCTTTTACAAATGGCTTGACCTAATTAACGTCACTTTATTTAGCGTTTTAGATTTATTTGTCTCGAATACCGTTTCCGGAAATGAAATATATCGCGTTATACAAAATGCTCACCTGTCGACAGTGGAAAGTGCTCTCCGCGCTTATTGGCAAACATAAATCACGTCAGCTTTTGTTTTAAACGGAACCTAAAACTTCGGCTGGCTTTGAATGAAGTGAAGAATTAGAGGACTGCCATCTTCTGACTACTAACTGCAGCGAGGCGTTGGGACAATATGTTGTAGAGAAAAGTTGCTCGGAAGGGTATATTGTGTAATTATTCGAATAACAAAGTTAATGTAGTTTATTATGTCTATTTACGACTATAATATCACACCCACTATGTTTTTAACTTTTATTAAATATCGAAGCTTTGGTTATAATTAGCTCCACAAAAGAAATCTAATGATGTAAGGTCAGCCGACCAGCAGGCCACTCAACTGGACCTCTTCCGTCTATCCGCTTTTCAGATAGGACCTATTTAAGATAATGCCGTAATTATCGCGTAGAATGAGGTGGTGCCCCATGGTGTTGGAAGTAGAGTCTTCATTTTGCTAGTGGTTGTTGATCAATAAATGACCATCAACGGATCTATGAGCCTAACAAAAGCGTTTGATTGTGTAAACCACAACATATTGTACAGAAACCTCGAAATTATAGGCATGAGAGGTAATTGTTTAGCGCTAATAAGGTCGTACATATCTACACCACGTAAAGTAAAGACTAGTAAATATGACTAATGATTAGAGTAGGCAAATTAGAGTGCGCACCATCTAGTTCGCTGCCGACTGGAGCGTACGCTATAGTAGCAGCGAAGTACTCTGCGTTCTGTTTTTAATAATGTCGAAGGTATGTACGTAGATTGAGAAAACAGCTATCATTAAAGACAATGAATAGGTTCATTAAGGATTATCCGAATTTGACTTACGACGGCGTAAAAATTAAATGTTTAGTGTGTGATATATATCTAACGTGTTGGTCACAAACACATTGTAAACGGCAATATAATAATATCAAAACCGGTGTCGCCGTAAATACGAACAATTCTTATTTGATTTATATACAATGATGATTCAGTGTAACCTGGCGTTTACTTCGTTAAACAACGATTCATTTATTTCATTTTGGAACAAATACGCCAATATTATTAGCTTCTAGAGGAATAGAAGGATGTACTGCCCAAGTAATTTCAAAAGTGGTGTTAAGCACATTGGAAAAATTTGAAATATCCAGAGATCAAGTCTTGATGTTTATGACAGATGGTGCCGTAATCATGCTTGCTGTAGGCCGGTCTCTTAAGGAACAGTGGGATAACTTTTTACATATTACATGTACAATTCATGCTCTGCATCTTGTGGCAGAGACAATTCGTAGATGTTATCCACAGGTGGATGTGCTAATTGCGGGTACAAAAGCAGTGAAAAACAAAACGTATTCGCGAATTTCACAGACTGTGTTCTCATACCCCTAAACCACCACAACCGATCTTTACACGTTAGAGAACAGGATTAGAAGCGGCATTTTAGTATTATAAATATTTTGAGAGTATAAAGAAGAAAGAATTATTCAACCCGAAAGAATGTGCAGCTATCAAAACAAGTCAGAAAGAAATTGAAGATAGTCAGGTTAAAAGTGATTTACAAACTATTCACAGCAATTACATCGGAGTAATGCAAGCAATAGAAAAATTACAAAATTCTTCACTGTCGTTAGAGGAATTACTGCAAATTTTAAAAGATGTACACGCACAGCTTTCGGTAGAAGACGCAAAAAATGAGGGTGTTCTTTGTTGTTTATTTGAAAGTATTTTAGACAAAGATTCGGATTTTGCCACACTTAGACAAATTCGTGAAAGTTCGTCTACAGATGCGTTAAGTAGTTTCAAAGATTTTTTAAATTATGCAAGTATAACATCAATAGATGTAAAGCGATCATTTTCTTTATACAAGAACATGTTTTCCGCACGGCGGACGCATTTTGCAGAAATAACTTTGGAAACGCACCTTATGTTAAAAATATTTAATCTCGCTTCTCCAGTTTTTCATGTCACGGAAAGCGCTTAAGACGGTAATTATTTTTTTTAATTATCGAATTACATACACTCTCGGTTTTTGTTTTTTATACATATGACTAGAGATGGCAATTTCCCGTGTTGATTCAGTAACATAGAGATAATTTATCCAGATCGGTTCATAATCTACAAAAACGATCTTAAAAACTTTTTTGTATCTAGCACCGGAACGGCACCGCTCGCGATAATATATCCATTCGTTAGCTACGCCGATGCTGCGCACCCGAATTTTCCCTCTTCACTAAGGATAAGTTCTCAGATTGGGTGTCCCACAGGAATCTATTTTGGGACCTCTCTTGTTCCTAATCTACATTAATGAGTTACCCACACAAACAAAATATAAAACAATTCGTTGCACGAGCGATAGTATAGTAGTATACTATATAATATAATATTCTTTATGAAATATCTGCCGATGACCAGTTTCTCGTGCACGGATTACTAGAGTGTTGAATTTTTATAGAATAGGTGTTGCCCTGTTAGGAAACCGCCCAGCGTACAATCGACTTGCAGCAGCAGAATTCTGGCGTACTTCCCTATAAATTAACAATATGTCAACGTGTTCACTGTTGTTGCGATGGACCATTTGTACTTTCCGTATTAGGATTTATTCGGAAGAATTTACGTCAAACCAGCAATGCAGTGACAGCTGGTGAAACAGCTTGACAGATAGGAAAAGTTATAGACATCAGTCTACTTAGTAAAAAATTCACTAATAACCTATCGTTTGAATTCACATTTACGTTGCACGAGTTGTTGATCAATCGGTTTAGCGTTAAAAACCTTTTTTTAAGGTGTTTAATTACCCATTAAAAATAAAAAAATAAATTTAACTGTAATACGTCTCTTATTATGCAACTCTTGTTAAGATATCTTTATGTTAATGACCTTATTTTAAGATGTTTAATCACCCTTTAAAAACAAAATCACAGGACCGTAAACACCTTGTATAGATACCATTTCTGAATTTCTGACCATTTAAAAGTATGTAATTCTACAGACAACATCAGTAACAATATTTTAAGAAATAAAGCTCAATTTTTTTCGCTATCGTACTAGTAAACAGATATTTGGCAGATGGATTATTTCCAGATATCTTAAAGACTGTCAGTGATACCGTTACATAAAATGTCCCATAAGAAAAATATCGGCAATTACAAACCAATTTCACTAATTTCGTCACTGTCTAAAACAATGGAGAACATAATATCGGAAAAAATTGTATCTTAAGTAAGTAACACACACCAGGACTGCTAAGCTGCAATTCATAAATAATTTATATGAAAAACTAAACAACGGAGAAATATGTACTGGAGTATTTATGGATCATAACATATTAATTAATAAAATGCACAAGTCGTTGAACATCAACTATCGAAACCGTTGTCAATAGAAAGAGGTGTATCACCGGGCTCCGTTATAGGTCCATTACTATTTAATATGTATTAATGATCTCCCAGAAGTACTAAGCGACACGGGTATGGTTCTGAATGTTGACGACAGCACTTTCAGTGAATCCAGTGCAAATAGACCGGAATTATTAATTATGACACCAAACATGTTGCATAAATTTCATCAACATCCAAACAAAAAATGCACCAACAAAAATCTCGCTGTCCACCTAGTACCATTCCTTATCATCTACTTTTTAAAACTGAACGTTACAGTAGTCTAAAATAAATAAAGAACTTTGAATGTTGTCCCAAAAAGATGATATTGCCATTCTAAATATATATTTTATGTAGTGTTAATATAAATTTCTTAATAAATATTTTATTAAACCCTGTTTTCTGAGTGTACTCTCACCGCTTCTAACAACATTCTGAGTATTAGTATTTCAAAAATTTGCAAAAACTTTTATTTGGGAATTTTCATTTACATGACATTTCGGCTTTTTCTGTTATATCGATTTGATCTCTAAAAAAGTATAGAAGTTCCTCTCCGGGCAGGAATAAAAAAAAATGTTTCGCTAATTAATCCGAACGATCCAAATAACATCGGCGACATAATGGATAAACTTTTTCAGTGGCACCGGTTGATAGTGTTCTGTCCTTGTCCTCTATTGAACGGGGATGTTTGGAAACATCCTGCGTTTGTTATTCTTTTTCGCGTGTGATTTTCGTAGAACAAATGTCTATCTACACACAGAGGGAGAAGATAGGACCACTTTGACTGACTAGACTACGCAGGATAAAGTCGGAAAGACTGTAATTGTGTTAGTGAAACGAAATTCTTCTCGGACACTCTAAACTTGCAACAACACGCGATCTGCCATTTTCTATTACCGAAAGTATAGATAAACATTTCCTGTGTTTGCACCGTGCTGGCAATGCAAACAGTTACACTTTTCTAGCTTATTTGTTGATTCTCTTGATAGAGTGTAGGCAAACGTATGTATTTATCCATAAAATTTTTATAGTGGAAGATAATTGTATTCACTTCTTAAAAAAAAAACACTGCAGAGTTTAAAAAAGGGGAATGTTGCTTTTTTCACCAATTATATGCAATTACTGAAGCTTTTCTGAAATAACTTGAAATATTTACCTTTTTCTACAGACCATTCATAGTTCATGTTGAATTCTTTAATTATTTAGTGAATTCAGTCAAGAATAATACTGGCGACGAGTTTCTGATTTCTTGTGATTTTAATTTACCTTACCTTTCTTCGAATGTGATGCTTAATTAGAATTTTTTACACCGAAAGGAATAAGTTAACTATAGAGGAAATTTGGTGTGAAGAACGAAACGCTGAGTTAAAAAAATAGAATTTCATTAAATCCATCCAGAAACAGGCCGCATAGCCGGTTTCCAAATTTGTTATTTATATTTTTCAATGAGTACGGTCGAGTACTTCCCCTTCGCTTTCCTCTAATAATAATAATAATAATGCTAGTAGTAGTAGCAATAATAATAGTTTTTATTGGTATGTGAGCATATTCAGGAAATTTCAGGAAATTCTTTCTATTATTTTTTAATAATTGTGAATGATGAAGCAAACTTTAAATCCGTTCTTCGAAATTGTCCCTCTTTTCGTTTAAATATAGTTTTCGGAATATGACAACCTTCCTACAGCGGGAAAGAGTGAGAGAAAAATCAAAATTTAAAAATAAAACTCTTATACACGGGATCACGGAGTATTGATATACTCAGAAATGGTAACTTTTTCTTCGACACAAATTCGCAGCGATTGAGTCTATTTGCAGGAGTGTGATTCGATTTAAATGCGAACGTACAATAAGCTTTTTGCGAAAGTAAAATGAATTGAAATGAAACAAAAATAGATGGAAAAATTGAAAAAAGGTGATTCAATCATCGAAATTGGTTGGTTTGTTAAATATACACATAAGGGGAGAATAAACTGCAATTGCTTAAAAAGTTTCCCCATTTTATCTTCAAAATTCAACTGTACAGTTAAATCGAAATCAATAACCATTTTCCCTGGCATTTCTTTATTTTTCTGAATGTGAAAGTTTCCTGTTCGGATACGGATATTTATTTTACAATTACTTTGATACTTGGATCAGATACAGTAATATGAAACCTGATTGAACTTCTCGACAGTAAATATGATTTCACTTTTTCAATGACCTGTTAGCCTTGATTATCTGAAATACATATACATTTATTTGAAATATTTTTGTTTATTAAGCTAGCGTAGCGACTTTACAGGGCCAGCACCAAACCAGTTGCATATTTTGTTGCTGCAGCCGCTTCAGAAACGATAGCTGCTAGCTTAATATTAAGCTAGCGTAATCGCTTGCCATAACTTTCGACTCACTGGAGATATCAACACGAACTCAACAGCATATTTTTTTGTTAATTTATTGCTCTTACAAAGCATATGTAAAAAGGTTCAGGCGTTAACCGTTATGTGAGAATCGTTACACTCTATGTATGTAATAAATGTAAGAATGTAACAAATTATATCTATAATCGCACTATTACTACTTCTATTCGGTCTGTTCAAGGTACATTAGGAACAAAAAGTGCTGCAAGTTACTGCAGGTATATTCAAGGTACTATATAAGATAAGAATATAGAATTGACGTAATTTAACAATGAATTGGCTAACATATTAATGTATAGAAACTACATTGATAATAAATAGCGAATTCCATAACATATTGGCTACAATAATAATAATTCCAAGACACTGCATTACACTCGGCGATTTTGTTCTTTCCTTGACATCCTCGTCTTCCTACCAACTTACTTTTTCTATTTTTCTTGCAACAAATACTATATACAATATCTCACTTTTTAACTAACTATGTAACAAAAACAAATACAAGCCTTACGGTTTATCTGTGATTTAAACATATTGGCTTCTAAGAGATCCTTGCTTTAATATTGTTATTGCCTTCTAACAGGCCTTTTTTTCTTGTTATTTTCTTCAAAAAGACCAGTTCTTATCTTGATATTGCCTGCTAACAAACCTTTTCTTTTGTTATGGCCTTCTAACTTCCACTAGTTATAAACTTACTTTCTAACAGGTCTGTTCATGTATTACTACATGTTGTCATGTATGCATGAGGGTGGTTCAAGAAGTCTTTAGAAAATCTAAGAGAAGGCGCTCGTAGTGTCGAAAATGGTTTGTTTCTAGTAAGGATCATTAGTCGCTAGGCAGCTGTCAAAGTTTCCGACTTCAGCAAAGAATTTTTGTTTATATAGAAAAATGGGAAAAAGTGAGTTTCGAGCGGTGATTAAACACATATTTAAAAGGCTTAACACCGAAAGAAATCAAAGCTGAGTTGTATGAAGTTCACGACACATTTGCTCCTGTGTTAGCAACTGTTTAAAATTGGGTTTTGAATGATCGACGAATCAAAGTGCGCGAAATAGTCGAGGCCACAGACATATCGCAAGGTACAGTGTTTTCAATTTTTCACGGAAAATTTGGTGTGAAAATCTCGGTAACATGGGTATCGCGTTTGCTCTACATGGGGAATAAACGCAATCGTGTGGTCGCTTCTTCCGGCATAAGAGAGAGAGAGAGATCCCGGCTGGGCTATACTTTAAAGATAACTTGAGCATGTAAATTTTCAAATTTCTCTTTTACTCACTTCCTCGTGTACGTCTAACCAATGTTCACCGTGACATATCGTGTACCAATTAGAAAACAATGTATATCTAAATTGTTTAATATATTGTTATATTATATATTTATTTTAAATAAATCATGCATAAGGATAAACGTAAAATGATATTTAAGGTAAACATAATTTTGTTAATAAAAAATATTTGGTTTTTCCGTGTAGCATAACGTACAATTTACAAATAATCCCCGAAATTTACGACAATATCAATCTAAAACGGAAAGATGTACAATGCCTGCGATGATTGCAACAGAACATATCACAAGCTGAGCTTTATAACAAATAAATCTTATTGCGGACAAATTTGCGTGCGGAGCAGAAATATAAAAAGTTAACGGATATTGACTGGTGTGTCTAGGCACCAAAAACAGCAAACTTTGTAGAATTTGAGAGCAGTGAATACGCCCGTGAATAACATTAAACAGAAACTTTATACCCTGCTCTGAGCGTCTAGTAGCTAAAGATTGCATATTAAACATAGTTAGTAGTTGTTCTTGCGGGTAACCACGTTCGGGATAAACCTGCCGTGTATGAAAGTAGATATATTTTAAGAACTTTTTTGCACATTTTCTAGTTGCGATTTATAACCAAAATAAATCGAGTTTCAAGTTAACGCCGCATATTCCAAGCGGGACCCTACAAGGCTATTAAACAACATAAACACAGTTGTTACACCGTTAAACAGTTTACAAGCAAGTAACGCAAAGGCCAACATGTTATTAGTACTTGCTGGAATCGTATACGCTCTGATGGTGATCTCTTCAGAGCTCCAAATTAAACCAGCATTTGCAGCATATCATACTTACGTTAAATGTATTTTCACTTTCCAAAAATTCTGTTTAAGAAGCATCTTCCATCTGAAGAAAAAATAAACAAGCACAGAAATTTTCAAAACTTGCCTTGCCTAGGCTTATATATGCTAGAAGACACTACAATGATCTAGTAAAATCCTATGAGACTAGATTAAGCACGGATATAGTATCCGTGTATCTAGTACTTAAAGGTGATCAGTTGAGTATACCATACTATATATAGTATGGTAGTCTTATTGTTAGCTGCCTTATCCAATATTCTATCCTCGTGGAACTAAAAACAGTACTTCTTTTCAAATCTAGATTTTAACAAGCTTTACTAATATGAGCTCAGGAAATTGTTATATTTGTTTCTTGACCATTTCAGAACATGATTCCATTTTTTCTCCTTCAGTAATATTATAAATAATACTATTTTCCATCTCTTAAACCTGCACTAATTCTTTGTAATGTTTTCCATACTTTGTTTCCTTGACCAATATTTTAACTTTCATCGCCTTTACTTGTTATCGGAGTTCTCCTTTTTTTTCCCCTTCCAAAATAACGTTTTATATCGCATATCTTCCCTTTTATACTATCTTGTATTTACCACATCTTCCGTGAAATTTAACAACATCCCTCGCAGCTTTCTTTTTTTTGGCATTCAGACAGCTTATATCGAATTAGTCACACTTAGTACGGCACTTTCGTTCCTTTTATTAAATTCTTTTATAAATGAATGGAATTCATAAAATTGAATGAAACGAAGGTCATTATAAAACGTAGCATTTCTTTAATAATGGTTTCAATTTAGGCACGAAAGTTAACTTAAAATCCCAGGTTAATATGCTCTAAATGTAAATATTCTACCTTTTCGGAAATCTCTATACTATTGAAATTTACATTTGAAATTGAGCTTTCACGGGATTTAATAACCTGCAATTCACCAATTTGTTCATTCAACTTTAGGTCAAGATACAGTGAGAATTACCTTATACGAGTGTTAAGTGACTTGTATTGAAGGTACCTGATGTAAAATACTCAATTCGTAATATTGCCAACAATGCCTAGGAATTATTTCAAAATAATTGCTAGTAGAGGCGAAAAGTAACTCAACGATTGTGCTTTAAAAAAATCTTCTGATTTATGATTACAGAATCATGTCGAACACCATATGAAGGAACAGCATTTATTAGCTTTAAAATTGAAAATATTGTCTAATATTGAAAGTAAAAGATATATTCACTGCTAAGTGTGAGTCCTGCATGTAGATATAACATCGACATTATTTCCGGTATTCATATTGTTTGGTTAGCATGATAACACTGAGCAGAACATACTGACATCGATGGTTTCAACCTATTGACCCAAAATTTTCAGACACAGCAGTGACGTGTTCTCAAAAGCGAGTCTTAAATTTGTAATACTAAGATTCATCCTCTATGATGACGTTTTACAAAAAATCAGGTCTAGTTTGTACCTGTTCTTTCAGTTCTTGGCATACTCTCATCTCTGATCATCGGATAGTAGTTGTGGAACAAACTTTGCTGCGATGAATCTCATATTCAATCCTACAGTCACGATACTTTGGCGTGAACTCTAGTAGTTTGCTTCAATTCGTCGATTGTTTTGCCACGATCACAAAGGTGGTATTGCGCACCTTCTGAACATTTTCGTCTGTTCTTGATGTTGCGGGGAACCCAGACGGGGTTCTTCTTCACGTGACATTTTTACGTTTTTACCGGGCAAACCAATCGTTAATTCTTGCCTGGCACCCCTTCCCATAAGTTCCCTGAAGCATTGAAACTGTTTCTGGCACTTTTTCACAAGGAAACGGAATTTAATGCTCTAAAGTTTGGCATTTTATGTTGGGGTGGCAACAAACAAGAGTGTTTCGTAAACGTACCTAGGGGTAGATCTACAGAATATTTATTTATAATTTTGGTACCTCCTAGTATTTTTAGCTGACAACCTTCGTGGCGCACCGCGCATTTAAAAATTCGTTTAAAAATATGTAATTCATTACAACATTACAAAAGATCTGCTAGATCTATTTAAATCCTACCCGTAAAAACATGTGTGAATTCTATTAACACGTTTTATTACTATTATCGCGGATGGTTTAATAATTGTAGATATAAAATACAAAATCACAAATGGAAGCGCATTCCGCTATGTTTAAGATTGTTGATAGTACTGATGTTTCCTGAATATAATAGAGTCTGTTATTGACTAATATATTGGGAATTGCAATTCCAGTGTATTTATGATATCTGATTAGATCTGCGTATGTCATACAGAATATTGATTTTATGTTACAACCTCAATGTTGCGATATATCTATCCCTTTTATAGTAAACTAAATTCTTGACAAATCAAGAATAATTATTCAATCGAATATTATATATTATAGTTTACTATCCCATTATTTTTTGTTAATCTAATGAAATATTAATCTATGCAAACTGGTTGTTTATTTATGTACAGGCAAATAAATATTTGGTGCTCTTAGATAACCTACTGTATTGACTTTAGACGTTTTGCTAAATGTATTTATTTTAAGCGAATATTTTATTTCGTTTAGTTTTATTTTATTATTCTATTTTATTCCTTCTAAAGACATCTCAATCCTGTGAGAATGTACGCATTTAAACATTCATATCTGTTCCTTATGCAATGCTTCATAATAGTTCGTCAACAACCACATACAAACAACGTTTCTTTTTAGTTCTGCGGATCTGTTGTTATTTGCAATAGATCGTCATGAGTTGAATCATATCAACGAAGATGATATATCTCGCTTTTTGTTGAAACATGTATCACATAGTACTTGCCGAATCCGTTGGAATGTTTCATTAATCGATGTTTAGCTGAAGGTGTTTTCCAACAAAATAAAAATTAGTAAAACTATTCCAGTCTATAACAAGGGCGATACATCAGATCTCCAAAACTATAGAGCGATATCTTTGCCATCAGCATTTGCCAAAGTATCTCAAAAAAATAATTAACAAAAAGTTAACCGACTTTTTCAATAAAAATAAATTGTTGTCACACACTCAATTTGGTTTTGTACGCTGGAAAAGCACCGGTTGTGGAATCGAGCATGCCCTTTTACGAAGCTTTGGGCAGGGAGGATGTGGCAACTAGGATCTTCTCTGATCTATTGAAAGCGTGTGATATAGTGGATCATGCTACTAGGGAAGCTGTAATCTTTCGGTATTCATGGAATAGTTTACGATCTGTCTTATTCTTATCTATATGAGAGAAAATCTAAGAGGAAAATAAACAAATTGCAAAAATTGTTTGTCATTCGAAACTCCTCTATCCCATGGTGTTCCACAAGGATCAACGCTGCTTTTGGTGTATGTGAATGGTCTACAGGCGCCACAAAAGAACTGCTTTCTAACACAATATGTCGACAATACTAGATTGGTGTACTGAACAAACATGAGACCTTCATTTTGAGGTTCTGATTGGCACCTATGGAGTGTGGCACTAGCCTATACGTGTCTCTAAACGGAAAATCTATCCCAGAGAGTGAACTCGTAATATTCCTAGGTGTAAACATTCATAAATATTTAAAGTTTGACTTCCACTGCGCGAGTTTGGAGAATAAGCTTGCTTCTGCATTCTGTGGTCTGAGGTGCTTGCGAGTGCGTGTGCGTATGGAGACATTGGCGGTGTTCTATTTTGCGTATGTAGAGTCGCGGCTGCGATATGGTCTTCCTTTTGGAATGCTTCGGCTCTGCAAGGGGGATTTTCTTGTTGCAAAAGCGAATTGTTCCGTGTAGTTATGTGTTCGCCAATTTACATCATGTACAACTCAACATTCTAGCCTTACGATCCTTATATTTCTATGAAATATTAATGTTTGTGAAAAATAACGAAAGCGGATTTTTGAGAAATTCTGCGCGCGATGGCAGGTGAGTGCCCATTCACAGGACAAAAGCATTCGAATCAAGTCCAGTATACAAAAGAACGATTTTATGTAGTAAATTACCTCAATATTATCAATTATTATTAAAATGGAGCAACCTATCAAATCAACTCCTTTAACCTAGTAAAAGAGTAATTTATTACTATTTTGTTCCAATACGATCGTCTATTCAAAATAATGAGATGCCTAAACGAAATTGTGGATTTATCAGCAAGAAACGCTACTATATCTCGCGACATCCAAGGTTTTTTATAAGAATATTCTCAGCTTGCCAAAGGAAGGTCTAGAACCAGGATGGCAAAATCACTAGGAGCAGTACAGTCCGGAAAAACCTACACAATGCGCCTTAATTCACCCCCATACAGATCATAAAGTATGGTACATAGATCGCACAGCTTCCAGATGATTTTATTCAACCACTAGCAGGTTAATGCCATAGTTAATATGCAGCTTAATTATATAAACTATAAATGGTGGAGTCGCCAGAACGTCAGCGAGGTAATGGAAATAGTGACCTGATTCATCTGATCCTACAACGCAGTATATACACCTAACAACGGGAACTGTTGTAAAATACGTTTGCTGAAATTAATTAAAAATTACTTAAGATAATTTTGCATACTAAATTAAAGGAATATTGGTTCGACGTTTGAAGTTAATGTTTCTACTGGAAGCGCTATGATTCTTTAACGTACCCGTTTGAATGACATATTGATAGCTTATTGGATATACCACTTAATAACTATTTGTTTGAATTAAATAATTTTTGCAGATAAAATACCATTAAGCAAATGTGCTAATTTAAACAAATTGTTATTTGTTTGTACAAAATATGCTTTATTGTTTTAATAATTCTTCTCTTTTTAGTAGGATAATATTAAGAGTTTTAGTGTAATAATGTATTAACACTCTTATTTCAATAATAATTTTATGGATGGCTTTCAGCTAGCCTAAGGATGAACTGTACATAGCTCGAAACCGGTAGCGATTTATTAGAGAGTTTGAGATTTTGACCATCCGTTCTTTATATATCTCATGATAATATGATCTCTTTTTAAAATAAATATAGACACAAAAGTCTTTTTCGTCTCTGTTCCTGTCTTGAGAATACTGCGAAATCTACTCCAAATTAATATATTTACCTTTTTTTATTACTTTCCAAATTTTTGAGGGTTTTGTAAAATTTTACAGCTATATGATTTTTTTACAAATAAAAGTATTCCTAATGCATATACGAACAAGCGAGAAATGTCGAAGGAAGAACCACTAACACTCCTTCACTTCGCAAACCTACAACAAAAATGTAAAAAAAAATGTTAACCCTACCGCAAGTTAAATTACGATTTATTAATTTTATTCGCCATGTTGGTTGCCAAAATGCTTTGACTCGTTTCAGTTGCAGTTATAAGCGTCAGACTTAACTCCAGTATATTGTTAGTGTTAGATTTAAAAATGTAACTTTTTTTATAATTACGCGCAATAAAAAGAGAATTATGAAGGTTACCTGAAGATTTAGACTCTCCCAGGCTCCCCTCAGTTTGCTACCTGACGAAAACATTATAGATGAGTTCATCGACAAAACAAATGCGAAAATTACTGATGAGAACCATGACTAGTAGCGAAGATAATCAAGGCTTTTTGCCACAAATAAGACAAGATGTGACATTTTGCGAACAACAATGGCGCAAAACAGGTTTGGCTCCTTAGTTTTCATGGGAAGTGTCGGTTTAAAGATAATGTGCTGCTGTGATGCGCGCACGTTTTTGAGTCAATGCATTTGTGCGTACTGGAAAGAAAATTAACACAACCCAGCCAAGAAAACTATCTGTACCAACACAATCTGTGCTATCTCTAATTAGACCTATTGCAAATTCTAATCGGAGACAATTGGTTTACCTCTCTAGAGTTAATTGAAGAACTACAGCGAAACAAGTTCACGTGCGGAGGTACTGTTAGACGGAATAAGCGTGATATACCTAAAAAATTTCAGCCCAACGAACACCGAGTATTCTGTTCTTCGACTTTTGAATTAACAAAAGACGCAATGCTGGTGTCATATATGCCGAAAAAAAAATCTGTTTGCCTGATATCGTCAATGCACCATAGTGGAGTGGTAGAAAGCGGAACGAAGAAGCTTCTAGAAATCATTAACTTCCATAATTTGATAAAAGTAGGAGTTGATGTTTTAGATCAAATTTGTGCCAATTATAAGGAGAGAGTGATACACGATTATGGCCACAAACTACGTGGTATCGAATGATGAATTGCTGCAGCAAACGCAGTAATTATATACAACTGGACAATCCAAATTATCAGCTTGTGCGACCAAAGCTTCTTATATCTTCAGACAGAGAAATGATACAGGACGTGCTCAAATAACGAATATTTCTCGAGAATTAAACTAAGTTATTTGACGAATGGGGAGCGCTCTTGAATAGGTACAGAGTTTGTTTCGAGAACAACTCACAATTATTTTATATATTATATACAATAAACACATCACAGATTTGTACTCTGTCTGCTACAAGTTACTAGGTTGTATTATTTGACTATATAAGGATTTTGACACTGTTGTATTGCTGCAACTTACTGATATGGAGCAGATTGGCGTGTTGTAACATGATATTGACTCAGATGTATAGCAAGTATGTTAATTTACTTCAATCTGTACAGAAACGGTTTTAAAGTACCTTTATTACAGAAAGCATGGCTACCTGTATGTTACTTATTAGTTGTTACAAAAATTTAATTTTAGCCTTTTGTGCAGTGCCAGAAAAATTGCTGTTATATTACATTTATTTAAATTAATTCACAACACTGTTGATGATGTATTATATTTGGAGAGAATTAACTTCCATGTTCCGAGGTTTAATTTCAGGAATTCAATTACGTTTTTGAGCAAAATAACTAGCACTAACTTTCTAATAAACTCACCCTTGCACGTAGTGTTCGCAACATACCACTCGGTGAATTATATTCTAGGCATGCACGATAGCAGATAAAATGAGTTCAAAAGGTCAATTAGGAGTTGTTTAATTTTAGGTGATAGTTTTAATAATGGAGTGTATGCATTAACTTGCTCGTTTTTTCTTTCTTTTAGTTAATTATGGACATGTTAAGGTGTAAGTACTTTTGTTTCAAATCGAGTAAATGTTAACTTCCTATATACGGAAATAATTTATCATTGAATGGAAATAATTACGAGGCTGGTTCAAGTTTTTAGAAGTTAGAAAAACAAAGTACTTTCTATAGATTTCATTTCTTAATATAATCTCCACTTAACTCAAAACACTTTTCCAAGCGTTTCGCCAGCTTTTTTAAGCCCTCCAAAAAATAGGATTTCGGAAGGTCAAAATAAGCATGGACGATGACTTCGTTCGACGTAAACTCTTGCCCGTCGAGCCACTTTTTCAAATTTGGAAATAAAAAGAAGCCACTGGGGGCCAAATCCGGTGAATACGGTAGATGTTGTACTAATTCGAACTCGATTTCTTCGCTCAACTGGTCCAATAATAACGCCTAATACTTTTCAGTTATTGTTTGTTCTTTCTCCAAGTAATCGGTGTAGAATCCAAAAAGCGGAGGCCATCATACTAAGCCCTCTTTTGTTTTAATAACAATCCCGTTTTTTTTTAATGATTAATATAAATTTATTAATAACTCATAAACAAAATTGACAAGTTATAAGATAAACTTCTATAAAACAAACTATAAACTACTTTCCTTTAATTAGGGACTATGGTTAGATGCCTTGGACATATATTTTGATTTTCTGGGGTTTTTAACGTTTATAACGGAATATAACCCTCTTTTTATAAATAAATATATAACATAAATATGGATGTTTGTTATAATAGGAGACATAAAGGTATTTGAAAACACAGGTAATTAGTTTCTTCCCTTATTTAGCACATTTGTAGAACTAACCTTTGAAATAGGTCTTCCTATATGGGAAATTCAAGACTAGATATCGAGGCTTAAATAGAATCAAAAACGGAACTTCGGGCCCTGGATTTGAACTCCGGCTCCTTCGGGAACGTTCAGGGATGTCCAGAGAAAGATTAGGACTCAGGAACCTCCTTGGGTTGGGAAAATTTAGCTGAGCCGTGATATTTGATTGGAATATTGGTTTGGATATGGAAAATTCTTATATTGTTTACATTTTATAGATAAAGCGAACAAAGCGTCTGTGCCCCGCGAAAAACGGGTGAATTGTTTACAACATATTGGTCGAAGTCGAACAATGTTCGAGACGCCGGAACAGATGAATCTATCAAAGCCAGGTAGATCAATAATACAGTACGCGGTATATTGATTAGAGGAAATCAAACTGAATTGTTACTTCATTACCTAAATCTCTACCTCCATCTTCCTTGTCTGCTATGCTTTTTAAGACATTTAAGAGCAAGGCGGTGCATGCAAACGGAACAGATTATATGAAAAGATTCCTATGTTTATGCTTACTGAAACGTTATTCCATGCAAACAGAACGTATAGTATGAATCGGCCGAAGTTTCTAAGGTTTTTAATCATCAAAATGGTTACAGCCGACAAAGCTGTCATTTGGATATTAGTCGCGGGTTTCTCTATTCTATTGAAATAGCTCAACAGCAGAGCTATAGGTAAATAACTTTCCACTGACGATTAACAATTGATGATATTATCTCTCTAGATATTTGATTGCGCTGCAGAAACTACATAAAAAGTTCGGTCTTGCTTTTTAACGTGATTTGAGAGTTTTCCTTTGCTCACAGCTGCTAACTACTGAGGAGATGTAGGCAATAAATTCATAGCTTTTTCCTTTTAATGTTACAATTTTGTAGATTTTCCGGCACAGAACGATTTAGTAATTCCTTCAACTCTTTGCCCTCTTTTAAGTTTGTTTATAATTTATCTTTTTTCCCTGGGCCGACAACGTTGTAGGTATCGTAAAACGGGGATACTTTGTCATGTTTTCACGATATTTTAGCTCGTATCTCCCTTATTTTTTAGAATATCAGCGGAGAAGAAATATGGTTGGACCGACCTAACTAATATTTAATCAACCATTTACATTTTTTTTTAAAAACTTTGCAAAAAACTAATTGAGATAGTGACAAAATTACCTAATATTTGGGGTTACTTTGTCACCGATACAAAAAAATAACGATTTAAGTGTTTTATTGTAAATTATGGCAAAGTAATTCCAAGATAAGATAGCCGAAAGCAAAATGTATCATCTTAGGACAATTTTTTTTAGGAAGAATCTCTGAAATGATGTGTTTCTTTTATAATTCGCCTAAAAATTATAAAAACTGTGTAAAAAAATAAAAAAGTTTATCGAAGTATTCAGTGCCGCTTTAATATCCAAGCGTGTTAACGGTGGTGGCTTCCTCTTGGATAGTGAGGATGGTTGGGCGGTCAACCAAGGCATCTATTAACTACGTACGTACGCTTCGGCGGCTTGTTTCTTGTTCATCCTGATCCGAACAATATCCACCGCTTGATCCAAATTCTCCTGAGTGTAATTGCGGTAATTCCGACTGCAGGATTCTTTCGTAGATTCTCGTTGTTAATGATGTTATCGGTAATAAAACGTGCAAGTGCCTCGACATGCTGAGAGGTGGGAGAGGGAGGTGGGAGAGGGAGGTGGGAGAGGGAGGTGGGAGAGGGAGGTGGGGCGGTGGTGATAAGGTTATCTCTGGATGACAATCTATGTGACATCAAAACACCCATTTTACGATAAGAAGCGATTAGTCTTTTATTGGTCGTATATCTTCTCTTATTTCACAGAAAATAATTTAAATAATTTGTTTTTATCAGTATTGTTCGGCTTATCGAAATTCTGGCAAGATTAGTGAAATGAGAATTTTAACTGGATCTTACGGACTATTGGATGTCCGGAATGTGGAGACTGTGCTGCCTGTACAGACTTATTCATTTTTGACCATCACCATGGGGATCTCGCTTATTATATTGGAGATAATGTGTACGTTTAAATTTGGCAAGGTTGTTAAATTTTGTTCTTGTTATGAAGTCGTAGAGAAAATTGACCTGTTACAATTCACGTTTGAGATTAAAAAAAAGAAACGAAGAATGCTCATTTTCTTCTTTTACTTCCAGCATTTTTCAATAAAAGATATATTACTAATGCAATATAAACCAATCATACCTTCTAATAGGAACTAGTATTCGTTTTTTTTTGTAGATTAATGTGGTAAAAATTTAACAGGTGAATGGTATTGTCGACTTTCGTGGATACTTGATCTTTCATATGTGAACGTGGAAAATATACTATTGTTGCTAACCATAAGTCAAAAAGAGTACATTTTGAAAAATAATAGCTTACGTGTATTCTTAATGCCTAACTTATCCTGTGACACGTTTTCCCAAAACACACCTCAAAATGTTCAAATCCAAAACGATGTCACTTGCTTGTTCTATTTTGTCTGTACTGCTCAATGGTTGCTCAATAGTTAAAGATTCATGAAATTTTAATTCAGCTGCCCAGATAATTTTATATATAAAATATTTTGATAAACTCGAGTCTGGGGCAAATTTCATTCATAATTGAAATCTTTGACAGTATGGCTACCTTATTAATCTGGAAATATATTCTTCGTCAATTAAAGCATAATATCAAAAACTATTGTCAACATTTATGTTTGAAATCAGAAAAGGAGCTCTTCGTAGCGGTGTCAAAATTAAATATGGCACCGATCAGAAATAAGAAAGTCGATGGCCAGAAAGAATCGAAACGCCATATAAAAATTTCGATACACCATTACATAGAAAATCCAAAGTGGCCTCGGGAATGAGTTTTTAGTATGGACCAAATAAAGGCGCTGGATGTAAAAGAAAATCAGCTTTTTTCGTTTTTCTTAAATTATCTCAGGTCCATTTTCTTTCCGGGTTTATAACAAACACAAAATTTAACAACTTCGCTCTATCTCCAATAATAAACAACATCCCCATGGTGAGGTTCGAAAATGAAACAGCCTGTATGTCATTGACATTTAAAAAAAATGTGGGTATTAACTTAGTTCGCGCTTTCGTATATTGTCATCCAGAAGTTGTGATCCTAACGAGACTTCTGCATTTCGAGATATTTAGAATTGAGACATTTTGAAATAATCTACCTCTAATAGTAGTTAACCTTTCTCATGTTTCTAAAGTCTAATGATTGTTTCACTTCGTCGTCTGTGAAATTCAATTTTAAAGGTTAGCTTCCCAGTTAAGAACAAACTTGGCACGCCTCTGGAAAACACAGGTACCGTCGATAAAACAATAGATTACAAAGGCTCATCCTACACTTGGTTCCTAGTTCTGAGTGGGAACGTATAGCATAAATTGAATGCCTCGATTCCGGCCGAAATCATGTAGCACGATTTTACTTTTGATTCACCAATGAATCATATCCGCCATATAAACTAATACAACCCCAAAACCTAGTTATAAAGTTATGCAATTTACGTGGGAATATTATTCGTACAAATGTAACTTGTTTAACTTTGCTAATTATTTACTGTACTTAATAATAATATGAAACCATTCAATGATTGTGTTACTGGCAACTACGTTGGCGGGAAATATATTAGAAACATTACATGAACATATACACAAGTATATTTATGCGAAATCCTTCAGGGAATGGCAGGTGTTTTATTATTTTACATAGCTAGGACCTGATATTGATGGTTCTGCGCGGCAAAACTACGGAATAGATTCATTAAATTTCAAGGAATTTGTTTTTTTTTGAAGAAATGCTCGCACGAGTAATTTTACAACTCACGTTTTTTTTTTTATTATTTTGGTACATCATTTAATTGTCCGAATGGCACTCTCAAAATGTTAATACCCCAGATAACAACATTTTCGAATAAAAGTTGTTGTTTGTGGGTTATGGTTGTATTAGGGTCATTTTCATTAAGTTTTTGCAGTAGTTGTAAGGATAAGGTGCATTCATTTTCTTAGAACACCCTGCATTTCAAATGTGTTTGAGCTGCCTAGTTTTTCTAAATTTTCTCCCGATTTTGGATTGGCTGATATCTCCATACGCATATTTCGCATTAAACAAGTTGCACTCCTTACTGAGCGGTTTTATCGCCACATGCAACAGTGCATAACTGATTATTCTGTACATTTGAATGATACCCGCTTGATTTGTAGAAATTTCTTTTCATTTTTGGAACGCAACATTCTTGCATGCCTTCCAGTGTTGTTTAACCGCGAGAGGTGGGGGGGATACAGAGCTGCTTCGTTACATGTCGGCACTTCCCGGCCTTCTGTGCTGTGTGCTATGTGTAATACATATAGCAGTGCGAAGTTTATAAGTGTCGGAATTGAACGGAAACCATTAAAAATAATGAAAATGCGTAGAAATCCATCAACTTGTCTGTTTGTTAACCGGGTAAATACGTATTTATGACAATTTCCAGACTTAATATATAATGGCAAAGAAATCAGTTGGTTAGTTTCCGATAAAAGTTTATTATGTTGGAAGCTATATATATATGTGTAGGAACCATGTAAATATCGCAACACACAAATTTAAAAAAACCGGAAGGAGACCGTATAAAGAATTTCTATGTGATTCAACGATGATGTTAAGTGCGCGCAATATACCATTTGCAAAAATCGGACAATGTTTCGTCAGTTTTGGAAGAAATACAATCTAGCGTGGGAACTACCAAGTCCGCAAACACTAGGTAGGTATTTGCCGTCAGTGCGCGGGAAGATTAAGAATTATGTGAAAACCGCAGTAAAAACTGAACGGTTGTTGCTAATTATAGATGAAACTATAGTTAAAAAAAAATCCGTAGTATCGATTATAGCACGGACAATGACGTTGAAAGGATCGTCATGCCCTTGTTTGGTAGCCTGTAAAAGACAGCAAAGATGTATTGCCGAAACTGTTCATAATGTATTAGTCAGAACTCTAGACCGACTTACCGATGCTGCCGCGGTTATGCTTTGCACAGGTCAATTATTCAAAGTTGTTCAGCTCAATTTGTTGCACATAACATGTCTGCTTCATGCTTCACCTTGTAACAGACACTATACGAAAATGTTATCCCGATGTGGATTAACTAATTGCACAGACGAAAGCGGTTTTCCTTAAATCGCCGAAACGTATTCGGCTATTTCGTTCACAGTGTCCCGACATACCGGAACCGCCGTAGCCAATTCTTACACGATAGGGTACATGATTAGCAGCAGCATTCTATTATTTTAAACATTTTGAAAAGATCAGAGTAGTGATTTTACAACTGGATGCTAAAGAAGCAACTGCAATAAAGCTACGTCAAATGCAATTCCAAAATCCTCAAGTTGCAGAAAATTTAAAAACTATGAACGACAATTACGTTCCAGTAGCCGACGCAATAAAAAAATTGCAAAACGCTTCGTTTCGTGTGAAATTGTTGACCACGTGCAAACAGGGCTACGTACTTTAGATGACGAAAAAAGTGTTTTAGTCAGAGAAAAGTTTAACACTATATTATGTAAAAATTTCGATTTTTTTAGATTACGCCATCTCCTTAACAATAGTGTTGCGCAAGATCCGTTATACAAATTCAAAGACCACCTTAAGTACGCGAATATTACATCGCTAGATGTAGAACGATCTTTTTCTGCGTATAAGCAGACATATACGCCGCAACGGACGGGTCTCAAAGAGACCACTACAGAAACATACGCTATGATACAGGTGTTGAAGGCCTCACTTCCGGATTTCTTTTCTGCCATCTAAGCATATTCGCTAAGTTGTTTACTATATTATGTTTGCGTTTTAATAAATTCTCTTATTGTTTTTTGTTCTAAATAACTTGCACATTTATTTCGGTTAACTCAACGCAGTTAGAAGATGCAGTGAGATGTGCGTTTTATGTTCCCGATCTAGATATTCAAGAATCATATAAATTGAGCCCTTTTGCTACTACGTTTACTGCGGAAGCATTTGCAATTTAGAAAGCATTGGAATTTGCTGAGGCTTTCAATATAGTAACTGCAGCAATCTTTTCTGACTGTCAAGCCGTTTTGGTTGCAATTAAGAACTTTAAATATTCCAGTAAGCATACGATTATATTCAGTATTATTTCCTCAGTATACCTTTTACATACTAAAGGATATAAAATCAGGTTCATTTGGGTCAAGAGTCATTGTGGTATCGAGGGTAATGAATTGGCAGACCAATTCGCAAAGCATCCGCAGAATGATTTAACCAAAATACCGATTCCAGCTTCTGATATAGTTGCTCATTAAAAAAAAAGATAAGAATAGAATGGGAAGCTCGATGGAACAAATTCGCTGAGACATGTACTACTCACAACGTATTAATACACCCAAAATTACCAAACAAAATCAGTTACATTCAAGAATATAATGTGCCGAGTTTTTTTTCATCTACTATATCTAGACTTAAAACTGGACATGTCTGTAACCCGAAACACCTGTGCAGACTAGGCATTTTAAGAAATTCCACATGTAAATGTGATAATGAATCGATAGCCGATACCAACTATATATTCTTTCAGTGTGCAACCTACGCCAACAATATAACTAAATTTATGTGTAATGTCCAACCACTACTCAACACGTTTCCTATGAACATATCTTGTTTAATATCTTTAGATAACAAAGCTGTTTTTGGATATATTGTAGACTTCTTGAAAGAAATAAGTCTTAAGTTGTAGTAGCTGTTGATCCTTTGTTGCTTTATTCCTGGTATATGTTATCCCTGTTATCCGTGATCTAGTATTGTATGGTCACGACGGGCCCCGTGAAGTGAAGTGTGTGTCCCAGTTTATCATATTCGGGTATCTTCAATCTTTTCTTTTGGTGTTGTTAGGTTTTTAAGTATATATTATAAATAATTAATTATATTGCCGTGGCTAATGGCCTAGGTGCCAAGGTCAATACACAAGAAAAAAAAAACAACGCAGTTACGCTACTGCTAGGCAATCGACTTGTTGCGCTCTATTTATTTTTCTAGTGAGCATTTTGTTAGTAGTAATATTTAAGAATGGCTGCGTGGATAGTATTTCAAGCATTTGATTTAAAGGAAACAATAAGTTCATTTCTTGAATAACAGCATCTGCCATTTGTTATTAACAAAATTTATGTTTTCCACTCTTTAAATGATTTTTGTGCGAAAATTTCGTTATGTGCGGTATTAAAATGTTGATAGTATCGGTTAAACAATTAAATGATTTATCAAAATAAAAAAAACAATCGGAATTCGATGACGCCATTATTGGAATACCAGAAGTGGGGAAACTTTAAATTCATGCAAAAGATGTCTATTAAAAAAATTAAGTTGACCTGAGCATTTCTTCGAAAAACAAATTTAGTGAATTTGTTCCATAATTCTACCGCATACGGTATATAAATTTAGGTAATAATAATAATAGTAATAATAATAAGTTTGTTTCCTACAGGCGCAAGCCCAAATACAGGAAAAGTATACAACCTAATAGGTTACTTTTGGCGAAAGCAAATCGTGTTCACAAATCTAAAACTGTATACAATACATGAAACAATACAGAGGAAAAAAGAATGTAAGCAAAAGACTAAGCATAGAATAGTACAATTCTATAAATCAACAATGACCTCAATCATTCTAGTAATATATATAGCGTAAAGGAGACCTAACTAGGACATTGGTTCTATTTATTACACAGTAAAACATACATTGGTAAAGTGTTTCAATTCTAGGAACAAAGATATTAATTTTATTCAAAAGCCAGGAGTTATCTGGGTAATTATTTAATAGAGCATATAAAAATTTTATATTTAGTATAATACGTCTTTTTTTTAAGTGAAATAAAGTTAAATCTTGATAGCATAATGTTATAATTAATTCCTCTCACCATCAACCTTAAATAACAAATATTTCAAGAACCTTTTTTGGATAGTTTTAACGTTATTAATATGTACTTGATAGATCGGATACCATATTAGGGTATTCAAGTTTCGATCTAATAAAAGTGATAGGCGCTTCACATCTTTAAAATCACGACAGTTCCTACATATGAAACCATACAGTTATATGGTTAACGAAGGTCGAAGGTAACACCCAGATCATTAACAGTATCACAATGACTCAGCTTTTCATTGTTGAAACAATAAGAGAAATGTAATTATGTTTTCGTGTGTATGAAGCAACTTTACATTTACCCACTCACTGCAACGAAGTACTATTGTTTTAGATGATTTGCTAACATCAAGTTGTCACTGCGAATAACATTGATGATATCACTAGATTAGATTAGATCACACACGTAGGAATTCCACAAAGTGCTCTTTTTTATATAAATATGCTTTAAAAAGCGCTGAAAATAATATCGACTTGACGCTACTTTCTCAAGGGTAAAACCATGTTGAGTTGGCGAAATAGTAGGAGCATATTTGTTAACATATTATAGTCTCAACAATTTTCGCAAAATTACATAAAATAGAAATGAGTCTATAATTGCAGATTCTCTGCACCGAGAATAATGCCTTCTGCCTTCATTGAACGCGACTTTGTTTCAGTGTGGCCTTCCACTTTTTAGTATAGGCACCACTAGAGTAGCCTTCCATCTTCTTGGTGATTCCGAGGACCTCAAAATGTAGTTGAACGCATAAAGAAGGGGCTTCACAAATGCTCCTGCACAGTTACGTACAATGAACCTAGGTACACAGTCTAACCCACATAAAAACCTCAAGTGATGTCGGATATCCTCTTCAAATATAGGAGATACGTGAATGTAGGAGGATGCATTGATCGGAGAGTCTTGCAGATTACGATAACCAGCACATCCTCATCGACCAATGGAAAAAGTTCTCTTTCCACAACGCAATTCAAATTAGATAATACTAAATCCAATAAACGGTAATTAGAATTATAAACTTCATTTTTCTGAGATCATGGAATATTAGAATCACCTATTATTATTACATCTTTACAGGTCATATGATCTAGTGTTTCGAACAATGCTAAAAAGTGTTGATATTTATCAAAGGTTATGAAACGTGAAACAAATACTACGAAAATTAGTAGCCGAAATTTATTGGCTATTGATAGTTTACACGCAACTATATCTATTTCAGGCACCAAATGCCTAAAAATTTGCAAGTTTGCTTCACTCGCTAAAAATGTGTTATTTACGGCTAAAAGTACACCACCTCTCTTCACCAAGCTCGTTACTTATAAGTTCCTATCTCTTCGAAATACGGTGTAGTTACTAGGTAGAAGCTCGGTCGCAGGTAATGCTTTCCAAACGAAAACGTGTAGATGTAAATATTTAAACCTTCCTAAAAATAAAGTCGGTTGCGTTTTACGTCGTTCAAAGATAGCGTGACACCATTGTTTATCCGGTGCAGTTAAATTAGAAATTTTTTGTTTTCGTAGAAGCTTTGCTTGGTCGTAGAAAGTTTTTGGGATACGGAGAGCTTTATGTGCGGTAACTTTAAATTAATGAATTCCGTGTAAGAGTACATAAGAAAGCAGCAAGAATATACTGAAATTAGATTTCTGAATTGAAACTACTGTCAGAAATAATTCATTTGCGTAATTTTCGATTGACGTAGCAATATTAAACAAAGTGATGATACATCTGTAATAGTGATTAGGAAATAATGAAGAATAAATATATATTGTTGTAGACTTCCGCGATCCTTGCTTTTTGTTAAAGAATTTATATTTTTGGCTTGAAACCGCCTCGTAATTGCACGAGAGTCTGCCGACGTTTCGGTCTCAGTTGCACGGAACTTCTTCTAAGATTCTGCATGTTGTGTCGCTGCTGTGAGAAGAATTATTGTGGTCACTTGGAGTACAGTTTTTGTATGGTTGGGTATAGGCTGTTTGGGAGTACGATCGTTATCGTTATCGTCTATCGTTTTTCGATTTTCGGTTTTGTCGGTTAGCTTGTCGCTCCAACCACAACCCGTTTCACAAGCCCGGCCCCTACCCAACGTTATAAAAGCCGTACACCGAGCTACCACAATCATTCTTCTCGCAACAGCGAAGCAACACCTAGCAGCCCAGAAGAGGCCCCATGCAATTGAGAGCGAAACGTCGCCGAAACCTAAATTCTTTAAAAGGAAGAACAAAAATGTTTGGAAAATTGACATAAGCAGCTGATTCCATCCGGAATTCGCTTCAAAATCATTTGTTCGGCTTAGCTTTTTCACATGTCTCCCCAAATATTGGAGTATGCTGCGCCCTTTGTTGTGTAATACTAAAAATGATATTGAAAAACTTATAACAATATCGTTGATTATTGTTTCCTTATGTTATTGCGACTATTTCTGTAAAATGTTTTAGATTTGAAGCTGTATATTTGTATATTACTAGGGATTACTCATTTTGGTAACAGTACGAGGGATGTTTCCAAAATTCTGTGAATTGTGCTCTAATTAAATTACGCAGAACTTATAGGCAATGCTATTGGTGACACACAAGTCTTGACATGTTTATGCAACTACCCGATGCAACATAGTTCAGTCTGTGTCAGGTGTTCGACTGATGTAGGCGCGTTTTCGTAGCACTGTTTTTGTAACCATGGAAGACGCTGTGAAATCTCAAAGAGCAATAATTTTGTTTTTGTGGAAAGAGGGTGTGAAAACTTCAGAAGTTATTAACGCCTACAAAGAGTGTTTGGTGAGCGTGCAGAATCTGAAGGTACTGTGTATCGGTGGATCGATCGTTTTAAGATTGGTAGAACATCATTAGAAGACGATCCACGCAGTGGTCACGCGAATACGTCGGTCAACGAAAGAAACAATACTGCCGTGGACAGGCGAATGACTATTCGTCAAATTAGTGTACGCCTAGGAATAAGTTCATGACATCTTACGTGATTATTTGGGCGTAAGCAAGGTTTCAGCCCGCTGGATGCCAAGACTGTTGGGATCGGAACAGACACTCAATAGGTCTGACACTTATGGTCAACTTCAAGAGCTGTTAGCCCGTTACGGTGATGGCAACGGATAATAATCACTGACGAAGCGTAGATTTCTTATTTCAGTCCTGAGACCAAAGTCAATCCAAAGAATGGCGTAAACCGAAAGAAGAGCCTCCACTTAAGGCGCCTGCAGTTCCGTCTATTGGAAAGGTAATACTTATTCTGGTACTGCGAAGGGATTATTTTTATGGATTATCTGCCAAAAGGTACTACAATTAATACAGAATATTATTATATAATTTATTATCAGAACCATTGCGGCAGGCACCTGTCAGAAAACACCCTGGAAAGTTGCATAAGCGTCCATTATTGCAACAGGATAATACAAGACCCCATACCGCAAGAAAGACAAAGGATGTTTTGAACGCCTTACAATAGGATTTGCTTCCGCATCCACCTTACTCAGGAGATTTCGCAACCAGTGATTTTTCTGTTTTCAGTTTTGAAAAAATCTTTATGGGGTGTTCGATTTGAATGTTTAACTGACGTAAAACGTATCATAAATAGGTGGACTGATACCAAAAAAGTTCTTTGAGGACGGCTTAAAGAAAATAGTTGATCGTTGAACTTTGGAAACATCTTTGGTATTTTAATGGCTTTTATAGTTTCTTAAATGTATCTTAAATGTATCGATGTATGTACAATCGTCGCGTACGATAAATAAACGAGTATGTCGTCATAATTTTCTTACATTTACTTTAATGATTTATTTTATAAGTACCTTTAGTGTAGATTGTGTGAATACATATTTCAAAAATTATTATATTGAGGCCACATTAAAAATTGGACTATTTACGCGGGATCAAAGATAAACAATATTAATAAGAGCAAGTACAAAATTATTCAAAGTTGGAGGCGTTCATTATATTATTTACGTCGTAAGAACTCTTTTGTATTCAAAGATAACACTGTTCAAAATTAATTTTCTTCAAGTTATTTAGTAATTTTACACGCTGTAATGTTTACTAATTGAGAACGTCAGGGTTATATCGCCGCCCTCGACGTCGTACATACTTTCGGTGCGAAATTGTCTCTTACTATAATCAAACCAAAATTATATGATTCCAGGTAAATCACGTAAATGTTCAATGTGCGGCTGAAGGGATGGCGCTATAATTTATGACGGTTTATTACTGCTGAACTATGTGAAAGTTTAAGTAATTTATGTGGTTATAGTTTCATATATACTATAATTTAATATACGGGATCTTCTTTTTAGTAACATACTCTAAACGAATGTTATTATAAACGCCTCCTGACGTTGCTACAGTTGGAAAGACGCTCTTTTACCATAAAATGGATCAAATTTGACTTGTTGGACTAAAAACATAAACTTTGCGAATTCAAAATTGCTGGAAGTGCATACAGGGTGTTCAGATTGTATGATATAATTCGAGACGCTGTAGTACATTATACAAGGTACTATTATTTTTATCGCTATAACTTTTATCAAATACCTTCTTGTTTCTATTTTAAAATAAAAATAAAACCAAAAAATGTATTTTTAATTGGAGCGAAGGCATTTATAAATGCTATATAGCAACGGCTTATTCTACACTATCATTTATTGTGTCAAAACATCGTTTCAAAACTTCTCTACAATAACATGATAACGAGATGGTTATTTCAACTGAATCTCAGAGAATAGCAATTCGAATGATTTCAATAATAATCTATTACAACAAAAGATGCCATATTACGAATACTTCCCCGAAGTTGTCTTGGAATCTGAATATTACAAATTATAGCAGCTATAATGGTACGGTTTCTTCCCATTATGACTGATGACACAATAAGAAGCAACAAACCTGATATAGTAACTATCCGTAAGACCAAAAAACGGGATGTTGCGCTGCCAGCAACAGCCAATTTGAGGAAAACGCACCCGGAAAATTCAGCAAATACACACAATTGACTGCTGAAATAACATAACTAATAATAATTCCAACAATTATTAGGGCGACTGGAGAAATACCTCAATACAACAACTATAGTTATAAAGGTTCTCAACATACCTTAGCAACAGAAATAGGAGGGGCTGACCAGAGCAGTGAAAGAAACTCCACGAGGACACAACCTGGTGTTTAATTACGCGATAGATCAAGAAGCTTAACCAAGGGGATGTAAGGTAACAAACAAGAAGGGAGGGGATACCCTCCAAAAACCCATAATAGTCCCGAGCGTACAACATCCTGCCATCATGAATACCAAGGCCTGCAGAAACCCGGCTGGAAGTTGGTACCTCCTACAAGTCATAGGATGCAATCAAAATTTACTATTACATGACAATAACCTACTACCAAAAGCTAGCTATTATGAAATTCCTTCGCGCTGTAAAGGGCATGATTAACTAAGTAGTTGGTAGCTTATTGTACAAATTTATACCTATGAGTAAAGTATTGCGATCACTTAGTGCCAAATTGTGTGACAGTATCGCAAAATCATTCCTGGTCCAAGTGAAGTAAGATCATTATTCTTTTAGTGTGCATGTAGGTTCTGCTGAACTACCAACAAAGTTTTAACTATATATAAACACGGCAAAGTTAATAATCTAAGAGCTTTAAACCTAGATTCAAAGACAAAAAAGTAATAAGATAATAAAATATTTCTTGGAGGCAGCCAAGCACAGAATTCTTGTGCTGGCTACTGAACAAAACTTTATACACGGAAAAACACTACTTTCTAGACCATCTCGATCGAATCCTTTGCTCGGCGTTGCCGAGGCGCCCTGTGCACTTTGCAAATTTACCTGCAGCGGCCTTATTTCCCTCCTCACTCAGTCGAAAGGGAAGAGCTGTCGGTCTCCCATTCTCCCTTACGATCCAGCCCACTTTTATGGAGATCACCCACTCCTGGTTAGATAACCTTCTGAGGAGGGCTACTCCATCTTCGGAAGGCGGTCATGCTCGGAAGAGGTTTTTAGGTTGGTTTCCTGTCGGGCACTTCTTCCCTCTCCAACGCTATCGTTTTGTTGGGTCTTGGGGCTACTAAGATTTTTGGCTTTTCTTCACCTTCCTTCGAAGAGAGGGGGTTATTTTTCTACTTGCCATGTCGAGACGAATCGCCAGGTCCAGAGGTTTGCCTTGAGGCCTCAGTTACTCACTGTAAGTCTTTGAGGACCTTCTCTGCCACCAACTTTTGTCCTTGTTCGTCTAGGACGAAGACAGTACCGTTACCAGCGTGTTTCCCGACTGGTGAGAGCATTAAAAAAAAGCGGTACTCTGGTTTGCTCTCATATGCCGCCATTATAGAGCTCTGAATTGCTCTTAGCTTATCCGGCTCTATCTAGATCTCCGAATAGCCGGCACATCCTAAGGCTATCTTAATGGAGGCCACCGTGTCTTTAAAGAAAATTCCTTCGGTCTTTGACTTTTTGGTTTTCGTTGAATACTTGGAAGTGTGTTGTCGTCTAACCTTGGCTTTTTGGCCTCCTTTTTGCGCTCAGGACATTTCTTGTTCTTGTTGTGCATGTTTAGTGAAGTTGGCATTAATTGCGGCCCTTTTGGCCTGGCTGATATCT
Organism: Oryctes borbonicus; assembly: GCA_902654985.2. Taxonomy (NCBI): domain Eukaryota; kingdom Metazoa; phylum Arthropoda; class Insecta; order Coleoptera; family Scarabaeidae; genus Oryctes; species Oryctes borbonicus. Next base: position 103,441 of record LR736908.1, read on the forward strand.
TGGTTTGGGACTCATCCCTTCAGCTGGAACTGCTTTTTTTGGCACAGAGGAATATTATAAGAATCATAGGTGGTATGCCATCTATGGAGTCTTGCAAACCAGTTGTTAGATCATTAAAAATCCTAACTGCTGCCTACCTATATATCTTAAGGTCTACAGATTATATTCACAAAAGCAAAGATATCATCTGACAGATAGATACCTAGTTAAAAAACCTCCGCAATAAATTACCTATAAAGCTTAAAACTTATAAATCCGAACGAGCTGCAAAAAATATTACTGTTTAGGTCACATTTCTGGTTTATTTATCTTATTTTGTTTATGGTAGCGGATACGGAAAAGTAATTATTGCACTGTTTTTCTCTTCGCAATGAATGCCGATTTTCTTTTGTATTGTACAAATGTCATTCATTGCAGATATTTGTGCTGCAGCCTCTGTTGTTCTTAGCATTCAAGACAACTTCTGTATAAATATCTAATAAATGTGAATGCTTCAAAACCGACTTAGTGGTGTGATTCAATGAATATTATACGCTTAACGTTAAACTCCGGAATTGTTTCTTTTTCTACTGGGATTCATTTTGAAAATTGAAATTATTTTTTCTGTTCACACAAAATCAATAACACAAGAGAACGTGGAGACAGTTTAATGTTGTGAATTATTTAACATGCAAATTGATATTCCCATTGCACAACAGAAACAGATTGATTTGGGTAATTTTTTACCTTTTCATCTTTTATATCTCGTATTTATTTTTCCATTTAATTTTTTTCATTTCATTTTTATTACCAATTACCTGTGTAATCGTCATAGAATGAGGTATTTAATTTGATCGTTGACGGTTTTTTAATTCCGTACTCATGAAGTAGCTGAAATAAAGTTTTATAAAGGTTTAGTTGACAAATTAATTGAGTTATTTTAACAAGGGATCGCTTTTGAATTAGTAAAATAGGATTTTCATAATACTACCTTTTTAGCCTTGAAGTATTGCTGTATAATTTTTTTTCTAAACAAATATTTCAATATAACCCAGAATGTAATATGAAAACGTTTGGTAATTTAATTGGAGCTTTAATGAGTAATAAAATGTACGCGGTGAAGAACATAAATATGTTTATAACGGGTTATACTTAAAATTCTTCAAGCTTACAGGTTCCATAATAATCGCAGCACGTCGAATTAAGTACAGGTGGATTGTGAAAGATTTATACAGGCAATGGAAGCTCTTTCGACGTAATCGAAAAATCAATTGAAATTACACAGCTCTGCTAATCTAACCTAATACCTTAAAAGAACTTGAGACAGTTTAAACTATCTTTAAATGCTTTTCTCTTAACCTGTATTCCGTATAGCGTTTACTAAAAGGGAATCAGTTTTATCCATCGTATTTTAAATAAGCTGTTAACTTTATATTTTAATGTTATTGAAATAATATTCATATGTTGTTTATAAATTTCACAATATGAAATATTATCAAAGAAACTCTTCTTTGATGCGAGCTATATATTTGAGACTCTTATGAATTACGTGAATAGCTATTTATAGTTATGAATAAATGCTAAAAATACTAGGAAGAAAAACTAGGAAGAGGTGATTTTTTTTTGGTCAGCTTTTCGAATAATTAATTGGTAACGTAGTGTTTTATTTTCTAATTAGCTAGAACACAATCACTGCAAGTAATTCTTCCACATCCTGCATCATAGGTGAAATAAGAAGAGAAGGTATGGCATACTTTGAATTTTAGATTACAAAATTAACACCTAATGATAGACTATTAGCCCTAAAAGTAATACAGCCAAATATAGTCCTATAATAAGTTATTTCCAGCCATGTGATGTTAAAATTTAAATTAAAGGTCTCATCAACATCGCCATCTGCTCTAGCACAGCCACAATTTCTGACAGCTTACACAACTTATCCCACATTGAATATAAACTATTGAGATAAATACAAACAAATTGTTTACTTGTGGCGACTTACTTTATCTACTAGTGGTAAAAAAGTTATTTGCTTAAACTAACTAAACCGTTTAATTGAAAAAGGTGCATGGCTAGTCATCTATTTAGTTATAGCAGCCAATTCTTTGGTAAAAAAATCCAAAGAAATTATAATGAAAAGAGTGATTTATGTAACACTTTTTTTCTTATATAGAGATACAAAAAGGCGACGTTCAATTTATTTCTAGAATATATTTATTTTTTACTTACAGAGAAAGAGAAAGGTAATTTTGCTTATTAAATCATACGTTAAAAGCAGAAATGGAAATCATTATTAATTTACTCTTGGAACAGTTGTCAAATAAAAGAGCAAATATGTAAGGCAGTTATTAGTATAAATGATCTCTTTTCTCTTTAAATTTTAATAAAACAGATGTTGATACATATTACATGAACATTTCGTTTCCACGGCACATTCAGCAGTAAACAACTTATATAAATAGGGAAGATTTGATCTCCTTCGTGGACTTTTTAAGTGCGCTGAGGAAAATAACAGTAATACTAATAGAGTTGTAACTAATGTATGTATGTGTCATGCATTTCCGATCGATGTTAATATTCGCTTCGCATAGTCGACTTTACTAATAAATGAAGGTCGGAAAATATGCAAAAAAATAAACTGAAAGCATAAGTAATTTAGGGAGACTTTCTGTGAGATTAAATTGATAAATGGGAAAATTAGAATTAAAGTGGTCCTTTTTCTCTCAGAAATTCTTTATTGTAAAAATTAAGCGACCGGTTTCGTGTTAAAGAAACATCCTGAGGCCAACTGGAAATCAATTCGAAATCAAATCGCGAATATGATTAACAAGCATGGATTATTTTTATATAAAATCCTTAAACTAACAGTGCTTAAGGATTTGATTTTGAGTGTATTTTTAGCTTTTAGCTGGCCTGAGCATGTGTTTCTCTAACACGAAACCGGTTCCTTAATTTTACAATAGTGAATTTCGTGAGAAAGAAGAAGGAACAATTATTTTGTTTATCAAACTGAAAGTAAACGGATAAATATGCCGGTTTTCTGACATAAGTATGCACAAATTCAATATCACAGAAAGAAATATTCCTTTGGGTTTATGATAAGTTTACAGACAACATTTTTACAGCATAATTAATAAGTATAAAAAGGTTCCTTCTACGTCGAAACTTGTTATAGGAGCAGTCTGTAGGAGAAGTCTAGTAAACCATCATGGAATATCCTTCAGCTCTTTAAGACCCTCATTCTTTTCTACTCCTCCTTTAATTTCGGAACATTCTCATTTTTTAAAAGTATTTATCATTTCAAGGTTTGGGTTAAACACAAACTGTTTTTCCAGTTGCAATAAAAGTCCAAATGAAACTGTCTTTGCTGAGATACTTCTTTATACGAGTATCTATCGCAAACTGTGCATCACTATTAGGATCTATAACAATTGGGTTTATTTTTCCCCTTATGATTCCCATTAAAAATAACAACTTCCAATCACGTGTCCCACCGTGTGACTGAGGAGAAAACGGAACGTCAAGTAAATTTTCTTTCAGGAACTAAATGCACAATGGATCAGTGGCGTAACCTTTTGATGAGGGGGCCGCAATTGTAATTTAAAAAGCAATGATAAAGTCTTATTTTTTAGGTTACATTAATCCTAGAACACTTACTTCACTGTTATAGTTTTACAAAAACACTTCACAATTCCAACCCAACACAAGTCTGGTGATCCAGACTCAGTATTAAAACATATCTAATTGTTTCTTTTAAAAATGTCGATTAGGAAACGTCTTACCTAACTTAATTTGTTTGTTTTTTTTTTCGTTCACTGTGTCGTATATGCAGACTAGAAATGACTGTATTGTTAATATTGCGAATATAATGCAAACGATTTGAGACACAATTACGATAACTATGATATAATTTAAAGCAACGATGAGTACCTGCTATGTAAATAACATATTGCATTTACTCTGGATAAATATTTCAGCGAAAGAAAAGAAAACACAATGGTGAGAATACTGGAGGTCGGGCCATTAGTTGTTGAGGGTGAAAACAATATAATGGACATAGTAGAAATTGTAGCCTCACGTTTCCTGTCCATCAGCTTTTACACAATAACAGCAACGGTAGGATATAAATATCGTGTGTATTTATCAGGTATTGAGGTTTTATTTACAGAAGTAATAAGTGATACATTGGATCTTCAAACATCGGAAATATATTCAGAATGTAGGAAATAACATGCAGACTAAGAAAAATACATGTTTTTCATTCAATATATTTACTCACAGATTGAAGGTTTTCTTTCTTAGAATGTAAACAAAATACTGCGTTTGCCCAAAAAAAGAAAATACCTAAATACGGAGAAGGGAGAGATAAGTTGTCGATTCCTTATAGGTTTGTTTTGTTTCGTTTATGTTAGAACACTTTTCTTTTTTTAATGGTTTATTTTTCTTTAACTTGTTGTTAATTTGAAGTTTCTTTTTTATTGTTGTGTAATGATGTATTAATTTTTAAAAATAAATTTCCCCGTAAGAAATTCTTCAACTTTGTTTCCTTAAGAATGTTAGATTGTTACCTCTATAAAGCATAAGCTTCAATAGATTAGGAAGATTAGCTTTATTAATAGGAATATAGGAATAGACGTACTTAAATTATAAACATTAAAGCATAGATTTTGTAACTGTCAGCAAGTTTTCTGCCAAATTAATTAACAGGACTACTAGAGTATGTTCCTCTAAACATCAACATGCAAATATATTATCGATATGATGGAACTCCTGCACATTTCTCTCGTCAGGTCGAGTAACATTTGGACGATAGGCTTCCAGAGCTTTGGATTGGTCGCGGTAGTGCCATTAGTTGTCCACCAATATCTCCAAACCTCACACCACTCAACTATTTAAGGAGCTAGTTCAAAAGTGAGGTTTAAAAGGTAGAAGTCGACACTCATGATACACTAGTTCGACTTATTAGAAACACCGCAGCCAATATGTCGAAAGATATGAAGCAGTCAGAAGAGCAACAGCAAACGAAGCATAAAATGTTTAGAGGACAATAGCTGTATTTTTGAACATTTATTAAAAGAACGTTATGACTAAAACAATGCTAATGCATGAGATTTTGTTTATTTGTAATCATGTACTAATTTTAAAAACAAATAAAAATCGGATGAGAAAATATGATTTTCTTTTACATTATTTACACGTGAAAATAATGTAAAAAAATAATAACAATACAGTTCTGGAGTTTAGTCCGTTCCTACCAAATCACCCTGTAGATGTGGAGGTGCATCATTTGTATGTTCTTTCGTCTTGTTGATCCATATGTTCGAACTATCTAGAGTGTTAGATTTGTTTACTTTTTAATGTACTGTTGTTATAAAGTGAAGATAAAGTATTTTCTTCATGGCCAATGTAAATTTTCATTTTCCATGGAATTGAAGATTAAAACAAATTTTAGAGTTTAAAACTACTTGATTCGTAAATACTTAACGGCGCCGTATATGCGAGTTTTACATAAGTCGAATACATTAAAGTTCGAACGGCTTTAATTTTTCGCCATATTTCGCCTATAAACCTCTGACTTCATTAATCTACTTTAATGGCCCTGCTGTGTACTTCATAATAGGTGTTCGTGTAGTAGTTATGAGGATTGTCTACTATTGCTACTACTACCGCAATTGTACCTCGTCTTAGAAACAAGAATAGACTGAGAAGAGGATCTGCGTATTTTTATTGAGATTAAATTTATTACAGTAGAATTTTTCATCAACTTATATGCTCTACTTTATTGCTCGCTATTGTAAATGGTTATTGTACCTACATATCGCCCAGAAAATATTTAACCTTGTTGATTTATGTAGTTACTCAACGAGCTTTAAGACATGCCAAATTAGACGTTGTTTTTATGAATAAATATTGCTGTAGACTTCTTTCAACAACGTGAAAACTTACCTGGTAGATACCAAATGTTAGTTAAATTAATTATATGCTTACAGGTAACGTGACTGATTCCTTGAAGTAGATATAATTGCGCATGCGTTGAAAGATATTCCTGAAAATTCAGCCATGTTGAACGCTCAACTTACCAGCTTAGCTGACAGTAATTGTTCAGGACGATCAAAAACTGCAATCAGTACCGATAACTTTGGAAAACTAGGTGAAAACCCAAACCCTAAAGGTTTGGGAAGGAACAGTTAGGGATACCAGATGTACTTTGCCCAACCCAGCACATTTTCTTTTAAAAATTCGGAGAGCGCCACCTAGTACTTAAATGATCGAATCTAGTACAGTTAAGAATGTTGATAACAATTTATTTTTGCTGTTGACAACACTGCAATAATAGGCACTTAACATTGAAATTGTTAAAACGAGTTATATAATGAATTTAAAATTAAATGTTCTCAATATCGGCAATTTCTGCGCTTGATAGACATTATCACTTATTTAATGTGAAGCAATTAGTTTTCCAACAAACGAATTATATAGAAATGAATCAACCCAAGCAAACATATGTGTGCAAACAGAGGAGAGAAGTCAGGTGTTATGTTTTATTCTTTTCGAATCAATAAATTGCTTCATAAATTTTTTTTTGTCATTATAAATAATAATAGAATAAGTGAATAATAGAAAGAAGACGTACGATGACCGATTCGAACACCGAACGCTTAACGCGCTTAGGACCGGCGGGCCGAATGGTCAACGCACTCGACGCGTCGTAGAATCGCCGAGACGCGATCTCATCGACCACAAAGCCGTCCTTCGCCGTGGGAATGCGAAAAAATTTTACCCAAATTTTACCTGACAGCGCCCACGCGCTCGGTATGATTCTTCCACTACGATGTCGAATTACCGAACACTCGCTAATATACTCGCGCTCGCCCCAAGCGAACGAAATTACGCGCGAGCATTCGCTCCTCCGCTAAAATCAAATGTAAGTAATGTGGGCATTTATACCTACTACTGAGTTATCTTGGTCTGAAATTTCAATTTCAAATTTGGAATAAATACCCTTCGGATGCGGTAATATACGTACGCGTCGTAAAGGTTTTCTCTTATGATGTTTACACAAATATTTATACCTATGTGTGAAGCAATATACGAATAAATTTGCTTTTCATTTGTAGCTGTGCTACATCGTCTAATATACAGCTACAAGCGAGGTTGTGCAGCAAGTAGTGTCGAGCTGTCAACGTCTACATTTGTATTCATTACCTTTCCCCTTATTATGTTTTCCGTTTTTGTTCTTAGTAGCAAAAGAGCAGATACTAACTACCGCTTCAACTGAATGAATTTGATTTTAAACTCAAATTTAATTCATTATCTTCTTTAGTAAATTTAATACCAAATCACGTACTCGAACACAGTGCCACTGAAACATTTCACTATTACCCCTTACCACAATACCTCACTAAAACTGGACGCACGTTTCGATAGCTAAGCTATCATCTTTCAGCAGCAATACGGAACCAGTTCAGTAAACTATTGTGGTAAGGGGTAATAGTGAGGTGTCTCATATTTAATACCAACCTCTTGATCATTTCCATCTTTGCTAACAGATATCTGCGTGTTGTCATTTTTCTTGCACTACATTTTTGTTTGTAACTTTATTTAACTAGCGACCTGCATAGGTTGACGATCGAATTGTCGACAACTACTGATTAACAAACTTCGGAGCTGCAAACAGTTATTTATCCACACCATCTAGCATTCAGCAAGAATAGATCCTGAAAGTCTAGATAAGCCAAACCAACATATATCTTAACTTTCCTGCATAATATTTGAATGTTCTAATTAGCGAATTTAGTTTCTAATAGTTATGTTTGATTTGTTCTAGTTGCTACGTCCGGATATGAGCCTGACTTCCTCTACCCGTTGGAAAACATCACAGTGGCTCAGGGCCGAGATGCTACTTTTACGTGCGTCGTAAATAATTTGGGTGGATACAGGGTGAGTGGGGACCTCGCCACAGCCCGGGTGTGTATTAAACATGTTATCTCAGTGTGCGCTGTGCACTACTAGGCCTAAGTAAGATCGGTAATCACGTATTGTATTCTATTACACCCCTAACAATTAAATCTAGAGAATATATTATAGATGTGCACTTTTCAGTCTAGCATTTAGGTGGACCAAGTTCATATATATATCCGTATGGATATTTTTCATAAATATAAGGCTAGGCAACATTAAACTCTAGAAAATAAATGTGTCAAAATGGTGGTATGAATTACATACTCTCTTTTTCAATCTCATTTCTTTAATTTTGTTTTTTAAAGCGAAATCTATATATTTTCCTGTGACCTTTTAATCGCTGGAGAATAACTTTTATCTGAAATATTTTTGTGCTACTGTAATATTGCAAGGTTTAATGTTACAAATTAGGACATAGAACATAGTCATCAGCGCCACGTACAAAGCGTTCAGTAACTACCTGCGTCCACTGGTTCAGAGCTAAAATCTCTTTCTTGTAGCTTCAGGTTTGCTTCTACTTATTGTGAGAGTGTTAGGAGTCCCTACAGCGATGATCTTGGGACAACAGCTAAATAACTTGCTTTCTGCCCATTCTCTCCTAAATCTTCAACTTTAATCTACACTATAAATTCAATTGTATCTTTGGCATAATTCCTTAAATTAAGTAATTGTCATAAAGAAGTCGTTAAGTTCGTTAAACATACATACTCTATTTTTAAAGGTTAATTGAAATTATAATTCGAAAGGTATACTCTAATTGGTCGTGATCAAACAATCGCTACTACGAACAAAGGATTCAAGGGACGTTTGCAATTTCTCAGCTTAGTTCAAATCACTGTATTATCACGTGTTTGGCTAAGGGTATTATTTTTCCGAGAGTTTGGTGCTTAAATCATCTTTCAAGGCGAAGTGAAAGTCAAGCTTTGATTGTTTAAAAGTACGTGGGATCTTTGAGTACGCGTAACCTTCGAGCCTATCCAAAAACTTCATAATTTGAGGGTAGTTTTCCTATTTTCAAATGAATTCTTGCAAAATGCAAATATTTGCTATTTACTTTTTATGTAAATTTCCGAAAGGGTGTCTAGGAATACTCCCGTACTTTAGAACCGGACTAAATTAATTAATTAATTTAGAAGAATCAATTTTTCTCAGTTATTCTCCCGATTTATAGCATTATACATAAACACAAGTTTACTTTACAACCATAGACTTACAATCAAGCGAACAACTTAGATTTCGTGTTTCTTATTTTATACCTCGCAATATTGCAGCAACATTAAAATTATTTGTTCTTTTTGTTCTGCAGATTGAAGGTATTGTAAATAAACATTATGAAAGCAAGCGCCTTTATATTTTATGCTCCTCTCATGTCACATACAAAAACACATTTACTTGAAAACAATTGAATACCTGTGCAGAACTACCTTCTTATTAGCTGTTGTTTAAAACTAAATGTCTTCTCACAGAATACTGAGAATATTTCGTTTATGCGACATATCTGCTAGTCTTCAAACCATTGAATCAATCCAATTGTGCAGCCACATTATAAAGTGGCGGCTTGACCTAAGGTACTATAACTAAGGGACGTAGTATTCATTCAGGAATAGACATTATTACTTGCAGCATATAGTTGAATAATGAATGATATTTACTTTGGGAACACTTTGCACGAGAGATGTTTCCAAAGTTCTGGGAATTGTGCTCTAATTAAATTACGCAGAAATTATGGGCAACGCTATTGCTGACGGACAAGTCTTGACATGTTTATGCAACTACCTAGTGCAGTATAGTTCAGTCTGAGTCAGGTGTTCGACTGATATAGACGCGTTTTCGTAGCACTGTTTTTGTAACCAAGACGGGGTTAAATCTCAAAGAGCAATAACTTTCTTTTTGTGGAAAAAGGGTGTGAAAACTTCAGAAATTATTCAACGTCTGCAAGGAGTGTCTAGTGAGTCTGCAGAATCTCAAAATAGTGTATATCGATGAATCGATCGCTTTAAAACTGGTAGAACACGATCCACGCAGTGGTCGCCCGAGTACGTCGGTAAACGAAAGAAACATTACTGCCGTGGAGGACCTACTGAAAGAGGACAGGCGAATTCGTCAAATTAGTGTACACCTAGGAACAAGTTCATAACATTTTACGTGATTGTTTGGGCGTAAGCAAGGTTTCAGCTCGCTGGGTGCCAAGACCAATCGGTCCGACACTTCAACTTCAAGAACTGCTGCCCATTACAGGATGAATTTTGGCAACGGATAATAACCACTAACGAAACATGGATTCCTTATTTCAATCTTGAGACCGAAGGCCAATCCAAAGAAACCGGAAGAAGGACCTCCACTTAAGGCGCGTGCAGTAAGGTAATACTTATTCTAGTATTACGAAGGGATTATTTTTATGAATTATCTACCGAAAGGTATTACAACTAACGCAGAATATTATTAAAATTTTTTATCCCGACCACTGCGGCAGGCACTTGTCAGAAAACGGCCTGGAAAGTTGTATAAGCGTCCGTTATTGCAACAGGATAACGCAAGACTCCATACCGCCAGAGAGATAAAGGATGCTTTGGACGATTTACGATGCGAATTGCTTCCGCATCCACCTTATTCACCAAATCTCGCACCCAGTGATTTTCATCTGTTCCCAGTTTTAAAAAAACCTTTATGGGGTATGTTTAACTGACGTAAAACGTGTCATAAATAGGTGGTCTGCGGAGACACCGAAAAAGTTCTTTAAGGACGGCTTAAAAATATTAGTGTATCGTTGGGATAAATGTATTCAGTTAAATGGAGACTATGTAGAAAAACCACATTATAATATTGATGAAAATTGACAACATAAAAAAATTATACCTAAATTCCCAGAACTTTGGAAACATATCTCGTATATTGAAAAACTCTGTTGTAAGCGGAATGACAGAGTAGACGAATTCTACTTAAAATATTTTCGGTATTGCTACAAAAAGCTCAACGTATAAAAGTTAAGCTTAAAGATAACATCTGTATACACGTTGATTACGTATTCTAAGAAATCTTTAAATATAGTATGTAATTGAATTATCCCATCACGTTATCTTTCTTCGTTCTGTAGTTATATTTTGTTCAATATGGATTTCGGGAGATAAGCAAATACTCCCGAAATGTTAAGCAAGTTTGCATGAAGGAAAGTGGTGTTCACTTCCAGTAGATAAGTGCATAAATTGCATTTCGCAGATTACTTTTAACGAATATCTTTGAAAAAACAAGAGTTTATAGTATTTTTCTACACTACTCTGTGTATTTTAGCAGAACTTATCTGATTATCTGCATAGATTTATTAAAGTTGAAGGCATTTTAGGTAGAGGAAAATATTTAAAAAGATATAACAGTGTACCTATTCGATTCTAGGAAAATATACTGGCTGTTCTGTTTACATTGAAGTAGGATGAACCAAATGATTGAACTAAAACATCGGATATTAAAACAACAACGGCATTTCGCAAATATTTCTAATTATCTAAAAAGCTAAATAACTATAGGGAATATTAAAGGAGGACTTCGCTAATTCGAAAGGCAAAGAGGTTAGGAAGGCTTCTAATTCTTGAATTTTATTTATTTCAAACACCAGAAAATATTTACAAGTATATGAATGGAAACTCGAAAAGTTTTAGCGTTGAAATAAATAAAATACTTGACTGGCGTTATAATTTAATACTCGCCTTAATATGAAAGGAATTACCTTTCACCAACGCACCAGGCGTACCGGCTACATACAGCAAAACAATTATTTTTGTTTGTTCTTCCTATTTGTTCCTTTAAAAGTCCTTGTTTTTAACCGAAATCAGATCATAAAAGCCAGCTGAAAATTGTCTAATATTGACTAAATTATTATTAAATAGCAATACAATATTGTTATTAATGTCCACCTAAAATCAATTTGAATGTATTTCGAATGGCTCTAAATGTGCACATCTTAATTACTTTTTCGGATATTGAATTACCGATTTGACTTAAGCCTGAATAACTGCACTGAACACGATGCACCTGCACCATAAGCACCCGACGTCCGAGTCATTGGATGGCACAAGGCACCTACTGCACCTTAGCACTTTTGCACCTATCCATCGCTACGGTTGGTTCGATTCAAACGTAACTGTCAATCTTTATTTCATTTTGCTTACTGAAAGTTTAATAGTCGAATTATGACCATTGTGATACGAATTATTGCAATTCCAATATAGATATGCCATCATACTAGTTACTAATACGCCGTAATTACTATTAGCAATGAAATATCGACATAATCGAACGTGGTTGCTCAATATAAATCGTGCTGTTTGCCCTAACTACAAATTTATAATTACTTTTCACTGCTTATTTAAGTGAAGTAAGGGTTTCATTTTATCAGAACTGTTTATGTAATCCATGACGGTAAAGGGAATGAAAGAAATTGATTTTTCCAACGTACTTATAATGAAATTCAATCATTTCAAGAAAGTTTACTTAAGAGTTTGTTATGCTGCCGTGCTTGTTGTAACTGATTGGAAAAGAGTGGTCACCGGTCTCTTGGTTACAACATTTTCCCCAATACCTCTTGTTAAAGAATTTGTGATATCATAAATATGCGCCTTTAAAACGTAATACTTTGATACCATCAGGGTTTAACAATATAATTCAATCTATTCATTGTTTCGTTGCGGCTTCAGTTCCATCATTGATGATAACAACCTTGAAACAGTGTTTAGATTGAAGCGTTCATTTTCATCAATTTACATTTGCAACACATCGTTGGTGGGTGTGGAACAAATCCATTCTGTACCTCAACTAACAAGGCACCTGCACCTGCAACTCGAAAATGATACCGTAGAAATTGAAAGAGTGTATAAGAACAACGCAATCTTTTTTATCGATTGAATCTTCCGATTTCGGGGTACAACGCCTCAACTTTTGTGAATATCTCGGAAACTAAACAGATATGTTTTTTGTTAAAAGATAATTTGTAATAAAAGATAATTTCTTTTATATTAAAGTAATTTGATGTATATATTACAAGGTCAAGGATGACGCAAATTATCTTCGGACAAAATAAAAAACGGGAGACCGGAGTACCCTATATTCCCCAATTATAACATTTTTATTTCTTTATTTTATATATTTAAAAATTTAATTTAAAAAATAAGGTAGTACGTACAATGGCAGAGAATTAATATAACTTGTAACAATAATACATTTTCGGAAAACAGTGAGGCAGATTTAAGTATTAGGAAAGTAATGAAAGTAAAATACCCATGATACAATTAATACACCAACTGTAACGTAACTATGGATAATAAGATTGTAAATAGTACAATTGTGCATATAGTAACAATGTTATGTAATTATTGCAATAACGATAGTCAGCATAAAAGTGTTGAAAACGCAAGTACTGCTTGCACCACGAACTACACAGAATAGTAGGTTCATTATAAACACTGCACTAGGACATAGAGGGAACGATCCCGGCCTCTCATCCACGTGCCCACTCTTATATCACGAGTATTTGATGACGTGGAAGAATATTAGTGAAGAAAACTTATTGTGGGCTAATGATTACAGCTTAATATTATTGTTTCTCTGAAGCAAATCTACGTCGTAGTTCATAAGAATCACTGTATCAGAAAAAATACTTACAAATTTTTTTCTAAGCTTAAAACCAAACACATCCAGAGGTTATGCCATTGCTGATTTTTTTTTGTTTTTTTCTGACATATTTAAAATGTTCACAGTTTTATCTTTGGCATCCAATTTCTGAAATTTGGCAACAATGCCCATTCCAAGAATCAATCAGATGTCACTGTTGAGTCCAATATTTCTAAAGAAAACATCTGTTAGCCAGGTTTTGAAATGACTTGAAATAAGCTTACCAGACCTCGAAATAGAAACTTACGGATCTAAACAATGATTGCGCAATTAGATGTCCAAACGTATTCTGCAAGTGCCTTTAATACCAAAAATAATGGCGGAATTAAGCGTCCATCGGCAGAAATGACTGGAAAAAATTGTATAATAATGTGTCGTAGGGTGCAAAGATAGCACAACCTTTTCCACAGTTTTCTGACACTTTACTGCCAAAATGCGGTCGGAGTGCATTCCTAGATTAAATCTGCTCTGATCGGCGTTGTATACATTGCTTGTGCCGAAACCAGTGATATGGGATTTGACTTATAAAATTACTATTTGCCAACCGTAGCTCTTCCATGCTAGTACTTGTAGAACGAATAATAAGTTTTGTTATTTTGCGAGATACAATATTATGTACTTGGTTTAAGTGCCATATCTACCATTATTCAGCTTTAAACGTTTCGTGTCCAATTTCTTGTTTGGCTACTACATCGAAGGAATTTTTGACTAAATTTAATTTAATCTAAATTTGTTATGCAACATGTTGTTTACTGCATAATCCGTGATTATGTCATGTATACTTTAAATTATCTAAAAATATAAACATTGTGAAAATTTATGGAGGGCTGTAGCCCGAAAATCAGGGGATTCGACTGGTAAGAAAATTCCGCAGTTCTTATACCATGATACTACAATATACAGCCATGTAGCATTAGGAAAGGACTATCCATATGCATTATCATTCGTTCAGCCCAGAATAAACTTCCCCGTACCCTCACTTTAAAATCTTCACGACGGAAGATGAAAGAATATAGTACTACATAAATGAGTTATTAAACTGAAGAAGTATACTTTTTTCTTAATTGAAGGTACAAGCGTGGTAAGAAGGTTCTAATTACATTTTTTTTTTATCGAAAAAGTATGTATATCCGTATGAACTTATATTAACAAAGGAATAATGTACAATGTGTTAATAGTTAATTGCGACTCGACCAGTTTCGAACGTTGATAACGACGAAATACATATAGTAATGCTGCCATACATATGAAATCTTATACTAGTTAGCTGACCTCCAATTTCGTACGTTGAATACGATACGCAGCATATTATGCGCGTTCGAAGCTGCTCGATTCGCATTTAATTATTAACATAGAGTACATATTTGTACAGCCCTTTCCAAATGCTGGATGGTTGCATATTTTAATATTTTTAGAGTTGAACTTGAAACTCTCTGATTTTCAAGGGTACGTTTTCACATTTTTGTTTCTACAGAAACAGAAAGTAATTACATTTATACTCCTGCAAGGTTTACATATTCCATTAAAATCGATGAGTCTGGTTCGGGAATTGTAAAATTAATTTGTTCGCAATTAATTCATTGAAAATATTTACGTAAATACACATGCAATGAGGACGTGTACATTGCAGCAGTTTTTAACAAATAGTTTAAGATGTGGCATTTATTCTTTTATGCGCCCCTGGTAAATTAAAAAAAAGTGCAGTATTTTTGATAAACTTGCTTTCGTAGGTTTCGCGTTAGCGTGAAATTTAAATTATTAAATGTTTTATAATTGAACGTAGACGGTTGGAAGTCAACAATTCATAAATAAAAACCATATTTTACAGAAAACTATTAAGGAGAGGCAGATTAAAATAAAAACAAACGACTAAAAATTTAAGTAATCAAATATACGAAGACAGGTTAAAATAGCAAAATATACCAAAACAAGTAAGTATGAATGTTAAAAAAAGGCAAACTGCAAAGGTAAAGTGATGAAGTACAGGGCCAAACTAGAATAAAATAGACAAGATGCCAGTTAAGAAAACCGAATGACAAATTAAGGTAGTTAAATACAGGCATAGTAATTTTGTAAATACCAAGGAACACCGACTCAACAAGTTCTTCTTACAATAATATCTCTATCGAATCTGAAATAAGCTAAAAAGGTATTCCAAGAAAAATTAATTTTTCTGATAAAAATTCGAGCTCCCTTTTGAATGTTAGCTATTTGCAAATTTTGTAATTTATGTTCCAAAAACGTAATTGTCTGCCAACAGAGATAATTAATATTTCTAAGGGATAGATTAACTTGTTCCCCTGATCAGAGGATTTTCGGAAATAAATAAATTGATTATGTAATAATAAAGATAATAAACATGTTCTTTAGTGTTCAGCATATATTTTTCAGATCACTTACTGAAACTTGAGATCATTGAAAATTTATCTGATTTAGAAGCAGACGACAAAGCACATATTTCAAAAGAAGTTATAGTAATAGGAGACGTTAGAAATCTGACGACGAAGACGCGATTTTAGTTTGCCCCTATGCCGTCCTCAACAAAAATTAGCATCAAAATATCAAAATGATACCGCTGGTACAAGCATCAGTTTGGTAAAATGTGAAAATATAGAACGAGAAATACTAATACAGAATAATGAAGGACAATCTGCAAATGATGTAATGTAAACGAAGAGAACATATATATTTGCAAATTAAAGATGTACTGACTGCGTGGTGGTGTACTAGGTGACATAAACTGGATAGAACGGCGAAAAAAATTATTGTTTTGCATAGTTCAATCAGTTTGAGGCTATTGATTCTGAGTACTCTGAATTTACATGCCATCTAAGTATTGTAGTTTAGATGAACAATAATAATAACGTAGGTTTCTACGGCCAAAGTCGGTTAAAACTAAACGTGTTCCGTGTGTTCCGGGTTCCGACCGTGTTACGGTTAATCAAACACTCAACGTGTCGCTCACAATTGTATGGGACTTCTTCAATAAAGGGAAAGGTGGTAGACCACAGTTAGCGCGGTAACTCGACGTGTAAATCACCCCAGAGGCGAGACTAACTAAGTAGGAGACAATTAATCACGGTAATTCAGCATGTGAATCATACCAGTGATTGGCTGGGTATCCTGGTCAGTATCAGTCGAGGAACAGTCGTTGCAGATGACGGACTTCCATATATGTGTATCTTTATTGACATTCCGAGGATGAGCTTCGAGCCCTTATTGAAAGAATACTAAACTTGGAACCAGAACCTATTATTCTAGTACCTAGATTGCCATCGTCAGGCAGATGTTTATTTTGTCCCCGAAAAAAAAGGAGATCGCATATCGCGGATTTGATGTAAAAAGTGTTATAAGTTCATATATTTAAAACATCACAACAATGTTTGCCCTAAGTGCTCAAAGTGATACAAAATTGATAAGATTCATTTACTTAAAGATATACCATATTTTTAATATATAATCAAAATTAAAAGCTAATTTTCTATGACTTTTATTGGGGTACACATATACCACAGGGTAGTAAAATAACATATTTTCTAATGAGTAGTGTTTCAGAGTTAATGAAGTTAGAAAAATGATTCAACCACTCAATAAATAAAGTGGGAGTCATGCTACTTTTTGGTGACACGACCTTAGCTCCCAATGCAGTTCACCATCAGGGTCTAAAGTCGATGCGTTGGTTTCAATTGTTGCCTCTTGAATACTATCATAGCACAGACATTAGACAATACTATCAGCGGGACAGTATTGTCTAATGCACTGCGGCAAGCAACAACTGTGAAATTGTTTGCGTGTTCTAGGGCAAGTAAACTGCTTTGTTACCCTTTTTAGCAATCAGTGTCTAATGGTGTAGCATTAGTCTTATTTCGTCAATACAGAAAATTTGGAATAGCTGATTTTTTGGGTGAAATTTTCCTAAAATGTTATTCAGCGTTTGAAAATAATTTTCAACAATGTAAGGGTTCAGCTTCGCCGCCTTAATAGGATTCATTGACTTGGCTTTTTTTCGAGGTGAAGAAGAGTATCGATCCATAATAGCTTACAGCTAATTACGACCAGCGATTTATTTTGTTTTGCTGAAGTTGTTGGAGATATTTCTACTTTTAACAAATTTGTAGGCACTTCCTTTAAATGCTTTAGGAGTTTAAAATATGTGGAGAGCAATAACGCTCAAAAACTTGAGAGACAATAGGGCCCGACAAATATTCTGTCAACCCTATTGACTTCTGGTATTCAATTTAAGGCTAAGTTGAATCCAACAAACAAGTTGCAACATTCAAACTATGAAGCAATAAAGGCGATACTAACTGAACTTACTTTCGCTAAAATTAACACTTTAACGCCTTTACTTAATGAAAAGAAAATGTTCCGTGAATACTCTACGTACTTCCAACAAGTGAATAAAAATGTCTAGATAACGTACTAAACATAGAAATGAACTATGCTTAAGTATGCTTACTAAATGTATGGGCCTTATTGGCAGCTTGGGATTTAATACGTATGGGAACTGTAATTACTAGCAGGTTTCAACTTCAACCAAACTAGAATGTTCCCTGTAGACAGTTGCGAACGGTTTAGTGTATTGTACTTGGGGAATACAGACCACTCTCGGTTCTATTAGACAGCGAAAAATATTGAACTGAGGATAATATTATTTGCATCCTTCGTTTCAGCAAATTTCTTGAATTAAAACTAGGAGAAGACTGTATTTAGTGCAGTATGTAGTTCCGTGATAAATGACAGAAGGTGAAGGTGTTTGAATTATTAAAAAACGATATAATTGCAGTTTCTTTTTTAGTTTTAAACTAAAATCTTTTTGGAAAAATAACATGGACGTATGTGTGCCGAGCTGTACAACAGACACGTACATCTAACAGTGCGGTGGTACTTTCTAAAGATTTACTCCAAGTCCAACAGTACTTTTGTTATCAATTTCTTTATTTATCAGATAAATAAAAAAATACATGTATAATAGGTCCTTTGTGAACTAACTTTCCAACAACAACGTATTAATTAAAAAATACAGTGGTTGAAGTTAAAATAACATAATAATTTTATATATCTAGTCTTTTTAAGACAGTTCGACGTATAAAATGTGTTGCATTAAATATAAGAGTGGAGGTTAGCGTATTTCGCGAGCACGAACTGTAGTAGGTGGAAAAGTTTAGTTTGAAGCGTTTTTCTAGGGCGCTTTGCATTATGGCGATTGGTGAAGTATAGAGTAGGGACTAGGTTAACAATGGTGAGGATTAAATCAGATCAATTTGCAGACGGCACGCAATACCCAAGTGTCCCGCAGGAGTCCGAACCATCTTGTAGGGCGTATTATGCACGGTATTGTTACTGTCTCATATTTTATGTAAGGTCGCATAATCCTTCTGTTTTAACAATATGCAATTGTGTTTATTATACAATGGATAGCAAAAGGAATTAACTGTCGACAGCTCGCTCACTTAGTACGAGAAGCATATAGAAGAACTAATAGTAAAATCTCTTACTTGCTTGTGAAGGGCAAACTAAAATGTCTTCGAGAAGAACAGGGCGTTTATCTATCTTCCTTTTGATTTGCACTCAAAATAATATACAGTCACATAAAAAGGAGACTTGTTAGATATAATTAAATGAAACAGGGTGTGTATTTTTCCTGAATTTATATCCAAAATGCGTCTCTTTGGAAAATTAAATGTAAAGCTTTGTGTTTAATATAATACTATAAACTGTAGATTTGTTTAGCGAAACCATACAACCATACACAACAAACTCCTATAGATAATAAATATTCAAGATAAGTACAAATGTAAATTAAAATTTAGCGTAAAACAAATAAAAAACAAAGGCTTTTTAGTAGCAAAATACACTTTGTTGCTGAAAATGTTTCACAATTTAGCTAAACGGAAATATTTACGAAAAAGCTTTTTGAATGAATTTCTTAAAGGGATGCGTCACATAGACATTACATAAAATATTACTTCCGAAATGTTGGTAAATGCTTAACAAAATGTGAAGAATCACATTACGATTTGTATGAAGGAAAATGGTATTCGCGTCGAGTAGGTATGTGTAAATTAAATTTTACTGATTATCTTTGATGAATATCCTTGGAAAAGCAAAAATTATACTTTGTCCCAGCACTCTATGCGTTTCAGCAAAAAAACTTACTCCATATTTAATATTCTAAAGAAGAACACAGAGAAAAGTTAATAAAAAAGGCCGGAACTGTTCCTCCATCAGACTCTTTCATAATATACAGCGTGCTCCTTTAAAAAAGTTGAAATACCATGAATCGAGGATGACTACCAGTTCGATGACCGTAGTTGTTTGTGGTGCAAAACGTCATAGAATAGCATAGAATCCGAGCCTCAGTTGCGACCCTGGATCGCTTGCATTATGTTACTTCCAGAAATAAGAATTTCCATTCGAATTTCATCATCAAAGTATTTTTAGAAAGGTAAAAATTATCAAAATTTGCTATCCTCAAAACAATCGTCACTGTGATTAAATAAAGGAGTGAAGTGACGTTAATTTGAGTCAAATCGTCATCCAGGTATCACAGGTTTGGTTGTGTTTCCAATTTCGAGGGGTTTATTGTCGAAATTCTACTGGAAGTTCGTGGTTCCATTTATGTGTGGTGGCTAGAAAAAGCTAAGTTCCAGAAAAGAACATATAAGCATAGTGTTTATGTCTTGGAATGCCGCTATACTAATTTGTTCTCGTCTCAGATTTCATTTATCGTCTCCCAAATGACCTTAAATTGCCGAAAGAGTGTTTTTGTTTAAGGAAATGTTATTTGTTTCTTTCGTTGTGCTGGACATGTCACAAGCATCACAATGCCAACTCTCACACCACATGTCAAGCAATTAGTTATTCGAATTAATGTTTCCTTCAGAAAATTCAAAAATTCACATTAAAGCAAGTATTAAAAGGAAACCAAAGAACATTCAAAGAGACATCGAAGGGGACATTATGTATTATAATGTTATTATTCCCAGCGTCGAGGTTAGCTGTGACTAGTGCCACGCATACCTCAGACTTTGTGTCTCGCTTAATGCTAATTTCCCTCTTGTGGAGGGGAGCTCAGTTTTGGACGCGGAAATTCTTTTTCTGGTCTATTCCATTTGTCTAGCCGACGATGGTGGTGAAACGGGACAATAATTCTTTTGTATTCTTTTCTAATCTATTTTCTCATTTCCAAAACATCTAGATCAATGTAAAATCCTTCCAAAACTATATTCAGCGTATCTAACTGTACTATGGTAAATTAATTATTGCTCGTGTTATAATCATGGAAATTCGCAGTCAAATTTAACGTTGTACAGTTGTTTGTGGTGCAAAACGTCATCAAAAGCATAGACTCTATGTTATACTTACATCCCTACATCGCTTGCATAATGATACATCTAAAATTAATTAGTTTCCGTTTGTATTTGGACGCCAATGTATTTTTGGAAAGAAAATTATCAAAATTTGCTGTGGTTCTAAAACAGATGCTATCGCGATTAATAAAGGTATAAATTTAATATTTGATTTTGAGTCTACCTGTTATTGAGGTAACTTGTACAGGCTGTATTCCATTTTCAAGGTGTTTATAACAAGGATTCTATTCGTTTGGTTTTGGTCACTTGTGGAATATCTCTAAATCAGATTAATTTCGTTTAAAAATTTGAACTTCATATTTCGTTTTCTATTTGACTTCAGTTTGCCGAAAGAATGTCCTCGAGAGACGCCGATTCGCACGAATCCTAAATTTATCTATTTAATTTGTAAAAATTATAAATGTCTAAATTTTGTCAATCTTTTCCCCTCGTAATATATTATATAAGATGAGATCGAAGAGAGACAATATAGAAGACCTCATTACATACACATAACATATATATATATAACACACAATATATAATTTTCTCAAATTCATACTTTTATTTCAATTTAAAACATCTCAGTATATACACAGCAAAAACACAATTAATTTAGATTTGCACTACAGCCTGTATTTAGGTTTGCGTTCTTTTATTTTGTACCCTTTGACTCATGGTCTAGTGTGGTCTGTGTAAACTCGTCCTAGCGTGAAGTGCCTGTGTACCCCGTTCTCTTCTCTTGGTTACGTTTTCGCTAATTTGTTTTTTTTTTCGCTTATTGCCATTACTAATAAACGCATTTCCAAAGGGGGAAAAAGGTCAGGTTTGAAGTCTAGTATTACGTAAAAGGGCACTTCTTTTTGGGTAACTTCGTTTTTTTACTTAGGAATAATAGGCAGTATCGTAACATTATTCAAATGTAATAATGGAATATACTTAAGTACATCGAAAACAGATTAAGTAATTCCGGTAGGTTCAAATACATCAACAATATCAATTTGCATTATTGATAGCTTTATTTAACAAGCTGGTGGCAAATATCGCAGAGAAGTTTATTTAACGTGAACAATGTAGTCAATTAGGGAGCTGTACCTCGAAAACGTTTTGAATTCTAAAGAAAAGGAAAGGAAAGAGTGCATTAAATTTGTATGTAATCACGTATTTTCACTGAAATTTTTGTATAATCTAAGCGAACTGACTAACCGGAAAAGGTATCCAACCCGGAAATTTAGAATTTAATGTAGCTTTGGTGGTTTGTGGACCTTATAAGACTAAAATACCGTTTTCCGTTTTTACTAGGAAACGATTTTGAAGGGTGAAAGGAAGAGTTTTAGAAAATCGGGGGGCTTTAGCATTTTTAAGGGGCTATCGAAATATAGTAAACTTGATGCAACTAAGACTTGACCTAAAGTACTAGCCACAGATGACGTTATGCTAACCAACATACGACATCAGGCTGTATAATTTTCTTTAACTTATTTCGCACCTACCTCTTAGGTTTAAGAATATTTAGGTAAAATAAGTCGTGTAATCGTTTTTAAACTGGATAACAAGATATGTTATAAGTAGTAGCAATGCCTTAAAGAATCCCTATTGGAGAGTCAGAAGAAAGAATCATGTAGAAGTTGTAACGGGACGCTCCCGGCCAAATTTTATATTTCATTTACATTTATTATTGCATTGATTTCATTTATATATTTAACTGAATATAAGAATGTATTATTATTTTATTCACCCTTGTATGTAATGCATATTTTTCTTGATAGTTTCCCGCCATAACCATATATGGTATGTCTAAGTGTTTGCTTTGGTTAAAGTGTTGATGTTTTTGTACTCATACGATATATTGTACGGTCGTGATTGTTGCGAGATGACGAGAGCGACGATATTCAGGGGAACGGCTTGAAGTTATAATGATGTTGTCAACCCCAAGATCTATATTATATTATTAGCGGCTGGGCGACGAAAACGGACGAACGCTTGAGTAGCGTTCAAAGAAAACGGCGGTTGGCTGTAAAAATCCTCAACTGTCGGGAAAAAGAGGTAAAGGGTAACCATCCCCTTTATCCTCCAAAACGGATATATAGCCGAGTATTATCGTGGCCAAAGAAGCCATGAAAATTAATATTAAAATAAGTTACGTGGTATTGCACAATAGTTACGACGCCTATAAAGTCGCTAGGTGCCCCACAAGAAGCGAGATGTTAACCACAGCTATAGTAGTGGTTACAGGGAGTTGTAGAGTGTTACTAAAAAGCTGGTCACCCTCGCTGAGGAGCCACAAGCCTGGATCATCCTCGTCCGCCCAAGAAGCCGCGCTTAATTAGATTCAATCGCATATTGTTTTTCATTTAATTAATTTAATTTTTTCATTACCTTATTTATTTTTTTAACGTAATCATCGTCTGTTACAGCATAATGAAGGCATTAAAATCCGAATGGCGTCGATAAGAAATAAGAACGTTGATGATGGGCAGAAAGAATCGAAAAGTCATAAAAATTGATTGAAAGCGATCTTGAGAACTGTCTAGTTTTTCTCTGCGCAGCTAAATAAAAGCGCTGGAGATAAAAAATGAAAATCATCTTTTTTGTTTTTGAAAAAATCTCTAACATTTGCCCTTCGAGAACACACAAAATTCAACTTCTCGAAATCTGAAACCCTACCCTGTATCCCCAATAGTAAACGAGGTCCTCATGGCGAGGGTCGAAAATGAATCGGTTTGTATATAGAGTATAAGTTGCTCTAAACAAAGGACTCGTAACGTTGTAAAGCAATTGCGCAAATAATTAATTTAGTTAAAAGCAAATTTCTATGAGCACTACTAAAATGATGTTGCTTTCAATACTAAAGCCGTATCTTCGAATTTAAACTTTCTACATTTTAGAAAAGCGGTTAAGCAGCTTAGTGAAATAATAATAGACACAAAGGCTCGTCAAGGACACGCGTTCTACACGCAATAAGATCGACCTTTCTCCTGTACGATATCTACGAAAAGTTGAATTTCTTGAAAATCCTCATTTCAGACATGCACAGAAGACTGGTAAATATATGACGGAGGAAATGCTAATATGTTAGACTTCACGAGACCTGCCCGATAATCAGGACAATAGGGCAAAAAAGTTTCAATACACGCGAAGACCCACTTTCTGTTGTTAACTTATGGAATAGTGAAACCTCTTTATAGAAGACATTATTTTTGACTAAAGAATAGAGGCTTGATGACAAACAAAAGTTCAGTTATAAAACGTATCACTACATTAATTATTACTTCATTAATTTTGAGTTGCTCTTTGTTTATTATTTGCATTTTTTTCAGAAATATTAGATTATTGTATTATACATTGATAGAAAAGTATTTTCATTTCGTTACTTTGTTATTTTCTATAATTACAAAAAAATTAAAAGTTTTATGAATCCGTCAGAGGATGACGTCAACAAAATCTCAATTTGCAAAGTTAACGTTTACAGTTAGTGTTAGTTTTTTATTCTCCACTAAGGTATGATATTCGCCAAAATAAACAGTATCGTGTGTATCGTTGTTTCTGCGATGTTCATTTGTTGTTTGACTTGTTGTTATTATTAACTACACTAACATTACCCGCTCATAAGGAAATGGACGGGTTATTCACTCCAGCAATAACTAAATACTTCTAAGTAATCGAAGCAGGCACTGAGTAGGATAATACACTGGCTCCAATTTAAAATTTACCACAACTAAGTTGTTGGAGTATTCCGTTAAAATGTTATTTCTGAAGGTCAACTTAAACGGTTGTTTATCATATTGCATTGGTCTAGTTTGTTTTCTAGCATTTACAAAAGTCAGATGTTCTTCAGTCAGATTGTATTACGGTGTTGGAATCTATGGATTACAAATCAAAGTAAAGTACGTAGAGAAGATTCAGTTGCACCCAGAAGGACCACCCCCGAGAAGAATTTCTCTTGAAGCGTTTGGTTGCGCAACTCCGGTTTCAGTCGCGCGCAGCAGTGATTGAACGCTCGATCGTAGAACATTACTATAGTCTGGAGTCAGCTTGCTCAAGGATCTCGGCGTAGATCTGGTTGGTGAAACTGTTGGGGAGTGTCGGTTGTTTGTTGTTGACGGATTATGTCTTTGGTTGATGGTGCGAATAAGATGGTCGCTAGAGAGGCGGATGCTTGGATGCCCAATACATTCAAAGTCCTTACTATGGAAAAGAGGGAAGCTATTAGAATGGCACGCCGAACAATATATCCAGCGGGTAGAGCAAAGGGGTCAAGAAATTTAAAACTCAGAAATAGGTAGGTAGCTATGGGCGATAATCTCCTGCGCCAAACAGTGAAAATGCTCAAATGTTTTAATAATAAAAAATCACATCAAGCTTATGGTCAATCCGGTTTGGTGTATGTATACATACCAGTGGCAGAGGTTTACGCTGATTATATGAAAGGCATCTATGGGAGTGTCTTTCTTCCTGATGAGGATGGAGATCTCGATGGATAGGTTAACGTTATTCTGAAAGGACTTAATGAGTCTTAAACGATTGCTCCTCTAGATAAGACGAATGAGGAGGAACTGGATCATATTATCAAACGACTGAAGTTGGGAAAGGCTCCGAGCGTTTTCGGTGCGAGTTAGGTCGTATTTCTCCATTTGCCGGCTTGTCCTTGTAGAGTGGGTGCATGGCGGAGACTACAAAGTAACGAAAGCAAATCTATCACAGTCAGATTCACTAATAAACGGAGACTCCCAAATGACAATAATTATTATTAATAATCGTAGGTTACCATGGGAAGAAGTAGTAAGATAGTTGGGACTACAGTTGATCAAATGCTAACAATAACATGGCTATGTGACCTAATTGGACCTCATTTGGTACCTGCAACAAATCACAGAAAATCTGTTTCTAGTTTAAACCAAACGTTATTAACGATTGCAATAGGCGGTACAAATGCAACCGTAAAGAATTTTTCTTTATCAATGTTCAGGCTGCATGATATGCAAGCCTAAACATAAGAAACATCGCAGCTAGATGACTGTGAAGTGTTTATGAGAACATTATATCTAATGATTATTCTACGGCACTCTTAAACAACTGCTTCCTTGCCTTGTTGTTGGATTGCGCACTAAAATGGAGTTTATATTAACAACTACAGTAACTTGTATATCACATATCACAGCAATAACATTTCATAACAATTACAGTTAATATCGTTTTACAGAAAACAAAGCACATTTTGCAAAGTCATGTTAAAATACTTGTTTATAAATTTCTCTTTTGCTTCATTATTGCTTCTTTTCATAGTGTTACGACACGTTACAGTTCGGGGCTAGATTGTTGTGAGTTACATCAACAAGTATAAGTTATCTGAATATAGTCGTTAACAAACACTCACATAGTTTTGTTGTGCCAATTGTCCTAAATGTTGTAAATGTGCTAAACCAGCTGAAAATGTTTATGTACGAATTAAAGTTGAATTGAATTATTCAGGATTAAAAGATTATTTGACATATCTATATAAGAGACTTAAAATTTAAAGAAACTAGGTAGGTAATTAGGAACGCTATGTCACAAAAGCATTACTGAAGACAACTTTGCCAATAATCAGAAAGAAAAACCCATAACAAGCTAAGGTTATCTCCGTCATTTCTTCTGGTATTAATCAGATTTCTGGTTTATTTTTGTACCACAGTTCAACATTACTATTTCTGTTTATTTTACAAATCTCTGTATGAAGTGCATATGTACATATCTTTAGATAGCCTACGCTTGATAGATCTGTCTATGACATGCTCTCGGATTATAAGGTGACGCGAGGCCACCAAAAGCTACCACGTTCACCGGAACTCCTCGTTTTCATATGTAAACTGAATCGTCGTTATTCAACTTCGATGTCAGACGTAGAAGATACGCTAAACTCTTTTAAGGGAGGAAAAACGGAAATAGGGGATAAAACAGAATGTATATCTTTATATGCTCTCATTTCTCAGTTCCCGAGTTAAAATTGTGGCAACGGCACTTGTATAGCAATGTACTAATGTGAAACAGATTGCAATATTTCGGTAAAACTTTAAAAGTTTTCATTTTATTTTTAGTAAAAGAAAATTAATAACTAATGAATTAATTTGAACTGTTGTCAACGTCAAAATTTGAATCTAATCCTTATTAGCTTTGGTGTAAAATACAAGTTTTCAAAGCTGGAAGAAATCTCATCCGAACATCCAATTTTGAAACAAAAACAATATTCTTTATTATCATAACTTCTTGGAAATTATTTTTCTTGAGAAGTGTAGAAATCTTGTGATTTTTTGTTTCATAAACCAGTGATGGGAAAACCTTTCAGAATCGGGCCAAAAGAAAGAAAAAGCTTTCGACGGTCCAATATAATTTATTGTGGAACATAAAACAACAATGCCTCCAGTACTTGTAAGCTCAAATTGCTGGTTGTCGAAACAGCAAATATATCTGGGTCAATCAAAAGGAGTCCAGATCTTCCACTTGCGTTTACGATCCAAAATAAATGATGGGAAAATGAATATTTTTCATAAATGGTTTAATCATTTTTGTATGTGAAATTAAAAGAAAAATGAGCAGATTTGAATTTGTCTCCGAATTTCGGATAATGGGGAAGACAAAAAAGCATTCAAGCAATATTTTTAGTATCAAATTGTATGGTTTTTGAAGGCTTCAACAGAGGTGATACGAATTGCTGCCCACGCATTTTTCGTTTGACATTCACGAATAAAAGGAAGTCGTTATGTGGTAAATCAGGATTTATTTTTAAATTTGATAAGGTTTTCGGTTTCGGAAATCCCCCCTTCAGTACTCCACGAAAACATATACGAAAACGACTTTAATGGTGTTTTATACGGGTTGTACAATTATAAAACGCTACAGAAGGAACAAAAATCGTGCAAAGTGCGTTAAAACATGGTTAATGAGAAAAGAATTGCGTTACATGCCTCTTTTAAGCCTGATGACATTAAAAATTACTTACGCGTGGACGAAAACACTTTTAAGTATTCACTTTCGTGTGTCAAGAATAATTTAAAAAAGGACACTGGAATGCGAAAAGCAATTTCAGCAGAAGAGCGTCTTGTTGTTACATTAATTAAAGGCAGATTAATCTTTCTCTTTTCGTACACTTAAATTATTTGTCGTAGAATTATCGGCCAAATTTTGATATTGCACATGATTACCTAAACCAGTAGTTTTATCTGTAGAACTGTACAAATCTAACGCTAAGTTGCTCAAATCGGTCGATAAATATCTTCGTTTATATTCATCGATGACTTGTAGCAGTCAAATTTTCTTTCGACCCTCAAAAGCAATGTTTGCGACATCTCAGTCCAAAGAAAGAAAGAAGCAATCACTTTCTGGGAAACAAGTTGTGTTAAAAACAGTTGATTGTTGCTTAATTCCTGGCTCGTACGAATATTCATATCCGTTACGATGTTGTATCAGAAATTGGAAGCTCTTTTGTCGATTTCTTTTACCATTTTCTTACACCAATTGGCACGACCCTTTTTTGTACTTCTCTTAAATTATGCGGAACCCCACAGTAACAAATCTTTTTCACACTGCAATCTTCAGTATGTCCGACATGCTTCTATCTCGCAGTAGGTCATTTGCCGATCCTCTTCAATTATGTTGTCCACACTCTCGATGTGAAAATCGTAGAAGGTCATCCAACGAAAACCTTCACATTTTTTCGCAAAATTGCTTTTCTTAAACGCTTACTGTAAACAAACTGCTCGACTGATTCCTGAGCTCAAATCCTAATAGCACTATTTGGTGTTTGTTTGTAGAAGCTGAAACGCTACTCTTGTAATACAGACGTATTCCATATTCCTTAATTCGAAGCCAGCTATCGGGTCTAGCGAATGAAATTTCTTGTTTGAATCCCCACCCGCAGTCTTCTACAAGGATGGCCAAGTCAGTTCATATCGTTTTGTAACTATTTTGATGTTGCACACAGTTATCGCGAAAATGTATATACTTAGCGATCCCAAAATACAAATCCCGTGATAATTGTAGCAACATTTATGAGGTTACTAATTAATTAAACAGGAATTAAGATTGCAATATGAATGTACTATATTCAAGACGCTTCTGTATGTTGTCATATCCTAGCAATTGAATATACTAAAGCGAATGGATGAAATATTAAATAAAAATATGCAGAATAATTCCATACGCATTTCATTGTACTTGACCCGTGAGTAATTCAGATATATATTTTATTATTGGAATATTTTACAAACGCTATATGCGGAATTTCTATAGAACCAAAAAGGTAATTAAGTACACAATGAATTCTTTACCTTTTGTGGTATACAGCTGAAGATAATCAGAGATTGCTATATCATATGCTCTAACCTTTATCATACTATACGCAGAGTGAACCCATAGCGTTCCTTTCATTATTAATTCTAGAATGCTTCTTACCTGATTTCGAGAAGGGTCTCATATTGATTTGAGAAGATAATTCCATTGTTAAGTTTTTTGGGCGGATATAATGTTGATAGATAAGAACTTCATCTTTATTTTTATAAAGGAATCGTACATGTGTTTACATATACCCTATTTCTTGGGAAAATATTTTTTGTCAAGGAATTTGCATTCAAGTGCTATGTTCCGAGAAATAAATATAATTGACTTTATTCTATCTTCAAGTATTATATTTCACATTACATTCCTTATTTAAGAATCAAGTAAATATAGGTATGTTATATTTATTGTGCAAGTAATTTAGCAATAATGATAGCAAGGACTGTGGCGTAGTATGTTAAACAACACATAAGTATCGGCACCCTCCGCACCACACAAGTTTAATTTATTATATAGTAATATAATAAATAGTCCGGGACGGCCGTTTCGAGGACACGAATGGTCCTCATCATCAACCGGTGACCGAATGATGTGAGAAAAAAATAACATGCCTTCCGAGAAGAAGGGATAGTTTATGCATGTTATTTTTCGCACGTCGTAGCTTCAAGGCGAGCAGGAGGTAGAAATAGGCACTTGTAAAGAATATCTGTTCTAAGAAGTAGGGATAGTACATGCGTGTTTAGTTTTAGAAAAAGTTTTTTCTCACATCATTCGGTCACCGGTTGATGATGAGGACCATTCGTGTCCTCGAAACGGCCGTCCCGGATTATTTATTATATTACTATATAATAAATTAAACTTGTGTGGTGCGGAGGGTGCCAATAGTTATGTGTTGTTTACTAATTTAGCAATAGTAGTAAGAAATATAAGCTCTATTTCTTCTATCATTATTCTTATTTTATAATTTATGTATTCACACTATTGTTGCGCAATGTGTAATTGTCTTACGTTGCAATTAAAACTATTATATATTTACACCCATAAAACATAAAAATGCCAGGGTTCAATAAGTTCTCAGAAAAAGATAGAAAAACAAAGTATTTTCTGTAGATTCTTATTTATTTATCAACATAATCTCCACTTAACTCTATACATTTTTCAAAACGTTTCTCCAACTTTTTTAAACCTACTTTTTACAAAAAGTAGGGTTTCGGAAGATTCTCAAAATAGGCATCTGTTTGGGCGACGACTTCCTTGTTCGACGTGAACCGTTATCCACCGAGACATTTTTTTGAATTTTGAAAAAAAGAAGTCACTGGAGTCCAATCGATCACACTGAGAGCAAATTGCATCTTGCCGAGATTTTCTTCACGCCCAATTTTTCGTGCAAAATTGAAAACACTCAATTTTTAGTGAAAAATTGAAAACACTGTACCTTGCGATATGTCTGTGGCCTAAACTATTTCATGCACTGTGATTCGTCGATTACTCAAAACCATATCGTGGATTTTGTCAATCATGTCGGGGGTAGTCACCTTCACTGGACGTCCAGAACGAAGCTCATCTTTTATGGATCTACGCCCACGTTTATACTTATTTTGCCGAATTGTAAACAGTTGCTAAAACAGAAGCAGCTGTGTCATGAAATTCATCCAAGTCAGCGCTGATCTCGGTATTAAATATAAGTGTTTAATCACTGCTCGAAACTCACCTTTTTCCATTTTTCTACATAAACAAAAATTCTTTGCTTAAATCCACAATAACAATGAAACCGTGTCAGAAACCATTTGCTTGGAAAGTTTAGTTTTAGTTAGTATAGGTTGTTTTTTTAAATACGTATGCAATTTCTACTAGGGGTATTTAGGTATTTTAAGGCAAGGTTGGATTGAAAATAAGAACTGTTTTGTTTTATTTACTTTCAAAATTTTACTGATATAAATTATTTCGGCTATACCTGTTTATTTATTTATTTATTTATTGTTAAGTAATTATTGAAATTACATTTCAGAATCTCGTTTTATTCCTTCTTCAACATGTTAATTTTAAAAAATCCCTATAATATAAAATTTTACAATATAGTTTAATTATTAACTGTATTTTTTTATAATTTACCATTTGTTTTGCGAAATTTTGTAAATTTGTACTTGTACTCATTGTGTGCGTTAATTTCATTAAATATTAAATTAATCCCTTGAAAAATTACGTCAGATTCTTGATAAGACTTAATAAGACCAATAAGGGTCTTATCGACGTTGTCCAAGATTCTTGAAAAAATTGTTGATATGCAATTGCGTAGCCATTTATTGTTATATAACATCTTGCCAACATATCAATCCGGCTTTCGTCCGCACCAGGCTTTGCTGGACAATTAGGGCTGCAAACCGGCCAGGATAGTATTTTAGTCTTATTGAACTTTAGCAAAGCATTCGATACGTTAAATCACGAATATTACTAGCGATACTTCATTTCGTCGGAGTTATTTGTCCGGTCGCACCCAGTCGGTGAATGTGATTTAGCTCACTGGACAATACATACGGCATGCCACAGGGGCCACTGTTGTTCGCTATTTATACTTGTAATTTCGATTGCTGTCTTTTGCATTGTGGGTACTACATGTATGTGAATGACACGCAGGTCTTATACTCATTTTCTAGTTGTAGCGCGGTGCGTGTGGAGGATGAGTTGAACGATGACCTCCGGTCAATCACCGCTTCTTCTTATCTTGCAAAAAAGACTTTTACGCCTGATGTGTAGAGTGGAACCACGGCAAAGTTTTTATAGTAAAAAAGTGTTGCTATTACTTATATTTATATTTTTAAATGTTCTGTTTTTCATTGGACAGAATCCTGACTCCTAATCTTTGTAGTTGGTCTAACAAACATGGTAAATATCATACAATTTCAGTTGGCAATTACGTCAGTCTATTATAAAGAAACGCCGACTAGAGAATATACTCCTGATCAAACTCACCACTATACTTATAGTCAACTGCAGACCACACATACAATTTAACAAAATTTCTGTGGTAATTTTAGCTTCAGGTTGGAAACTTTCAAGGTGCTCTGACTGTACATATACCGCGCCTCTAAAACTTTGGACACTTTAAATTCCAACTTCTCACAGTGAACATAAGGATAAATACGATAGTTCTAATCCAAGTTAAGCTCTTGCAAGAAATAAATTTGTTTAAGTGTGTAAGCATATATGTGCAGTTGGTAAGCAGCTACTGCTAAAATGAATTAATAAACAAAAAAATACTCGTATGAGCAAACAAGACATCAAATACAGAGGTACAGCAGCGGTACGTGATGACGTAACGTTAGCCCGCTCACGACAATTCGGCTTCCTCGTGCATTGTACTATGAAACGGATGTACACCAAGAAGTCAAATTGTCGTGAGCGGTTATTGCTAATGGTAACGAAAACCTTTACATGGTTTTTGATCGCGGTTTTTCCATTTGTAGTTTTTTCGCTTTATGATCATTTTTTTACATACGATCTGTCGCATTTGGCGTAATTTGAAATAAACTTTCAAACATCGGTCACCTAAAGACCTAAAGACACGGTAACGTCAATGATATCTGCAAATAAATATTTTTTACCCAATTGCTAAGTTTCTCCTCTGTTAGGTATGTGCCTAAAAAATCTTTTTATTGATATTGCGAATGGTATGACCGGCTCTCGGGGTCTGGCGAACCTTACTAAGTACTTGCCGATTATTCACTTGCTCATTTGCGTCGTTAAGGACTGTTTTGGATTAATTTTATCCTACTTTCTGATGCTTTCTAATGCTTTCCGGTTTTTACCCATCAGAGATGAAATTTCCCTCGAATTTTCTCCACAATTTTTTTGAATGAACGATGTGAGATATGAGTCTATTGTAAAAGTAACAGAGAATTAATTTTCATTGAAAACCGATTTAAAATCGAATGAGAAAGCCATAAAACAGGAAATGAAAAAAAATTATTGCATCAACTGTGCCTTTTTATAAAAATTAAGTTGGCATGTTTCAGCGCTTTTCAAAAAGTTATCACATACAAATGCTGTGCATTACTTTATCGATACACTGTATAGGTTGTAATATTAGATATATGTATTTTGGGTAATCGGAGAAAATTCATAAATACATAAAGACCAATTTAAGGTTTATAGATTTTTTAATAGATTCGAGCTTTCTCAACTACTAATCCTTATTTAAATTATACATTTCGTACTATTGAACGCACACTGTAACTCTTTTAAATCCGCTACGCATAAATGTGAGTGTTAGATTATCTTGTCGGTGTTCATGGGGAACTCAATCGAAGGTGCAAATTGTTTTATTAATGTTTATGTTTCAACTGTACTTTTTCTTTTTAGTAGTTTATACGCTGAAGTGAAACTATTGAGTATATACCTACGTATACAGTGTGATAGAAACGAAAACAAAAATAAAAATTTCGGAAAGCACATTTACTTTTATTGTGAGAAGGGCCAGCGCTACCGACCTGGTACGTTTTGCATTTTTAAACACAAAACAATACACTAATACATTTGATGGAAAATTTGAGCCATTCTAATATAGTTTCAATTGCCTTTTATGCATCACAAGCTTCATAACTTTCAATTTCGTTCAAACTATGTGGTGTTGTGCTTCAATAGAGTATAACTGCAATGTTCCAAGAGTTTCACTTTGAAAGTCTCGATGTAAATCTCTTTAGTTTCTTTTAGACTAAAATCACCTCTTAGAACACGTACTGTCGATCAACAACAAAGATTTCTACAACATTCTACAAATTCAATGGTCACCACATTAGAAATAATACATTTGGTACTTTTTCTTTGTTTTGGTTAGTACAGTTTAGAAAAACTCAAAGGTAGCCATGAGGGCGACATGCTTTGACATATGAATCATTTTTATGACGTTTGCTCCTGCGCTCTAAAGAATAGCCCTCTAAAAATATACGTCAAATGAAAACTTATTCTCCAAAGAAAGCGTTTAAAAAAATATCTAGAAAAGTGACAATTTAAAAGTTTGGTCAACATACATTATGAAACCGACGATAAGTTTCGGACATCTACATAGGCGTTGACGTAATAGTATTTGAAAGTATTTCATTATAATTAACTTTTAACTTTTCAAAACGATCACGATTGCGCACCATGCAGTAGAAAAGCCGGTTTTCAAAGTCTTGCCTTATTTTTTTGAAAAGTTTGGAAGGATTCTACACTTGTTGATAATTCGTTGACGCAAATTGTTCAAATATATTGGATGAGGTTTAAAAAGTACTAAGTGACCCTAAGGAAAGAAATCGAAATTTGTCAAGTCCGCTGACCGTATAAGCTATTCGATGGGTCCTCATTTATCAATCCAGTGATATGCAAATATTTGGTTAAGTCAGTTACGAACATTTGACGTATAATGCGATAGGTCACCATGGTGCTGGAAGAAAAGTTGATGCCCGTTAAGCATTTGATTACCTTCTTTATCGTATTCCTTTTCAACTTATTCAAACAGACGTCATCAGTTAGTGTTTCATTAACGAATGTGACTATTGAATCACCTAGTGTTCTTGCTCAAACAAGGTTTTTGTGGCTTCCGGATATATCTTCCGCTTATAATTTAATCTCATCGGAATCGTAGACTGTGTTAGTTTAAATGTTCATTTAAGTAAAAGGTCTCATTACTAAAGCACATGTTTTTTTTTTTCATTTTGATTTGCACGGATCATGTCGTTGTTGTTGCTTCAAAGTCGTCGTTCGTAATCGGCCTCACGAAACTGTTGCACTATTGCATTTGTATGGGTAAAATTTACCCAGCTTTGTGCCTTTGGGTACCTATGGATAAGACACTCCAGTTGTGCTACAGTATTTTTATATTAGAATATTGGTAACAATTAGCAAGTAAGTTTTTGAAGAATTAGGTTATGACAATCTTATAAACTACAGTATAAAGAATTGTGAATAAAATATAAAAGAATAAAGTTGTTGTTATTGTTGGACCACGAGGAAACATCGCATTAGCAACGAGGATAAAGAAAAATAAAAAGGAACGTGGGAATGTAACAGTGTGCGTAAATAATAAAAAGCAAATAAAACACAAGGCGTAGTAGCGGGACTTATTGGTTAAGCAAGCGAATCCAACCCATCTACAGAAGGAAAATCAAGAAAGGTTGGAGCAATATTTTGCTGCCAATAAGATAATAGAGTAGGACGTACAAATAGCCACGTTAATTGGTTTAATTCGATCAACGACCTATAAAATAGTGCGTGACTTATGTCACCCTAACTTACCAGAAGAGAAAACATACAAAGAGTTATGTACCCTTCTGAAGAAGCAGTTTAGTCCACACGTAATCGTGTGCGCTAGAATAAGAACTTAACTTTACCACTTTTATTAAATTTATCAATAAATCGGTAACACACTAAAAAATAAATTTGTTAACTGGTATGAAAAAGGGAAAGTTGCTGGATATATTCTGTGAGGAAGAGGAAACTTAAACATCGAAGGAGTTACTTCAAATAGCACAGCAGAAGGAAGGTAACCTTCTAATGGAAGTTAATAAACTGAATACAGGAAACAGTAACCCAACAAGGACACAATTGGAGAAGAGAACTACTAGAGTAAAAGATACTCGTGGGAATGGTGAATCGCTAAAAGGAGGATGCTGAAAGCATTGTGAGAAGGAGTATGAAAGTGTTTATAAGTACCATAATTTTAAATGCAATTTCTGTAAAAAAAAAATGGATCAGTTGGCGCAAGTTTGTTACCATAAAAATGAAACTAAGTTTATAGAAGTAGATAAAGACATTTTCGCCATTGTAAAATCAAATAATGATAATATAAATGCTTTTTTAATTAAGGTTGATATGTCAAGTGTCGACATGCAAGCCGCAATTGATTGTGGTGCAGCTACTAGTTGTATATCAACAATTCATTATAACAAATATTTTGTCAAATCACGCAAGTTAAGCAAAGATGTTATATTAAAAACAGTAACGGGTGAACGTATTATTCCAACAAGATATTTTAATACTACAATAACATACAGGGGTTAGGTAAACGTAATTAAATTACATCATTCAAGAGGAAGGTCCACCACTTTTAAGTAGAGATTGGATTACTAAGTTTAATGTTACATTTAATATGTAAATAAATTCGATAAACAAAGATTCAAATTTAACCGAATTAGTAGGAAAATTTCCTTTAGTCTTTTCAAACAAAATCGGTTGTTTTAAATATACAAAAATTTCCCCAGAGACCTGAAACTTAATGCTAAATCCATGTACTGGAAACCTCATGCTTTTAAAGATCAAATAGAAATTGAGTTGAAGAAAAAAAAAGATGAAGGTATTGTATCTCTGATAGTATCAAGCGACCGGGCTACTCCGCTGGTGCCGGTACTCAAAACAAATGGGGAAATACGCCTCTAACGGTCAGCAAACACATACATACATAGTTGAAGTAAATTAACCATTACCAGAATAAAGCATATATTTTTTAAGCTACATAAACGGAATACCTTAATATTATTGATTTAAATCAGGCACATATGCGGTTTGAATTAGACAAATAAATTAATTTGAAATACACCTAATGGCTTTTTTAAATTAAATAGAATGCCATATGAGATTACGCCAACACGTTCTTTATTCCAAAAGCATGTAGAACAGCTATTTCAAGCCATGGATCATGTTTTTAACTTTTTCAATGATATTTTGGTCACGGGTGAAAATGAACAAGATCATTTAGAAATTCTTGAAATTTATTACAAAAACTTGAAGAAGCGCGACTAACAGTACAATTTGAAAAATGTCAATGTTTTCAAAAAGAAATGACATGTTTAGATTACATGATAAGTAAAGATGAATTATGGAATCTATTACCGAAGCACAGATACAATTCACGGTAACGCGGTTTCGCGGTGTAGTCAATTATTATTTATTATTATTATAAATGTGCAACCCATCTTTGCAGACGTGAAGCACACGTCTGCAAAGATGTATTATATTTATCCAACTTCAATTATGTGATCGAATATATTAACGGTAAACATAGCTATGTAACGAACTGTTTCTCGAGAGTACCAAGACAAGTTCGCACACTTCCAAATGAGTTCGAAGAAAGCACAAAATACATTTTATCAATACAGTAGACAATCGATAACGATATTATTGCAAAAAGGAACAAAATAGGATCAGGAATTACGAAAAATTAATAGGCTAGCCGAAGAATTTGGAAAATAATTTAAGAACATTTTACTTTAAGCGAGAACTATCGCCAGAAAAGAATGTACTATAAATGAATATATTTAATGAACCAGCTACCACCAACCACAATGTGTATACGCGTGTCGCTCATCAGTACACCTATGTGGAAGGTAGCAGATGTAATTCATGTTCTCGTATACTATTTGGGGTAATCGAATCGAAACAACAACTGCACATGGGGCACTTTGATGTTTCACGAATGAAGTCATTGGCCAGGTCATATATATGGTGGCCCAGAGTAGATGAAGACATCGAACAAATTACGAAAAAAATGCTTGCAGAATAAGTTTACCCTACCGAAGGTTGATTTAACGTCATGGAAGACAGCAGGGCGACCAGGAGAACGAATACACGTTGACTACCTAGGACTACTATACGGTAGAACGTTTTTGATAATCATTTCAAAGTAGGTGGAATTTTATGAAACGAAAACCATGACAGCCACGGAGTTAGAAGTGAAGCTGCGCGATATGTTTTCACGATGGGGTTTACCGGAAACACTAGTTAACGACAACTCGTTTCGAGACAGACAGAGGAGTTCTTACTACATAACCAAGTAAATCATATAACTAGTCCGCCGCAAGCAACGGTTTCGCTGAAAACGCTGTTAAAACATTCAAAAATAAAATGAAATCCCAATTAATGGATTCTAAATATAATACTATTCCACTGACGACATTAGTTACCAGATTTTTAATAGCCTACAGGAATACTCTCCACCCAAACAAAGGCGCTAACCTAATCGTAGGTAGACAAATACGTACCATACTTATTTTGCTTCATCGACTGTACCTTATAGGTAACAAAAATAGACGTGTTATGAAAATTTTAGAAAGATCAAAAGAAAACATGATCAACTATAATTCAGGAAGAAGCAGAAAGTTTAAAGTGGAGGAAGAAGTAATGATACTATAGAAAGTTAAATGAGAAATGCTGGTATAGATTGTATTACATATTAGCACCAATGTATTTTAGTGTCTGGCTGTGTGTTGTACGTGGAGAAGATTGAAAGAAACAATATTCTATTGCCTCGCGACATAGTCGCGTGTGATAGTGGGCTGTGCTAGA
Organism: Oryctes borbonicus; assembly: GCA_902654985.2. Taxonomy (NCBI): domain Eukaryota; kingdom Metazoa; phylum Arthropoda; class Insecta; order Coleoptera; family Scarabaeidae; genus Oryctes; species Oryctes borbonicus. The sequence continues at coordinate 142,026 of LR736908.1, forward strand.
GAGAAGCTCGGTATATCACATGATTGCCATCTTGCAAGTCGTGCTCCGCTACCGCTGATTTGTCAGTTTGCTCTAGGCGATAGTTTCTCTTGTGCTCCTTTAGGCGCGTCTCTACGCTGCGTTTTGTTATACCAATGTATACCGCACCACAAGAACACGATATTTTGTTTACTCCCTTTAATGTTATAGAGTCCCTGGGGTCTTCAGCCGATCGTAGCAAGTTTCTCAACTAATTTGTTGGCTTGAGCACTACTTTGACGTTGTGTAGCCCTACACAGCGATACCCTCTTCGTGTTTAGGCGGCTGTTCGGTCTTATGGGATATGTTTTGTGTTCTTGGGCTGTAACGCTCTTTTTGTTTCCCGCTTGCTGTTTCCTTTTGCCTGGCGGGTGTGTTCTAAGTGTAATAGCTTCTTGTCCGTGCGATCATCATTCGATGTCGAGTAACCACGAAAAATACTTCGCTCTCGCGCCTGAAGATGTTCGCCGCAGTTGCTAATGAAACGTCTGGAAGACATTCCAATCAACCAGCCCGGAACCTACTTCTACATTTGACACCGGCTGTGAAAGCTTACATACTGTTATTATTGAACATTACTGTTATTATTGAACCACGAGGAAGCACCGCAATAAGAAAATAAGCTTTCTAACGCAGTATCATTTAACGACTTCTTGGTTTATAAGAACTTAATTAAAAAGAAAACAATTCCGCAATATAACTACGAGATACAAAGAAAGCAAATCAAAAGTAGCAAAGGAGCAAAAGACCGAGAGAGACAAGGATGATCAATTAAAGAAATAATCCTGGGGTATAACGCATCACTAGAGTCTAATGCGATGTTCTCATGACAGCGAGTGGTTGGATTATTACTGATTCTGATTCATTTCTGTTGCACGACTTCCTGCCCTACAAATTTCGCAGCAGTGTTATATATTTCAGCGGTTCACTTTACTACAGAACTTTCTAACGCGTGTATATTAAATATGAAAGTGCAGTTAATGGAAAAATTTCAATTATAAATCTGTCAATTACTTTTAAATTTCTATTTGTTTAACTATTGAAAATCAAGCTTATATAAAAAGCAGACTGAACATGTTAATTTGACGGGCAGAACGAGTTCATATCTGACAAATAATTCTTATTATTACCATTTTAATGGATTATCTATTTTTTTACAAATTCTGATGACCGAAGTCCTGTTATGTCAGGTAGACTTAGACACACAATAGCTATAACGTTTTAGATAGGAGATAGATCAATGCAGGACTTATTTTATTCATGATCACCCGCTACTTGCTCTTGTTAGCTGTTCCTATTGTTTTATTTGGTGTGTGTATTTGATACGTGTTAGTGGTGTGATGTGAAGTATATACATTGGAGCAAATGGTAGTATACTTCTCAATAAACCATTTCAGTTTAATATACGTAATAATGTAGATGCGGGTAGGGTAGATACGTTTTAGAACAGAAAATTGCTTCTCTCTTCGTCTGATTACAAGCAAAAACAGTCTCGGTGCTTTCTATTTTCAGGTACAATATACGCTTTATAAATACCAAGTTTAAATTTTCTTAATGAATTTTATGGGTTTTAATTTGTATGTACAGATGTCTCAAACATCTGAAATTTCAAAATTGCACTTATTGTGTCAAGAGTACGCAGCTACAATTTTAGAGTATGGTTGGTTTAAACTTATTTCCCTGTAAAGTTCTTCATACTCGGCCCTAAGGAAAATTTCATTCCGACTCCACTTCCCGTCTGGATGTTGATGGATTTATTTATCTAAAAAAATACAAAATTTGCATAAACTTTGGAAGAACACACGTTTTACCATTTGTAAAATATCCCATTGATTTTCATTCAAATTCCTGTTAACACCAAAAAAAAAAAACACGGCTCTGTAAACGAATTCCTCGACTAAGTTACTTTCAAGATCTAGAAAAATGATAATATATGGCTGTTGTTCTGAATACAATTGTAAATATCTTGTACTCGCTATTGCTATATTTCGGTATAATAACTAAAAAATACTTAATATATCTCGTTTTTCTTCGATTATAATTTATATTTTTGTACGTTAAGCAAAAGTTTCTTTTTTTGATAAGAATTTTTTGTTTTATTTAGATTTTATCATCTAACAGTCCTCAACAAAACTGATTTTAGAGTACAGCCTAAGGGCATATTGCCACGGAAAGTTCCAGTGCAAAAGATAGTCTAAATCCTCGACCGATGCGTCGGAAGTCAGATAGATGCCGAGACAGCATGCGATGTGTGTTTTGGCGTATAGATCTATGAGCTAGTTAGTTGTAACAAAGGTGCAAGTACGACAGCATGTATACAAGTAGTGGTGTAAGTGGAATAAAGTTAAGTGAAAGATATTTTGGAGTATCATTGTAACACTTACTCCCCAAAACCCTCTTACGAGGTAGCTACCAACATATATGTATAAAGTAGATATTATATAGGGTCATAGTGTGACAATATTTTTTACGATTTCCGCGAAGAAAACCAATTTGTGCAGATATTTCCTTAAACGGAATTAACTTACTACAATCAAAAACTTTACATTTTGCAGATTATAAAAAGTTAATTGTCAATAACGTAGGAAAAGGTTGGCGAATTCACCATTCACCATTATTTAGATCTTTGTTTCTTGATTTTGGAATCAATGAGATTTCAATTCCCGAAAGAAAGTTTCCCTTCCTGCGATGTAATTAAACGTATCTACACCTGATGAATTCAAGCCACGTTCTAGTCATCAATAGAAAATTAATATGACAATGTCTCATAGGAAGATTACTTTATTTGACTATGTAGTAGTAGTATCTACTAGCTTACTGAATATTATTGACTATGGAAGCCCACGTTTTTGGTCGTCATGCACTGGGTTCGAAGGTGTAACAGAGCGTTACGAACGTAGTCCCCCCGCATTGCGTTTTAATATAAATTTACGGTACGCACGTGAAAGGGAAAGAAATTAGCGTAGTATACCGTGTACTAAAATTATTCGGCGCACATTGGAGCTCAACGATAGAACAACAATGATATTCCATCAAACATTTCGTCGATAATTACCGAGCTCTGCGTGTAATCATTATGATCGGTGTATGCCAATGGCTTTCGCACACCGCACACCTGACTCTCCTACGTATGTCTTGTTTTATTGAAGGCACGCAATGTATTACTGCTCAATTATTACCCCTTAGTCCTTTACACTTTGTATCTACCGTAGGCAGCAATGTAAACGCGTGTAATTCTTCTATGTAATTCGTCTTTAATGCTGCAAAAATTGAAAGTTTGTAGTTTTGATATAAGTTCTTTTATAAGTCAATTATATTATCCTACAGTGATAGTACAACTTTTAAATTGGAAGTTGTCTATATGAAATCATGGAAATCTCTCTCCTAAATGCCAACAAAAAATATTTCTTCCGACATAATAAGAATCCCTGAAAAGTAATATAATTTATTTTACCGTATATTGTAACGTTAAAAATAACGCTGTTATAATCAATATGATTTCTGCGTAGTTAGAGTTGTTCAGCCACATGCATTGGAGTACGTTCAAGTAACGCCTACCGACCTAGAGTGGCGTATTTGCCCGATCTAGTTGGCCAAAACTATTGAGACTGTTTAACTTGTTCATAAAGTCTTGAGTGTTACATAATAATAATAGCTACCCAACAGACCAAAGGTCCAATAATAGGATAATTACAGTATGTGCAATGCAAGTAAATGAATGTTATATAGTACTGTATGTATTGACATCAAATATACATGGAAATATAGTGTGAGATTGTGTATGTATCTGTGGATGTATACGTGTGATGTTTATGTGTATATCCAGGTAAGTCATGTTTCGCCCACTAAAACTGGTCGCCCCGATCGCCAATGGATTGCTTCTGGCAACTCAATTGACACATCCTGTCAATTTCCACGTTTCTTTACAGTTCTCTTTTATTTTCCGCTATTACGACTACGTTGTCTGCGAATACATACGCTTCTGTTAGTATTCTTTAGTCTTCTATATCCAATATGTAATCTTTTTACTTTTAATGAGCAAATAAACACTTATTAGATCATCAATGGAGCTAAATTGTTTTACTGTTAATTCCTCTTTTCTATCCAAAGTTCTGTGATTTGTACTCTAATTAAATTGCGCGGAACTTACTGGCGATAGATAAGCCTTGACATGTTTACGTAGCTATCCAGTGTAAGATAGTTCAGCCTGAATCAGGTGCTCAAGACTGTTGAAAATGGAACAGAAACTCAATAGGTCTGACAGTTGTCGTCAACTTCAAGAGCTGTTAGCCTGTTGTGATGAATGTTCGTAACGATAATAACCACTGACGAAACGTGAATTTCTTATTTCAGTCCTGAGACCAAAAGACAACAGGATAACGCAAGAGCCCATACCGCAATAAAGACAAACGATGTTTTGAACGATTTATGACGCAAATTGCTTCTGCATCCACCTTACTCACCAGATCTCGCAACCAGTGATTTTCATCTGTTCTCAGTTTTGAAAAAATCTTTACAGGGTGTTCAATTTGAGTGTTTAACTGACGTAAAGCGTGTAAGTAAGTAGGTGAACTGCGGAGTAGGGCTGCAGAAACGAGTACACTTTCCCCGCGGTTCACGAAATTAACAGAGACTAGACAGATTTGTGTTTTGTCGACTCTCGGGGAAACCAGTAGGCAGGAACCCATTCTCATGAGACGAATAAACACGAGTTTGTCTGGTCTCTGCTAATTTCGTGAAGCGCAACTCGATTCTGCAGGTTCACTGGAGAGACGATGGCTTAAAGAAATTAGTTTATCATTGGGATAAATGTATTCAGTTAAATGGAGATTATGTAGAAAAACTACGTTGTAAATATTGATGAAAATTGACAAGATAAAACAATTATAGCTAAATTCCCAGAACCTTGGAAATATATCTACTTTGTACTCCTGAGAGAATCGGCTCTATTCTTGGTCTCAGTCTATTGTTTATGAGTTGTTCGTATATTTTGACTACCACGTTTAGTAAAGTTATACCTCTATAGTTGCTGCATTGTTTGTGGGTTCCCTTTTTATAAACCGGCGTTATTAAATGATATTCTCTAGTCTTTTGGTATCTTTCCATTTTTCTATACCTTATTGACGATTCTCCTTAGTACGTACTTCTCCCTTATTCTTTAGCATTTCTGCCATTATTTTGTCGTGACCTGGGTTCAAGCACTGCACGCGTGAAAACAACACGGCAAATCTTATTTGTTGTCTAGCTGTAGTATGTTGTCTCCACTAATGAAACAAGAATGCACGCAACGTAGTTCTTTTGATGTTACTACCTTCTGTTGGAACATGCACAAATATAATAAATGCTTGTAAACGTTTTTCAATGCGCATTATTTTTATATCCACAAAAATACTTCGTGATTGCAAACATTTGCAAGGGTGTGTGAACTTTTGTAAATACGCTTTTAACACAAGGTGTAGTGATGGTCAACATAGTGAATAGACTTTTTAAAGTTCTCCCGTTTGTTCCTACCTACATAAATATTTCTTCCGTATCCACAAATTATTTTAAATTTTCTGGCGAAAGCAATTTCTTACGCAGTGAGGATGACATTTAAAAAACAGGCACTAATAAGAGTGACGTACGAATTCATATTTATATGTATACATTTAAGAATAATGTCTATAACATGTCTCGAAACAACTTGAAGAAAAAATGTTAGTTTTCTTTAAATTAAATTTCTAGTGTCTTTCAAAATTTTATTAATAAGCAAACACGCTTTTTAATAAAACTGTTTTTTGTACCTTAAAAGTATTAAACTTAATTTTTGTAGGGCTTTTTTCAAAGAGAAGGGAGAAACAAAGAACTAGGAATCATCTTACAAACTGTCACGAATACCAGTTCCGCAGATTTTTTGCGCAAACTACCACATTTTATGTTTACCAACACAACAGATCCGCACTCACAATGACATCTTTCACTTCAAAGAAAGCAACTGCTGCCGCTGGCTTTGTAACTAAATATTTTTGCGTTGAAGAGATAACGGAGGCTCGTAACTCATAATTTCGGTTGTTAACACAATAAGTGACTTGACTAATTATGAGTGATTTAGGACAGGCGAGAGGTAGAAGGACGCCTTGGGCTGATTCTTCATTGTTCAATTACCAAATTTTCCGTTTTACATAAAACTTTAATCACAGCGTGTTTATGAAAACAAGAGTAAGCTAAAGTAACATTACATAAACAAATATTTAAGAGAAAATTACTTATACAATCGAATTATGTATAAATTAACCCTTTTTTCAAATAGTCTCTCACAAACGTTTCCACATTTTAATGCACGTTTAGAGTTTGTTAACTTTGTTGTCATTATGCAGTCGTTTTGTTATATAGGATTATTAATTATTTGCAAATGCCTATAGCAAAGACTTGCAGAAACACAAATAAATAAAATAATTAAAAACAAAATAATTTCAAGCGTACACTCAAAAAATATATATTACTAGCTAAGAGAAACTTAAGAGGTTTTAATATAGTTTATTGTATGTGTTGGGGCGGCCAGAGTGTTTAATTAGAGATATTATATCATTATTGTATAAGACCAAGAACGTTAAATAAACGTAGGTCCTACTTTTTTATTTACAGAGCTTCAATTTCAATAAATTAGAGATGATTATTAAAATACAAATAAATAAATAACAAAAAAGGAATAAATTACTGTGTAAGAAAATATTGCTTGTAATTGTTTATTTCGACACAGTAAAGTAGCTGCTGCAAATGGCCTAAAGAAAAACATCTAAGGAATTTGGGTGGGGTCGAAGCAGTAAAACCTCTACGACCAACCAATCATTCAAAAAGTAGTGCATTTAACTATTGAATGTATTGAAACCACATTTGTTGACAATCAAGAAATGGAGTGTGTTCGATCTTTTTAAAAAGGGTTTTCATCTCGAAAAGTTAGATAGTGTGCTGAATTTAGCCTGTGTAGTCAAGCAGTTCTTCGTTAAAGATATCAGTCCAAGTATTCGCATTGAAATCGCGATTGTCTAACAGAATGCGGATCTTAAAGGTTTCACAAATGGTAATTGGGAGGGCTATTGATACGATCTCTCGTAAATATTATTATTGCATGCGTATAGATTAGGTCATCTAGTAACCTATGTTTAAAAGCTAAACGGCATGATTTGAAAAAATGACATTGACAGTTTTCAAAATGAATGAGTTTATTGCAGCTGAATGTGCGAGTATGTGTATTGGTACCGTGATGGTAACGGTTATCAGTAAGCCTGCAGAAACGAGTACGCTTCACAAAATTAGCAGCAGATTTGTCGAATCTTGGGGAAACCAGTAGGCAACAGGAACCCATTCTCAGGAGACAAATAAACACGAGTCTGTCTAGTCTCTGCTAATTTCGTGAAGCGTAACGCGTTTCTGTAGGCTTAGTTATCAGGCATCTATAAAGTATCGTTGATGAGGAGTTTTAACCTATACGTTTCAATAACTCAGAGAAACTGATTCAATTGTTGTTCTACATAATAATCGAGGTAATCAAGTTAGAGAAGATAATGTAAACAAGGAAGAAAATGTAGTTGATGCAGCGTTAGACAACCACATCCTGAACACTATCACATTTGCTGCGTCGAAGCATTACAACTGGAAAATTACGGTCAGCGTGTAGAGTTCTGTAGTTTCTACAGCAATAGTGGGGTTTACGGGACAGAAGTTTGGTATGGCTAAGAAATAATGTCTAGTGGTGTCGGCAGCTCGTGCTCGCAGAGTCGGATATCCCCAACGCTCGTGTGCCACAGTTGTGCTGACCGACCATTTTGTTTCCCAACGTACCAAGAAAGAAGTGAAATCGATTTAATGACATTGTTACACGACATATTTCGACACTAGAACCGTTGGTTGCCCAAAACTCCTTAGTACTCAAATGGTTAGTCTTCGAAATACCATTAGTCTAATAAGGTAGAATTGAGATAGAACTTCCAGTTTATCGGTGGACCTAGCATCGCTTGTACACCAATAACTCTTTGCTCTTGATGCTACAAGCTGTATTCTTTAATGCTTTAATAATCATAGCGTTCTTTTAATAAATGTTCAAGAATACCGCCATGGGCCTTTAAATATTTTATGCTTTGTGTGTTGAGGACGTCTGTTGCTCTCCTGCTCTCCCGTCAAATTAGTGCATCACGAGTACCGATATTTACCTGGTAAACTTCATTTTTGAACCAAGTCAATTAACAATAGTCTAGCAGTGCGAGGTCAACTAATAGGACCACCGCGACCAATTCAAAGCGCTGGAACTCTATCGTCCAAATGTTGCTTGACCTGATGAGTGAAATGTGCAGGAGTCCCATCATGGTGATAATACATTTGCATTCTGATGTTTAGAGGAACATCTTCCAGTAGCCCTTGTAATTCATTTTGCAAAAAGTTTAAGTAATGTCCTCCTGTGAGCCGATTCTTCAAAATAAGAGAGCCAACTAAATATGTAACCACACCTTTTCCGAAAACTTGTGCTGAAAATTACCTACTCGATTGTTGTGTGAGGATTTTCTTCTGGCCATAAAGGAGAGTTTCGTGGAATTCCCAATTGAGTACTTTGTGAGCGGGTCGTTGCATCTTCCTCTACTAAGTCCAGGATATTTTATACTTCTTCTAAACCTTCCCGTTCCTAGCCCTAGCCCATTCAGATGTTATTGTAGCACGGGGAAGTATTCCGATCTCGAACAGTTCATTGAAAACTGTGATAAATACGTTTTTACCAGGATTTCTCTGATGTGGAAACCGTTAATTTGAATAAGTGTGTGGCATTTTCTAACAAAATAATGTACAAACTCGAAAATGAACATTATATCACTGTTAAAATAAACACATACCAGAACAACAAAATTATTCAAATGATTTTGTGCCTCAAAAGTATTGATTCATCATCATTTTTACCTTCTAAACAATATTTCCCGGCTGAAACCGTGTCGGTGTTGTAGCTTTTGCCAAGTAAGCCAAGATTATAATAAAATGAAAAATGATATATTTAAGAAAAATGTTCTCTTTGTTAAAAACACTATTTTTAAATATAAATAAAAAATAGATCAAATATGGCAAAACGTCATATTGATCACAAAGGTGATAACGCATTATACATTAGCAATTGGTAAGCAGGACTTTTACCTTTCAACAAACCTTGGGCGCTTATAAATACAATATCAAATTCAGAAAGAAAGGGATTCTTGTTTTGATTTGATTTTAATTTCCTTTCTCATAGATAAAACTGGATCGAAAACCACGAGGCCATTGATGGTAAGTCTTGTCTTAGGAAGCTCCTCAGTTTCCGTATCGTAACAATTACATATTGACAGAAGAAGTGATTTAGTAGAGAAAAGTAAAACAGCGAAAACACAAAACCCTACTCTATCCTACTTTACGCGCGGAGTAAAAAACTACCCCTAACTATAAGAAATAAAGATGCTCTGTATCTGAAAGGTATTACAGTTCTTCGTTGCGTAATATATATGTAGGAGGTACGACACGTGCACTAGTATTAACTCCCTTCATGAGCGTTTTAAAAGAAGAGTCAACATTCACAATTCTACGTAGAATTAATTATTTACGAATTTAACATAGAATGTAAGTGGCGTCAACTTGATTTTAGTTCTTCTTTAGTTCTGATTTGAGTTCTTAGACAAGGTGGATTGTTAGGATGTATATTATATTATATATTTATTCATTAAGCCATATGAAGATCCGCGTGCCCTGAAATCCAGTAACTTATTTACTAATGTATATCGTATGATGTATGAATCATAAGTAGGCAACACGCTGCGACTCAACACTTAAATACCAGAAACAAGAATTGTGTTCCTTATTTAACATCATGAACAGAGTACAATTTATGGGATCATCTCCAATTGTAACACATTCTTTGAATTTAAATCCAATTATTTTATAAATATCAAACCTTTGCCCCATCGTCTTCAAAAGATTAAATACATTAATTACAACGAAACCAATAATTTACGATATCACAAACCTCCAAAAGAAACGGGTGTCTGGCGAGATATTCTTGAAAAAGAAAGGAGATTGAAGTATGCCATTTGATTGTTTTAGTTTTTATTGAAAAGCGGGAAGCAGATGTTATTGCCGCCTTTTTACGCACTCTATAGTAACTATAAAAATGCAAATATTTTTTATAAGCCTAATGGATCGCGGTTACTATTCCTAAATACTTCGCCATTTACAAAATATTATAAAAATATGCTGTAATTGATCTATTTTACTACCAAATAACGCAAAAAAGTAAGAACTTGTTCATCCGTGGAAATATGGAAAGTATAGTACGAGGTCCGTTCAATAAGTCCTTAGAAAAAGATAGAAAAGCAAAGTATCTTCTGTAAATTTTTGTTTATTTTTTGCTTAGCCTCTCCAGCTTTTTTAAGTCCTCCAAAAAATAGGATTTCGGAAGGTCCTCAAAAGATGCATCTGTTTGGGCGATGATTTCCTCGATCGACTTGAATCGTTGTCCGCCGAGCCACTTTTTCAAATTTGGAAATAAAAAGAAATCACTGGAGGCCAAATCCGGTGAATACGGTGGATGTCCAACTTTAATTCCATAATTTTGGCCATCAAAATTGCGCAGGTTTGCACCCGCACATTATCTTGGTGGAACAGGATCTAATGCTTTTTCAAACAACCGATCCCATAACGACTCATAATACATTCCAGTTATTGTTTGTCCCTTTTTCCGAGTAATTCCAAGTAAAAAACCGGGGCTTGGACAGTCGATTTCACTGTCTTCACCTTCTTCAGAGCCCGTTCGCCTTCACAAACCCTCTATTTTAACTGTTCCTTTGTCTCCGGAGTGTAGTAGTGTATCCATATTTCATCCATGGTTACGTATCGATGGAGAAACTCATCAGGGTTGCGACGGAAAAGCATCAAAACAACCTCTGGGTCGACCACACCATTGTGTTTGTTCTCCACTGAGAGCAAATGCATGCACATACAATTTTTCGTGCAAAATTCAAAACACTGCACCTTGCGATATGCCTGTGGTCTCAACTATTCTGCGCACCTAGATTCTTGAATCATTGAAAGCCATATCGTTGATTGTCTCAATCATTTCGGGGATAGTTACTTCGACTGAACGTCCAGAGCGATGTTCATCTTTTGTGGATATACGGCCACGTTTAAGCTCATTTAGCCAACTGCAAACAGTTGCTAAAACAAAAGCAGGTATGTCATGTACTTCATCCAACTCAGCTTTAATTTCCTTCGGTGTTAAGCTTTTTAAATATGTTTGATGACCGTTTGAAACTCACTTTTCTTCATTTTTCTACATAAACATAAATTCTTTGCTTAAATCGACAATGAAGATGAAACCATATGATGAATACAACTTAGAGTTTGACAGTTGTCCAGTGACCAATGATCCTTACTAGAAACACACAATTTTCGATAATACGAACGCCATCTCGTAGATCTTCTAAGGACTGCTTGAACTACCCTCGTATGTTGCTTATTTTAAAAATACGCTGTATGTTTCCAGGGACTTTTGATATTTGCCTTTATATCTAACATTTTTATTAACCACGCGTTATACTTTTTGCAATGGTCTAAAAGATATAAGATTATTTTTTCGTTACGTTAACTACATGTAGCTGTAATTATCTAACAAGCGAACGCCGCCAATCCGAAAATTAAGATTTCGGTGAAACACTATAGGCTGGAACAATGCTTTGATATAAGAACAAATTTTCCGACAAAGTTTTATCCGAAACTATAACAGATACACACTTGTTAAAACATAATTTGATCAGACATAGAAATACATCAAAAAATTAACATGTTTAGATGAAAGTATCTTTGATTAGATACTGTTTTGTATTGTGCGCTGGAGTTTTTACACTTTTGAGATTATACGTAGCTAGGATAACATCTGATTACATTTGTTTGTGTTTTTATTTGTAGAGAGGACTGTTAAGACAACCTAATCTAACCCTTATATGTAAGTGTCCCCACTACTAACCATTATAATAGTAGGGATGAAATACGGGCATGTTCATTCGTCACCGAAATTACCTGAAGAGCCTTTGGAAATTCCAGACTAATAAAATAATTTAGTTTTATTCATATCCTTAAACAGTTCAACTAATTTCGGTTTACAATTTATCCTCTAACCTAATAGTTTTATGACGATCTGCCATAAAGGCCGGAAAATTAGAGATTAAGCTTAGACTTAAGCGGGTATTAGCAACCAAACGCAAATAATGTATTTACCTAATCTAATACAATAATACACAGTACAAAATAACCCGAACAGATACTCTCATCCAAACATTTTAGTTTATCTTCGTATATATACGACTATTTCTATTGCAAGTACCATCTTCCGCTGATGTATTGATGAGCTGTGATGCAGTGAAACGCACGTGTACACATATTGGTTGTTTGTAGCTGGTTCATTATTAACATCAACGAATGTCTAGAAACAATAACTAAAAGAATGCTAATGCAGCTCCTCAGAATAGTAATATAAGCCAGGAGGCAAACAGCAGTCTGAGGAAGAGAAAGGCACTTGGATCATCGCTGATAGCGCCGGGGGGAGAGACATGAATGATTTCATCGATACAACGACGAGCTGCATTAGCATTATTTTGCTTATTGTTTCTAAACAGTCTGATGGCTTATCAATCAGATTACATAATGAATATCTAATGTTATCGAAATAGTCAATTATTTCAATTGTTTTATGGTATATATTTGGAATATGTACATCAATCGATAAGTAGTAAAGCTAAAATATTTTTTAATTCACTCTTTATTATACTTTAATGTGGCGTGCGTGTGGTATCTAATCCCGCGTTATGTATTTTTTCTGAAAATAATCTGGCTTCAGAAACTTGTTCATAAAACTTACTGCACATCGAACCTGATCAGAATGTCCTGTGGGTCGAGAGTAAGATATTGCGTTCCATAAAACGAGATGAATTCAGGATAAAGGTATCTGTTTCATCGATATGGGGTTTTACAAGTTTAGTAAGATATTTAGCCAATTTGTAAGTTGGTAATGGGCTGGAGGGGGCATTCGGTTTGTAAATTTTAAACAGACCAAACTCTTATGAGCGTCTTCAGGTGTAGAAGAGCGCTTAACGATAGCTGTTGTTTGCCTTTGGATGCATGGGATCGGGTCACGAGATAAAGGGCGATATTATCCTGTAGTAGCGTAAGAATCTTACTGTCGTAATTTTCAGTGGTGAAAATTGCCACCATTATATTTGCCAGCTTTTAATGTGACAACATCTGAGTTCGATATAAGGGATTTCAAGGCAGAAAGTTCGGACTTGGATAAATTTATCCAAGCCGAATGTTCCCCTCCGCCCCGGTTTATAAATTGGTTAAACATCCGACCGAGCTTCTAAAACCCTATATCGGCGGCACAAATTATTTTATTTTAAGTAAATTTCATTTTGTGGAACGCATACAAGATCTCGCTCTTGACTCACGGGACATCTGGGTTACCTTCGATGTGAAATCTTCGTTCACAGAAGTTTCCATTCCTGATACTGTCCAAATTATCACCGAGATGTTATCAGCCCACGACAAGCCTCTTGATATAGTTGAATTGGTAAACGCATGTCTAACCTCCACCTATTTCGAATTCCATGGTAAGTTTTATGAATGAATGATTTTCATGGTTTCCATGGCTTTCTCTTCGTCCGTAATCCTCGCTAACATTTTTATAGAAGTGTTAGAACAACAAATCCCATCATTCTACCATTTAGAACCGAAATGTTGCTTTAGATACGTGGAAGACGGCTTCGTCATCTGGCCACATGGACAGGAATTCCTATTCGAATTTCTAACCTTCCTAAGCACCCAACATCGGGACATACATCTGACCATAGAGGTAGCATAAGCAGTATATTTTCTTACCACTGTGCGACAAAGCAAGCAGTCATAAACACATTAGTTAAACGGACCCTTTCCATTTCTCAGTCCGATCCTCTCGCCCGAAAATTGAGACATGTGACCGGCTCCCTCATTGAAAACAATTTCAGCAAGTGAGATATCCGAAAAACGATACACCGTTATCGGAATTCCAACAGCCTACCGCTTCCAGTCAAGATCCTGCGGTCAGCACCGCTTTTCAATTCTACATTCAAGGTGTTACCGATACAATAGGCAGACTACTCCAGAGACATGTCAAAACAGTGTTTGAACCTTTGTCAAATATATCCGGGTTTATTACCGTCAGCCAAATTCTAAACTTCTCCCTTACACACGCAGGGTATTTAGCGGATCCCTTGTCCTTTTGGTAGTGTTTACGTCAGGGAAACAGAGCGGTCGGTCAGCAGACGTGTGACGGTACACGAGCCTTGCACTAGATTGCTGTGGATATTCGATTCTGCATTGGCACAAACCGGTCACCAGATTTGATCTAATGATATTAAACTTCTGTCGGATCAGTTAAGTATTCTCGTGCCGTCCGTCGCACTCTTAACTGTACTTTTTTCAAACAGAATATTTAGTGACAATTGTACGTGAATGTTTCTCCATTAGGATCTTCTGTATATTGTGATTAATTAATTAAGCAAATTATATAACTTATGTATATAAATCTGAATTTTATATAAAATTTTAATAAAAGCTCTTTGTTATTTCTTCAAGTTGTGATACTATTTATTCGTTTAAACATTAAATCTATTTGGTTGCCTGCACGAGAATAAAAGAGACAAAAGTACTAGTTGTTTAACTCCGTTGTGGGTTGGTCGGCCCGAGGCTGTATGTCGGTTGACGGAGTCACCTGCCCGCTCTCCTCGCTGCAGCCTCTTAACTTTGAACTATATAACATTTTTTGATTTCTTATAAATTTTGTATACTTGAGACACAGATTATTTAATTGTTTATTCCTTTTAAAATATTTTACTGCGATCCGACTTAAATTTAAAAATTAAACAACTGATTGATTTTTGCATCCAGTATTTTTGTTTTAATTGACTTGGACTTTTTATACTATATAAATGTGTTGTATTTTAGTCTTTAGAATGGTGCATTATAAGGCAATCTCATTTATTGTATTTATTTTAAATACAATTGAAAGTTAGAGAGTAATTTTGAAACGAGAAAATTAATAAATTAGTTTATATTAATTATTTATTAACTAAACTTTAACTTGTTTTATAATAATTTATCGCACTTTTGTGCACTTTTATGAGAAAAATTGTAATTTTTTTTCGACTCTGTTGTTGTGTGATTTGATTTACAATGTTGAGAAAATTGCTAATCGCGAAAACTAAGTCACAAAAATGTACTGACACCCCTGATTGTCACTGGGATTACAATGAGAAAATCCTGACACCGGGAACGGTCATCTGTTCCCCAAAAGTTGCTGGGAGCGCAAAGCTCGCAAGCTTAGAGTTCAACTCTGGAAATATTAGAAAACCATCTGGTATACGAATTAAAGCGCGCTCAAAATCGCCGAATAGCTGATCCTAGGTGCATGCGATGTAGCCAAGAGCATCGAACAGCCGATTGCGCAAGGCCTAGAACTGAACCAGCGACTTGTGCAAATTGCGGTAACTTGCATCTCGCAAACTATAGGGGATGTTGTAAAGTCACATAACTCCAGCAGCACAGCGTTATGAGCGAACAACACAAGTTCAATCCTCGAGAACCTTCCCCCAGGTGACGAGACAAGGTATTCCGCATGGAAAGAGCACCTTCTCAAAACTATCATGATAGACGTTATAAATTACTTAATATCACGGTTTGCAACACCTAGTGCTATGAAATACAAAAAGCTCCGCATAATCCTCACTTCCGTCTTCCAAATTATAAAATTTATTGATCGGATAGGTTGGACGGTGCCGCCGGTGATGTCGCCGTAGACATGCGATATGGTATTCGGCACAGCGTTGTAACTTTACCTCTTCTTTCCTCCCTCGAGTCTGCGACTATCGCCCTGGAGACGAGTGGTCATGGTATGCTATGCTCTTCCCAGCAGAACGTTTGTGGTCGGGAACTATTACGCTATGTTCCTTCGGGATGCTACTACGATCTTGCTAGCTGGAGATCTAAATGCCAAACACCCTTCTTGGCACTGCCAGACAACCAACCGTTTTGGCATGATGCTTAATAAGTTTATTCTGCGTCACAAAGTGGTTGCTCACCCTCCGGATGTACCTTCATCGGCACCGGTGCAAGACCTAATATCTTGGATATTGCTTTTATTACAGACTTCTCGGTGGGCGTAAACGTCGAAGCTCTGGTTAATTTGTCCCCTGATCACAACTCCATTCTTCTTCATATGAAGGAGCTGATAGCTCCTGAGCGTTCACGGCACCTTTGGCGGACAAAGTAGGATACTGCACTGGTGGGGGGCCGAATACAGAAATCGAATATTTCATAAACGCTGTCCGCGAGTTGTTCTAAGCTGCAACTCTTTACAGAAGTTTTACCAACAAAAAGCTGTAGATCAATGTAGTCAGCATAACTCTGGAGAAATGTAGATCAGAATGTTGGTATGGTAAGATCAGTTCATGACCGCTGAAGAGAGCTCACTTTGGTGAGAAATCGAAAACCACAAAGGGGCCAATTCACGGAGTTCGGGGACTGGCATATGCTGACAAGGTTCAGGTGCTGAGAGTGTTTTTGTCCGAGCATCTGCAATAGAATGCAGTGAAGCACCATTCTGTTGGAAGAAATGTTGTCCTTCTCTTATAATTTGAGATTTTTATTGTTTAAGTAAAAAGTCATCACTAAAGCAATGTTTTTTTTTTAATTGCTAGTCATAGTTCTATAAAAAATGTAGTCGTAGATCGTAATCCACTCCACTAAGTTCTTGGACTATATTTATTTTGTATAGGTGGAATTTTTGTAAAATTTGTGACAATAACACTTTCTTCTCGAATCCAATCATTTTTCTTAGGACATCTACATATTTTGTTAGTTTAGATAAACGTGTTGTAGGTCTTGGTATAAATTGTTCTTATTTTAAAAATAGAATGGTTACTGTCCCAAAATGTCTCGCTGTGTATTAATAATATGCTTTCTAGCGCATTTATTTAATTTGAAATGCCACAAAATATTTTCTTTAATACATATATCAAAATATCGAAGCATTCTAAATTCTAAATAAATTGCAAGCATTAAGCTTGGTTTTTTTCCAAGCGTTTCCTCAACAAGCGTAATTTCTACTTTTATTATTTATCCTTGTTTTTGCTACATTTGTTTCATTATTCATCTTTGAACGATTTATTTGGACTCTTAAGTGCCCTTAAGCTTAAACGTACAATGATTTCAAAGGCCTTATAGAAATCAGTGAAACCAATATAGAAAATAGCAATAAAACTTTTCCACTTCGTAAAGTGAATAATGGTATTACATTAAACTCCTAAAATTTCTATGCAACAGGTTGTAATTGTTCATAGTTATAAATAATTAATTTTAATTTTAATGTTAAAGTTTAATGTTAATAATAATCCACACTTTTTATAAAATTCACATCACATGGAAACTTTTTTATTAATCACTATCTGTTTACCAATATTCAACATTTCCAATGCACTTTTCATTGAATTATTTAAATCAAAGCAAGCTCTCATAAAATTTTTTAATGCAAAATTGACCATTTGAATGTATTTTAGGTAGATACCTTTTGGTAAATAATAAATGCGTTAACTCAAAATTGATCTGTTTTATTAACATAACTACAAAACCAACCTTATCACAATTTCTTTTATAAAATTTTATTTGCACTTTTAAATACCATGTTCTGTTTCTATTGAAAATTACGCACATTACAAAAGAAGCTAACAATAATAATAATATTCATTTCTTAAAGCAATTAACAATATGCAGGAACCAAGTAAAACAAAATACTATAAGAAAAAATCGTCCAATGTGTCAGTCTGTAAGACAATTTGGAAAAGAAATTTGTATTTGTAAAATAAAATGCTTTTAAGATATCTAGCCTGCAACTGTGACTTGTAAGCCTGTAGAAACGAGTTCGCACTCATTGGCGGAGATGATATATTTCGAAAGCGGTTGGACATACCCGAAATCGGGATTTATACGCGTATGCTTAGTATGTGTATGAATGATAATATTGATAGTAACAGAGCCGTACGCTACTGCGAAAGCACTGGTTTCTGCCGCCTTACCTATAAGTGCCATCAAACCAATAATTGGACGAAATTGAATAATTAAAATATTCCTCACATCAATATGGCCGTCTAGTGTAGTAAAAACAACAATTAAAAAAATTATATGTAAAAATATCGAGTTTAAAAATCTTAGATCATTTGAAGCATTGTATAAATCAATGGGAAACTATTCTGGAGAAGATTTAGAACTTCTTTCATTCAAGAACTTCTTTTGAAGCTAATAGGGAATTTTAAGGCATATTTTCCGAATATTCCCGCCTAGCTACGTACGTGTTCTTACTAAATTATATTACTTTGTATCCCATATAAAAGGTGATCTGCTGTATGGGTGTAAAAATTCCAAGTTCTTAGTTTACTTCGATTGTTGTCTCTTGCTATATTAGTAACCCCTAACAAAATTAACCTGTTCAAAAATGTCTTTTTGTTTAATTAATTATGTCTGAAAGATAAGCGGTAATGAAAATTAATGTAATTTTAGGTATTGATAATATTTCTTGTTAGGACTTCTCATAAAAGTGCTAAAGCATTTACTTAAAATGCAGCATGAGAGTAAATCAAAGTATTCAATAAAATAATTTGAAAAATAAGAATAGCATTCGTATTTTACTACTTTCTAGCAAATTTAATCTAAAAAAAATTATTATCCCATATAAACAAGACCGAAAAGCGAAAGTTTGTACACAAGAGGATATCCTTAATTTGACCTATTTCTGTTGAAGCACTTTTCATTTAAACATGGTATAAGTTACTGGCATATTGATATTTGATATTTTGTTTTTTGAGGTAAACATACTTTTTTCAGAGTTAGTTCCTTTTTCTGTAGCCATAAAATGGTTTCAATTACTTAACTTTCCAGCAACTTGTGGAAAAATATAATTTAAAAATATTTAGACAATGTTGGTGCTGGATATTACAACCTCACTGCAAACAGCAAATAATGCACATGTAACAAAATAACAGTAAATGATCTGAAACAATAATAACAATAATTTATTTCATTTATTTAACAGCTCTGCAGGCCTTGTAGACCTAGGGTTTAATGCATACTCTAATATCCATAACAATTTCTATCTTCCTTCTAGCATCTTACGTACCACATTACGTCGTTCTCCTCTGTTTCTTGTTATTTGTTTCCATTTTCTGACTCCAATTTTATTAAAATTTTCTCGTGGTCTCCCTTTTCTTTCGTTTCTTATAAGTTTTCTGCTATGAATCATCTTTGGCGTCGCGTTTCTAACGAGCGTTCCAATATCTTTCTCCCTGGGCTTGGATAAAGGATATTATATGAGGGCTCTTATGTAGCTGTTCTAGTTGCAGGTAGCTTCATCTTCTTTCCTTCATTCTTCTTGAGACAATTTGGTTTTAACAATGGCTTTAAGTGTAAATAAAGAAATTATAGTGCCAATTTTTTTATTTCCATTTAATATCCTAGCACGAATTCTTTGCAATTGTCTACAATTCTCAAGTTTGTCCCGTCACATTTCCTGTTTGTCCCATTATCATATATCTTGTTTCATTTATTTCTAGTCTAGATTTAACTTTTTTGCTCTATTGATTTTTGAATTTCTAATGAGAGAAAAATGTGTCGTCGATCGGATCGCTTTCCCGCAGACTTCTACCCATTTTAAATTCGTAAGATATATTTGCATTCCAGACTACTTTATTTGCGTTTTATCTCGTAATTTTCTGTTATTTTCTTCTGTTCTGTTATTTTGTCGTATGCCTAGTTGTAGCCAATAGAAAGGATGTGCAGTTCTATTTTACACCCATAGCACGAAATCTGTAACTCTTTAAGGGTAAATATTTGATCTGTAGTAGCTTCTAAAACTTACTTGGTATTCTCCCAAAATACATTCTGCGTAATTATTCAGTTTTCTTCGTATTATTTCCTCTACTATTTTGTAACAAGTATCTGACAGCACTATCCCTCCAAAATTTTCATATTTTGATCCGTCTCCCTTTTTATGAATTAAACATATTACAGTTCTTGTCCATTCTTTGGCATTTGTTCTTTTTTCTATATTGGTTTTGTTGTTTGATTTTTTATTTTCTCATTGTCGCACATTGTTCATCATACCAGCTCCTTGATCCTCCTTGTTTTGTTTTCGGGGGTATCACCGTTTGACTTTCCTCTACTGTTGTTTTCCTTACTCAATTCCAGTTACCTTCTATATCTGCGTTTTCCTCTGCGTTCTGTAGTCACTCAAAGTATGCCAGGATGAACCGTCACCTCGAAGAACGTACCTTTGCCCACAATAAGTTTACCAACTTTCGATGGCTGCTACGCAAAGTGGTAGAGTTAGATACATTTAAGAGATTACTTCACACAAACGAATCTATTAATAGGAATTAAAAGTTCTGTGTAAAATGCAGTCCACGTAATACAAGCTTTAGAAACATCTGAAAATAATTACGCGACCGCTTGGAATTCACTAAACAAGGATTCGAAAACAAACGTCTTATAATAAACAATCGTATTCGCCAATCAGCAGAGAATATCATCGCACCTTACGTGAATTATTAGACGACATAATCTTAGGGCAATGGAAAATTTAAACCAATGTACGCGCTCGTGGGATCCACCTATCGTTTACTTAATATATAACAAACTAGATTTAGTTTCTAAGCACAAATGGAAAACTTCGATCTCTCCAAGTAGACAGCGTACCTACTTTCCAGCAATTTACCAAATTTCTTACTAATAGATGCCATTTATGAGAAACGTTGCAACCTAACAGTAGCGTTCAAATTCCGAATTCCCTGTCCGCTAAAACGATCCTTGGTGTGGTTTTGCAATGCAATGCATTACTTTTAAAATTCTTTCAATCGAAGAGTGCACAATATGAGCACAGAGAGGACGCGTTTGCCTAACCTACTTCAGAAAGGGTCACCATTTAGTTGCTTGTAAATATAAATCGACATTCAAACAACGTAGCAGAAAGCACCATACGCTTATTCACGTCGAACCTCAAAAAATGGAGCCATCTGAAGTTGCTTCATCTAATACTAAACCTAAGTAACCAACACTAATCATTATCTAATACTATGACCTACTATTGTTGTACTCGTGAAAGGTAATTGCAAGAAATGTATAGGTTGTAGAGCATTTTTGGACAGAGGCTCTGAGTCAAACTTTGTAACTAATGAGCTCCTTAAATTTACTTTGTACCACAACTGAATCAACTATTTCTGGTATAAATCGTTCAAGAATTGATACTTTCAGCAAAGGGCGAAACGATAATATATTGTTGGAAACATACATATTTTAGCAGTTATTACGTACAGGATAAAATTAGGCAATTCAATTTTGCACAAAACCAAGTTAGGTTGGGTGTTTGCTAAGATGCTGCCGCACGCAATCCAGTCACCAGCAAATACTAATTCGAAGTACAAATCTAGACAAATAAATAGACAAGTTTTGGGCACTAGAGGAATGTAATTCCGAACAATACTATTCGGCAGAGGAATTACAACGTGAAATTTATTTCACCAATACTGTTACATGTGACAATACAGGCAGATTTATCGTCAGTATTCCATTTAAATCTGAAAACATCAATTTAGGTTATTCGCGACATACCACACTGAAACGTTTTTATGTTGTCAAGCGACGTCTAAATCAAAGTGCAGTGCTGAAATCTAAATATAGTAGAACATGAAAGCTTGAGTTACATAAATCAAATTAACAAACTAGCACCTTACTTTCCACAGCAAGGTATCAGGTACAACCGCTAAAACGCGCGTTGTTTTTGATAGGTCGCTAAGAACCGATTAAGGTTTCTCATTGCTTAATGTGCAAATGGTCAGACCGGTCATTCAAAACGATATACTCACAATCTTGATTCATTTTAGGCGGCACACTTGTGTGCTAACAGCTGATACAGAGAAAATGTATCGGCAGATACTATTGGCTGAACCAGACCGTAAATATCATCAACTTAAGTAGTTAGCTCTAGAACATTATTATTAACGATTTTTATATGGACGATCTATTAGCGGACGCTGATGCTACTCAACTAACTTCCGACTTGCGCGAAAAACTAAATCTTATACTTCGCCGGGCGAGCAAACATTAAATTTCTTAGAATTAATTCACTTAAAATATTTTTAAATAGAAAAAAATGAACTGGAATGTTATTAGTTTGAATTATTGTAGAAACCGCTAAAAATAGACTAAAATAGGTTGATGCACAATGTAATTACTGACGTTGTCACACAATCTCAATCAATCCACATTACAAAATTTATTGCCAAATTCGAGGCAAAAATACTTTCTTTGGGATATGCGATTTTTCAATTTTCTTTAACATAAATAGTAATTCGAAAACCATAAAGCAAGTTACTTTCATAATCTGACGATAAATGGGGTGTAGTTAGTGTAATTAATAATGTAAAAATAGCACGTTCCATTTAAAAAATAAATTTTACTGTGCATATCAGCATGTACTTTCTAAAGACGTACAACTAACATTATATTATTTGGAGAAAGGCATATGAAGATTTCCTATCCTAATGTTAGTTGATACAAAGTATTTTTTGATGTATTGCCGAGAACTCCAAGAAATACACTATCGAATAAAATTTGAATCACTGCTCTAGCGTCTAAAGCGTTTAAGAAATCAGCTGTAAAAGAAACAACGACATTTCGTAAGAATCTCAAATTATCTCAATTATCTCAAAAACTAAGATAGAACTAGATAGAAGGTTGATATCAGAGTTGGGCGTTATTCACGTAAAATTTAGTCATGACTAAACGCTATTCACCAATTCATGAATAATTGTTAGTCATAAGAGATATTCTTCAGTCTTGATTAATGGTTATTCGTTATTCATTAGTCATTACTAACCGTTATTCCCCGTTAGTCATGACTTATTATTATTAATTATTAATGAATGAATTCATGTATGATGGTTAGTCCATAATCATGGCTAAATACCAAATTAATTTGGTGAAATTGCAATCGCACATAGGCATCCAAAGCAAGCTGGCTTAAAATGCCTTTTGTGTTGATTATAGGTACCCTCCTCTTGTTAATAAGTAATAGCTGTAGTGCAGAAAATAGTAATTATAAATAGAAATTTTGGAAATAAAAAAGAAGTCGCCGCATCGATATGTAGTAATTATAAACTTGCATGAATATAAGTACTAGCGATTTATTATTTTTCCCGACTCCAATTCTGAATCACCAAATCTAGAAAAAAATAGGAAAACTGAAAATTAACTAAATATAACAAATGCGTTGATTTAGAAACGATTTGATATTCACAATAGGAATAAGGCACAGCCGCTCGCACTGATATTCACGTATTTATAGAATTACTAAGTATTGATACTATGTTTTGTTTTATTTTCGAAATTATTAATTATAATTACCATTTCATTATTTATTTATTGGTCAATCATGACTAGCGGTTAGTCATGACTAATGACAGTAGTCAGCTAACAGAATCACTGAAAGTCGATGAATAATTGTTATTCATGAATAATGGTCAATCATCACTACAGGTCGATGAATAACGGTTAGTCATGGATCAATGGCCAAGTGTTATTCATGAATAATGGTTAACCATGACTAAAGATCGATGAATAACGGTCAGTCATAATTAGTCGCTAACAGTTATTCATGAGTAATAGGTCAATCGTAACTAAAGGTCGATGATATGTGGTTAGTCATGACTAAAGACTAACTTTTATCCATGAATAATGGTCCGTAAATAACGGTTACTCATGATTAATGACTGCAACACTCTTATTCATGAATAATGACCAGTTATGTCTAACACATGTTTCATTATTCCTTACTCATAAGTTTGTGAATTAAATCATTAGTCATGTAGATTGCTTAATCACCACAAATCATGAATAACGTCTTGAGTTTAGTTATAATCATTAGTAATAGCGATGAATAATATTTGCCCATCTCTGGTTGACATAATTGAAGAGGGGCATCCATAAACATAATAATGTACAGACTGAATAATGATAGCAAGGACTGTGGCGTAGTATGGTAAACAACACATAAGTATCGGCACCCTCCGCACCACACAAGTTTAATTTATTATATAGTAATATAATAATTAGTCCGGGACGGCCGTTTCGAGGACACGAATGGTCCTCATCATCAACCGGTGACCGAAT
>LR736908.1:166728-295634 GCA_902654985.2 Oryctes borbonicus
CCGGTGACCGAATGATTCGGTCACCGGTTGATGATGAGGACCATTCGTGTCCTCGAAACGGCCGTCCCGGACTAATTATTATATTACTATATAATAAATTAAACTTGTGTGGTGCGGAGGGTGCCGATACTTATGTGTTGTTTAATGTACAGACTGTTCTATTTAAAAAGACGAAGCTGTATCGTGCATTGCGAAAACTGAACAGCTTGCATACTTGGATATATGTAATTCTATGTTGTGCAGTACTTCTCTCGGAATTTGTCAATTAGAATTTAAGAAAAGAATTATTTTCTTCTCCATATACTAGGCAGACACGCATATATACGAGAAACAAATCAAGTATTCTTTTCAACATTTTTTGTTTAAGACGTTTTCATGACATTTCATTTTTTTAAACACAGAGAAATGTTTACTGTATAATGAACATATTGTGAAGGAAAGTACGTCGCCTTCAAAAAATATGCTAATAGTGATATGAAAATATTTTATGAGGGAATTTCTTCTAGTGATAAAAATCATTGTACGTTTTGCACCTTATATTGGAAATGTAATTAATACAGTTAAAAAATGTTGA
The DNA here is from genome assembly GCA_902654985.2 of Oryctes borbonicus. Classification (NCBI taxonomy): domain Eukaryota; kingdom Metazoa; phylum Arthropoda; class Insecta; order Coleoptera; family Scarabaeidae; genus Oryctes; species Oryctes borbonicus. The sequence continues at coordinate 167,303 of LR736908.1, forward strand.
TCCGTTCTCGTAAAATAGGCTAAAATAGTACCACCACCAATTTTTCGATAACTAATTTTGTCATACCTTTATTTACTGTTAACAGGTCGCCTGGATAAAGGCAGACACTAAAGCAATACTGGCGATACACGAGCACGTCATAACAAACAACGCTCGCCTTTCAGTAACCCACAACGATTTCAACACTTGGACATTGAATATTCGCAACGTTAAGAGAGAAGATAGAGGTCAATACATGTGTCAAGTAAACACGGATCCGATGAAAATGCAGGTGAGATAATTTTATAATTTTTCCGCAAATTGCAAAAACCTGAGGTTTGCTTTTTAATATTGATTACATGACATTAATGGAAATATGACAGATTACGGATCTGCCACTAAAACTGTAACGTATTTTTACTTCGTTTTCACCCTGTGTAATAAAATAAAATAATTCCATAACAGCTAAAACTTAATACAAATGTTGGCGCCTGTGCATGAATTTTATTATTCCATATTTGTCTAGTCTTCATAGCCAACTTAGTTCATTCTTTATATAAAACTATGATGATATTCATAAAGCCATTGTCCATGTCACGTCACAGAAATGTCGAATCGAACATGTTCAATGCCTGAATTTTGAAATATTTTTCTGACTTACGCTAATGTAGTTATTGACAATTGAATCCAGTTAAAAGCGATTTACTATTTTCGTTAATTGAGTTATTCAGGTCACTCATGTTGCAAGTAAAATATCGAGGATTTTATATGATACGGACGCAAATAGTTATCTTGTGTGACATGAAAATAGCGAATTTAAATTCCTATCTTTTATGTCTAAACTTTTGGTGCTTCCTAGCTTATTTGAATTCTAACACAAAACGAAAGCTACAGTAGAAATGGGGAAAACAGAAACATTAATGGAAAACGTATCGTTTACTAAACATTTGCATTTAGAGTTATGTATTTTTATAAATTTTCATTGAAAAAGTAAGTAATATATTTTTCTATTCGTGAATATATTGTAAGGATATATTGGCCAGAGTATCTGTATATTCATTTGCAAAATTGGTAACCTTCTTCCTCGATTTTCCCCTAGTTTACTTTTGTGTCTCTGTCTTAGGCATTATGGCAATACCAATTTTGTTCTTAGAGCGAACGGGTCCAGCCAATAAGAATTGTCGTGTCACTAACGTAAAACATAATTATATTGCTTCAAATTAAATTTATTAAATGTATTCTGGGTTGGCGCGTATTGCTACTTATATATAGTATTTGAATCCTGAGGAAACATAACATACTAGTACATTTCGGGACTGCAAAGTCAATCCAACAGCCATCCATCCTTCCATCTACCGACCGCTAAAGGCAAGACAAACAAAAATCGCACTAAATGTGGACAGTGCTACGTCGGATAAACAGGAAGAGCTATCGTGGTAAGAATAAAGGAACACGAAAGGGCGCAAGATTTAAAAGAATCAGCGGTCTCAGAACATATACGAGATTGGATATAAAATGGAGTTCAACAACGTAAAAGTGGTAGCCACCACCAAGAACTACGGCAAAAAACTCATCAGGGAAGCCATAGAAATATCAGTTTCAATAATAAGTTTCAATAATCAGTTCAGTCATCCTGAAGAAGGCGTTAGCATGAACAGCGAAAGTTTTGACAAACGGCGGAACCCAGAAGAAGTTAATAGTAGTAGCAGTTATACCGGCCGTAAAAGCCTACGTAGTGTTCGAATAAATGAGAATTTAAATATATAACAAAAACTAGAAATTCTTTTACTTCCTTTAGTTTTATTTATGCAGATCTTTTTGATTATAATGTTTAAATAAGAACACTAATTTGTCAGCTTTTTCGGCAATCAATTTATCTCTTAGTTTAGAGTGTAGAAGTCCAACAGAAGATGTTCGTTTGGTTCGTTCAATTGGTGCTGATTATTGCATAGACCCTTTTTTGATAATTCTGGGGTATTCTTTTATACAAACCACTACTATGGTGCAGTGAGATTAGATGGAATTTCTTCTTCATAATAATAATTTTAAATCGTGTTGATCAGTCACGTAGGTTTATTCTTCTTTAGGTGACAATTAATATTTACCTTCTATTTTGGATCCAACATATCTGACAAAACAGTAATCATTGCTTGCGCATATCGTTTTCCGATTATGTTCGTATAATGGATAGCGAAATGTTCTTTTTTGAGCCTGCCCCATATATCAACAGCATCGGATATTATCATTTTTTTTTTCTAAATATTATTTAGTGCTCCTGATGTTGGATTCAAAGTTTGTAAAAAATCACCAGCTGCTCTTTCTAAACCTATGTTCGATGCCTTCTGATACGCGCAATTATTAGCTATTTGTTCGTCATATCCAACACAACAAAAAAGCTTAAAGGACCAGAACTCCCACATTTTCTCTTCAAAATTGATGGTCCTGCCTTTGATGGAGTAATTGGCGAAGATGGCGAAATGACTTATTATGATCAGGTTTATAAATATACATATAGTATACAAAGTAAATTAAATTTTTGAATCGAACTGATTGTTGTGTTCTCCTAATTTGAAGAACAATGCTGCTAGTCGTCTGTTTTACTTTATCTATTTCGCGAAGAGAGAGGACCAACTACTTTTGCTTAGATGTATAAAATAATTGCTTATTTACTCAATGGTTCAGTATCTTCCGAAGTTAAACACAGTACGTACGTAAACGAAAATTATTAAAATAGTTCCCCTTATTACAAAATAAATAAATAAAGCTTAATGTTTCCCTCTTGTTTATGCATATACCTTAGTATTATACATTTTATATTGTCGTTACTTTACTTGTTTCATGTGTAGATAATTTGTGTACATATGATGTCTATGTGCATTTATATAAATGTGTCTCACAAGGGACGATCCCGAACCCGGAAATTCAAAAAATTATGAAACTTTAGGAATGTGATCGGCAATTTCTTTTGCGCTAAAACTGACTGAATAAAATGAATTTTTGAACATTGGAAATTTTATATTCTGCTTATGCGCGCAACTAGGTAACGGTAAAAGATAGAGAAAAAGTTTTAAGACAAAAATAATTATTTTCGATTTGATAAAATATATATTCCTCTTTGTATTGACATATTCATTGATTTCGCTTTAATACCTTTTACTAAAAATTGTGAAACTATTTATATTGTTACTTACTGTTCCTTTGTCCTAATTACAGACAGCTTTTCTGGAAGTGGTAATTCCCCCAGATATTATTAATGAAGAAACTTCAGGAGATATGATGGTTCCCGAAGGTGGATCTGCAAAATTAGTCTGTAAAGCAAGAGGTTATCCCAAACCACGTATTGTTTGGCGAAGGGAAGATGGTGGACAAATCGTGACACGCAGCCTTCTCAGCAATGGCAAACCAGATAGAGTAGCTTCCATTGATGGTGAAGTTTTGATGTTGACTAAGGTGACTCGATCGGAAATGGGTGCATATCTCTGCATAGCCGCAAATGGTGTCCCACCATCTGTTAGCAAACGAATGAGTCTTCATGTTCATTGTGAGTACCTTGTATTTCCTTCATCTTTAGTGGTTGGTTAAGTTTAGATTAGTTGTGTAGCGTGTCCATCTACTGCATGAGTAGAAAATAATTTCTTGCCTTCAATTTCCGCTACGCACGATGATACAAGTTTGGTTTTTAAAATAGAATGTGTCATCTATGTAAGCGAGAGCATAAACTCTTTCTGACGGTGTCAAAATCCAATATGGTGCCGATAAAGAATAAGAAAATTGATGATGGTTAGAAAGAACCGAAACGTCTCACCTACACCATTGCATAGAAAATCAAAAGCGAGCTTGAGAATACGTTTCTAATTTTCCCTGTAAGGGCAAATAAAGATGCTAGAGGTAATAGAAGAAAATTAGCTTCATTGTTTTTTTTAATCTGGAACGTCATTTGACACAGGTCCGTTTTCACTTCGGATTTGTAACAAATGCAAAATCTAGCAACTTAACAATACGTCTAAATTTTTCAATACATTCGAATTTAACTGGGATTCAAGGAAGCAATAACAAATTCCCTTTAGAAAACTTTGGGTAATTACGAAGTTATGAGACACTCTGTAGGTTTCAATATAATTTCAAAACATGCCCACAATCAGAGTTTATAACAAAAAGCAGTATTTAAAAAATCTCCATTCACAAAAGCATAATCTCTGGAGCATACGAAAATTACTCATCCTGTATATACCACTCCTAATGTAACTTCTGGTCTTGTGTGAATACTCCATGAACACGGTTTCGGTAACCGTAACATCTGCAGGTCTCATTCTCATTATTCATTCGTCAAATATGCCTCTTAAACCCTAGTTTACGTTGAGAGTAAATAGGACATATGGAGTACCGCTTAAAAGAGACCTTACGTAAGCGAAATTGCCATATATTCAAAATAAATACTCGAGGTCACTCATTCAGTGATGAATAACTTTAACTTTGATGTATTGGAGTAGTTACTTTAGTGGAATGAAACATTTCGATGTGAATATGTTCCAATTAAAAGCAATATACTAGATCTATTTTCACGTTCTGTTACATATAAATCAATCGCACTGGTATCAACTCTTTACTAAAATTATTGGCGCGTAACATGAGCGTAACATGTTTTCTGTATTCTGTTGGTATCAAATACAAATATAATGAACTCTAGCTTTGTTCTAAAATGTATACCTATCAGATAATCTTTCTAATTTTATGGTGCCGAGGTGATGTTAGCAATGGATTTCAGCAATAGATTTTTTCCACTAAAATCTCCTTCAAATGTAATATAATCATGATGTCTAAACAAAATCAGTTCAGAGAGCATTCCAATAAACTCTAAACTGACAATAAATAGAATAGAAATAAATTTCCATATGCATATTCCAATGTGCTAAAAGACTGAATCGCCTAACTCCATATATGGAGGTATTCGCTGTTCTACATTTTGCCTGAAGCAGTCGAAGCCCCTAAACATTCCTAATGGTTTTTTCGGTATTCAAATTCACACGTTCCTGTAAATATCATTTGTCTTGACATCGTCGATCGTCTTTTAGCCCAGATTTTCTTTCACCGTCGTATTGCTGGACGTTCACAGAAAATTTCAGCAAAATATAGAAGCATTTGTAGTAATAATTTATGAAGGTCAGCTTAAACGATTATTTATCATATTGCGTTGATCTAGTTCTTTTTCCATGCGCATGTTGCAATCGGATAGCTGCAATACAAATCTACAAAAATTAATAAAATGCGTGTACTACATTTCAAGCAATCGTGAGTGATCTCGTAAACGAGAATATGCTCATTATAAACAATTAGCCCCCTTGGAACGTCGGCATATTATTAAGCTACATGAAGGCGGTGTTAGTTTCCGGGAAATTGCGTGTTTTTATTTGTAGTTTGTATAACTATGAGCCATACGATACCACACCTTCTCACAAAACTTGTGCTGAAAATTGTCCTTAAAATAAGCCTTGCTTGTGGAGTGTGTTTATTACTGTTATTTGTGGAATTGATTACTTGATGGGTCGTTGCATCTCCTTCTACTAAGTCCAGGATACTTTCTACTTCTTCTAAACCTTGTCTCGTTAAAAGCTCTGATAAATACGTTTTTACCAGGATATTTCTAATGTGGAAACCGCTAACGACATTCTTCAACAGCAGCTGAAGCACACTAGATATGAAAATGCAATATAATTGTAATAAAGCTATTATTGTTGTAATAATGTTTATTAACGTTATAATAAGGTTTGATTATGAACAAGGTGGTAAATGTTGAACTCAATTTTATTATTTATTTTTTGAGCACGGTTCTTTTAGAGTTTATGGTAGTGCGCTCATTTAATCAGCACTGTCAGCTTTGATTGTTTAAGTTGTTACAAATAGATCATCATTTTCATATTGTGTATTGTATATTCCTCAATACGACTGTTCAAAAAAAAGTTTGAACTAAAAGACGCCCAATGTTGTCAAAATAAGAAAGCTTACAACAACGTGCTCATTTATTGAAGTGGCGTCAGAATTAAATTTGCCCCAGACTCGACTGTGGAGAACTTTACATTGAAATAAGTATAAACTAAACAACCATTCATGTTAATCTGTGACAATCTAAGACGAGCGGACTAGTTGTGCATGAGGAAATATTAAATGGAGAAAGACATTTAAACCTTCTTCGCACACACGTACTTAGCTTCTAGTTTCTTCGTTAATAGTATTCCATTAGATCAACAAGCATTTACAGTGGCAACAAGATGGTACACCGGCTCACAACGCAGCAAATTCATTCTAAAGTTGATGCAATTAAAAGGATCAACCAATTGTATGCTGTTGTGGTAAACCATACGGAGTGTTGAGTATACTTAACATTTATTTTCTCTTCGTGTGGAAATAGTAAAATTGTCTGTCGATATAATGCCTAGAAGAACCATGCCAAAAGCGTGCTCAATTGTGTATTAATGAAAATTGTCAGTTATTTATACATATAACATTTACTGTAATAGTTGGTTTATTGTTTTGTTTTCCATTATTATTTCTGTTATTGCTATTTTCATTAATTATTATAAATAAAGTATGAAATTTCCATAAACATTAAATATATCATATAATATAATAATAATCTTAAAAGGCTTTTTCTGTCGATATGGAAATCTAATAAGGGGCGGATGATATATAAAAAAATTGATGATAGCCAGAAATATTGAAAGTGGCCTTTTTTGTTTTTCTGTGCAAGATCAACTAAAGATATTAGAGGTAAAAGAAGAAAATGAGCTGCTTTCGTTTTTTTTAAAGAGATCTCGAGCGTCATTTGTCACAGGTCTATTTTCTCTCCAAGTTCATAACACAAAATTTAGCAAGTTTGTCAAATGTAAACCTACCCTCTGTCTCCAATAATAAGGGAGATCCCCATAGTGAGGGTTGAAAATTAATCAGCCTTTATGGAAAAACTCATAACTCCGAAGGTTAATTATTTTAGATAGGTCTAGGGAATGTTAAATATTTTTAATGGATAGCGATCAGATAATGCGAAGATATACAGATATACATATTTAAAATAACTAATTTATTGTATATATGTTTGCTTCCTACTTCTCGTTGTGAGCATGTTGGATAACCATGTACAATTAACCTAATCAGGCCTTTTTACACATATTCGATAAAGAAATATGTACACTGCACAAACAGAAAATGTGAACGTTCGAACTGAACTCGGTATGTCATAAAATTTCATTTAAGTCCAATGCTTGGGCACTGAATGGTAATTATGGTATTCTATTTACAACTTATACAAAGCATCCTTATCCATATTTCCTTGTAACACTCTACACGGCCAATATATACACACACTCGCATGATGTAAAAGGATTTATTTGCACAGAAAGCGAATATTACATTATTTAGAGAAATATTGAAGGTGTACTTTGTTGGAGTAATGTTGGTGGGAAACTAATGATGTTTTCATTTAACAAATACTTTTAGTAGCACTTACGGACACATCCCTGAATTAACCAACACTCCGCACATCGATTAGTTCACTTACCATTGGTGCTAATAGGCGACAAAGTTGACCGATATTCCCAAATTAATTTCTTTATATTTGTTTTACTTTCATTGTTGTAGGTTTCCCTTTTTCTCTGGTGGAGTTTACCAATTTCGCATTTATTGGGAGTATACTGCACATCAAATGTTATATATTATTATTAATTATTATTATATATAACATTATTACTAACAGCTTAGGTTTATGTTAATTTTTTCTAACAAAACATGCGAAACCCGAAAACAGATTTCGACGAGAGCGTTGAACTAGTTACATGAATGGAAAGAAAGTATTAACAGAGGTCACACTCATAGGGATTAATTACGGCTCATACAGAATACGTTCATACAAAACTTCCAAATAGCATTGACGAAGGAAAAATATTTCATGACATGGCCCTTCGACAGTGGGCTTTAGAAGCTAAATATAAATTCAACACCAAACGTATTATTGGTTCTACACGTTCTATTATGGAAGGCCTACAGCTTTTAAGCAACAGTTTTATTAAGGGAGTCAAACGTCATACTACTAGCATCAGCAGATCGAGTTGCATAATCATTGTTTAGACCCGTAAATGTGTACATTTCTTCCTCGATGCATGGAATTTCGAGTCATTTCAAATAGGATAACAGGTGTTTTTTAAATATCGGATCAAACAGAACAGCCGAACTTCAGAAGTGGGTGCTAAGAGATAAAACTTTTTCTGATGTAGAAATAGTACTACTAAACTGCAATTGCTAATCCACAATTGGTATTCTTCGCTCAGTTAATAAAATACTCCACCATTCTAAATATCTGGAATTTCCTCGATAATTTCGAGATACAGTTAATTATATGACAAACTGTCCTGATAAGGAATCGAACCTGACATCTCCCGCTTGCTAGAGGGGCCTAATAACCACTACACCACGGATACTTGTCAGGAACGTTCTCTTTTTTATTAGCTTGATGTTATTTTTCTGCAAATAAATCACAATGAAAATACAGAGAAAATTCCGGATTTTTACAATTTACCGACGGAGGCTAAATTACAGGGTGCGCCAGAAACACTTGACGGTTTTTCAATGGTTATTCTTCGAACGGTCATCACGCGCCAGTACAATACTGTACGTCGTTACGGTTTCTGTCCTGTGCAGTTTAGTTGAGATGGAGCGCTGGTCCGTGCAACATCGCATTGCGGCGGTAGAAGAGTTTATAAAGACAGAGTAGTCCCCAACGCTCAGCTCGGGGGCACGCTATTGCACTTGGGTTGGCGGATACCAGTGTTCGCCGAATTCTTCACAAAGATCTTCACTACCATGCGTATAAGATCCAAGTTGTCCATCAGCTTACTGATGGGGATACGATGACGCGTCTTCGATTTTGCAACGAGTTCCTGGAACTTCTGCAAGGTGATGAGAACATTATGAACAGGTTACTGATGTCAAATGAGGCCCATTTTCACTTGTCCGGGTATGTAAATAGACAGAACTGTCGTTTCTGGGGTCCAGACAATCCGTCTGAATTGATGGAGCGTCCTATGCATAGCGAAAAAGTGACAGTATGGTGCGCTGTTTCTTCTGAGGGCATTATCGGTCCGTATTTTTTTGAACATGAAGGCCGTACTGTAACAGTAAATTCTGAGCGCTGCACAGCCATGTTGCAAACATTCCTGTATCATGAAGTGAATGGTCGTCGTGACATATGGTTCCAACAAGATGGAGCAACGGCTCACACTGCACGTGTGGGAGTGGTAAGACAAATGTTTCCGAGCAGAGTCATATCTCGGTTTGGAACGTCAATTGACCTGCTCAGTCGCCCGATCTGACAGCACCAGATTATTTTTTGTGGGGTTATTTGAAACAGAAAGTTTATGAGCAACGCCCAGCCACTATCAACGAGTTAAAAAGATCGCATTCGTGAGTGCATTCGGGAGATTCCACAAAATATGTTCCAGACAGTTATATTATCTTTTCCGGACAGACTACGGGAGTGTGTTATTCGGCATGGCAGACACTTACCAAATGTTATTTTCAAGAAATCGTGATACACATTAATTCTCAGGTGTTTCTGGCGCAGCCTGTATATTAATTAATTACTTTACCAAGTCGTAACAGCATTTCTTTTTTTGCATTGCCCAAAGGAATTCTAAGATTTCCCTAAGCAACTTTAATACAAAACTGTTTTCACATAATACTATTGCGATTGCAGACACGCTGTATATCAACAAATTTTGTTTTGCAAATGTTCCTTGCGCGATTAACACCTGCATAGACAATAACCGCATGAAGTATTATGCTATGAAATTTTTCGTTGCGTGTTATGTGTGAATAAATATTGTTCCTCAAAACAATACCATTTAGTGGATTAAACCTTATTGTAGGAACTGCTAAGTTACTACATATGTTGTAATGTTTAATATCTTTATTAGTTAGCTCAGCATACGTACCAGTTTTATTGTTTAAATAGCAATGCATGGTCTTACAATACAATTTGTACAACATTCAAACTTAAAAAGTACAAAAAAGGAACTCTGTACTACACAATAGCTGCAGGTATCTACAATTTTTTTTCACACATATCTACTTTAAAAATGCTAATAATACACTGAATGCATATTTCGAATTGCGTGAAATGCTAGAATATATACCTACATATCCCAGACATGTATAGGTAAACAACACGATTGGAGGGTACAGAAAGTAGTCTTCAATATGCGGAATATGAATTACCTCGGGGAGATAATCTACTGCCTAAGTTGTACACCCTGTGTACTAATATTTTCTTTGATCTGCGTCTTAGAGCAATCCCATTTATGAACACGGTTCAGACGACAATAAATGGTAATGTCTAGCCATTAATTGGGTATCCTAAAGAAGTTAGTTCAGGATAACATGTTATGAATGTTATGTGAAAATTAGTTCACATCTACTACAGATACAAAAAAAAACGTTGCCATTATTATTTTTCTAGATTACGCAAATATATAATATTTACATACAGTGCATTTCAGATAATACCGGTCATAGGTATCTATATAATAAATAAAATAATATGTAATGTTAATGATTCTCCTACGGGGAGTATACGGCTGTTATCCTAATACACAAAAGAGACAAACAACACTAAAGTATTGGCATACTCCGCACAGTACAAATTTAATTAATTAATCCAAGGCAACGATTTTGAGGATGCGTCGATCATTATTTTCAGCTGTATGATGCATCCTCGCAATAGCTGTCCCGGAGTCATGTTTGCCATACTAGCCCACAATCTACGTTATCATTATTAAACAACTTTGAACAAAATGTTATCAAAAATTAGTTCACTACCTAAACCAACAAAAAATACAAATAGGTAAACAATAAATTATAAAAAGATTGTATTAAGAAGTAAGTTAACTAAGCAGGTGTCCTGATCTTTCTTGAAAGTGACGTTTCACATTCTGAAAGTGTTTCTATTATTTCTCTAAATGTTTCTGCTATCCTTCGCCTTAATTCATTGATGTTAGAAGGTCGAATGTTGAATATTGCCAAATTCCCTTGTTACAATGTAACCCCAAACAAAAAGATCCAATGGGCTTAAACCAGGACTTCTTGCTGGCCACATCCATGGCCCATGACGACCTAACACCATCTATCTGAAAATTCATTATTTAACAATTCTGTAATTTCCCACGTACTATGTGGTGGTGCCCCAACGTGTTGGTAAATGATCCTCCCGTTTACAGGAATATTGGAAGAATCGTGTCTCTTAGTAATTTCAAATACTTTTGGACATTCACTGACCGTAGATAAAAAAGCGGGTCAACAATATGGTTACCTAGAATGCCTTCTGAGGAGTTTGAGTATGGGTTTCTAGAGAATAATGTTTTTTTTTGCGCCTATCCTCGTGTTTCGCTTATTCACCTTTCCATGTAAGTTTTTCCGGCGAAAAAAGGAATTAAATTTAAATTTTCATTGAGTTTGTCTGTCAAATATCCCCAGAATTCCATCCTTGGTAAAAAATCTCTTTCAAGTACTTCTTGGTGATTTTGAATTTTATAACTCTTAGTTCTTTTTTCTCTTAGGGGTCTATAACAATTAGATCTGGGTGCTTGGTATTGAGCTGACAATTCAGCTAATGTAGAAGAACGCTCTTCTTCCACTTCCACTACACCATGAATGTAATTCTCACCCCGTTGTAGTGAAATTTTTGTGCAGTCTAATATTGTAGTTTTGCTCGGTATTGGTCGGTTGGGATTTTCAGCTGAAAATTTATCCCTAATTTCTAATAACAGAGCTAAAATGGTGATGCAAAGAAGAAATCTACTTCACGAGTGGAGAGCTCACGCTACAATCGGTAACCTGTATCTGAAATTGCTAAACGGCGACGTTCTTTTTGTTTATTTTCAATGTTATTTTTTTTGTTCCAAGACATAAGATGTCTCAAAACCTCACCAAAATCGTCCCAACTATCCGTGGACAAAGAATTAATCAAACATTCTACGTAGGAAAACCATTAACATCACATAAGGGTTTTACATATGGCCAGTGTTACTGTATATGATACCTCAATCTCTGTTTTAGTAAAACCTAAATAGAAGGAAGATAATTTATAAAAATAACTGCCTGATGTATTTGCTTTTTTATTTGACCATCACCGGACGGTGTCAAGATTAAATTGATAATTATTTCCATTTCTGCTTTAATTAGCGTTTGGTTTAAGTAAAATTGCTTTCGCTTTTGTCTGCAGGTTAAAAATAAATATATTTCCACCAAGAAATTCAACGTCGTTGTGTTAAAATTAAAAAAAAAAATTTTTTTACACAGATTATTTTTATTATTATAAAAGTACAAAGCATCAGTCAGAGTGAGCTTTTCGTTCGATAAAAATTATGTAAATGAATATTTATACTTATTCAATATAATATTGCAATAATAAGCGTTGTTAATGCTTTGTTATTGTTTTTGATTTTCACAATAAATACGGATATGGATGTTTTAAAATTTCAAAACTGTTGGTTGGACATAGTTCTCTTAAAGCTATTTGCTCTTGGATGCCGTAAAACTCTTTCAGTATAATTTTGAGTTCTCTAGATTTTATTTCAGATTAGTAGGTTTAGTTCATTAAAAGAAGATTATAAGTTCATGTTTTCATACACATACTTTCTCGCAATGCACACAATACTTTAAACGTAACGGTTATCTTCTTTTTCCCCGTCGGTCCCGGATGTTAAATATCTTCCACGAAATCAAATAACTTCGCTTCCATGATTTGAACTAACAGAGCGCGAATCATTCCGAGTTGCAATTTGAAGGACCTCAGCTGAAATTCCAACAATTTCAATTATAGTGGTATTCTGGTTTTCAGTAGCGCATTTATTAATAATTTTAGCTTTTTTGTAAATCTCATTTGGAAAGCACACGTTCCGTTGTAATTGCTTTTGCGCGACTGAAGTATAAGAAACTTAAATATAAGGTAATGAACGCACTAAAAGGTAACTTGTACGGGAAAAGTAATTCACCAGAAATATATTAAAAGGAACGACGAAGTGAACATGTTAGATAACTATACAGTACAATGGAAGACTTATTAATTGTGCCAACTAAATTATAGTTAATTCAACTAAAATGTAGTAGGTTTAAATACAGGCAAACAAATGGTTTATTTCTGGTAGCTAATAAATTCCGTTTGGTATTTGTAGACGAACCCACCTACTTGCCATGCTTACCGTAGTTGATTTTGTTTCTTTATAATAAGCTATACTGGAAACTAATCGATTTCTGTGATCTGCCGTTAAATTCCGTAGTAAGACGATCCTTCCATTTGCATAATACAATCACCTGAGAATGTTTGGCGGCTAATTCGTGCTCGCTTTCCCGGATCCTCATTTTCTGCTCTGTCTTATTTTAACGATGTTATTACAGTCTCTGCATTTGTTTTGTTATGTATCTTAGTTGCTGCCAAATTATTTTGTTCAAATACCAAAATGGTACAAGAGATATTGCAACAATGGCGCTTGAAGTACTATTGATCCACTACTATTGAAGATAACAAGAAAGATAAAGTTTCAATATTTACTTTAGTGAATATCTTTAGCGAATCAACAGTTTATGGCTTTTGATCACAGCATTGTATGTTTTGCAAACCAAAAGTTATCCACATAGCTTCATATTTAGTTTACTAAAAAGGACGCATTTTAGGTATGGGAAACGTTTCTAAAAAGAAAGATTTTAGAAGGGCTTCTCTATTAGATTAAAAAAATGCACGTTCTTCTACTATCTAAAGAAATCTTCAATGTCTCGCCGAAAATTCAAAGAAATGCTCTATCCAATAACCTCACTAGCGAATAAAGCGCTTGAGATACAGGTCATTAAAGAAACAGCGGCATTTCGCAAGAATACTTTGTGCTACAAATTATTTTCTTCTATTCATAATATTGCACAGTAAAGTACTTTGGCGTTATCCGCAATTCTTTCCTTTAACTTTCAAATGATAGCCCAAAATGAATTTAAGCAAAAAGCGAAACAGAAGTTTTAGAAAAATACTTATTGTTAGTGCTGTAGAATTTTATAAATTTAAGTATTCTTACAAGTTGCAGGGTTTGTCGATTTGTTGGTGATAATTGTGTACAAAATTTAGGTAGGTTTTGAAGCACTTAGATAGAGGAGATCATTTATTTTTTAGCAAGATAATGACTTGACAGGCAGCAAGGCAGATTAATAAATGACGTGGCAAAGTAGTTTTATACACCCTCCTTAATTTCTAAGTGTTGAAAGAATTTGAAAATGGGATGATGAAGGTAGAAAATTTAAGGGCGCAAGATGATAATTATTAATGTAATATATAATACTTTTTTACGCAGTATGAGATAACGTTTTTTCTCAGTAATCTATTTGCTTACTTTATAAAAATATTTCACATCAAAACTAATATACGATAATATAAGTACTTCAGTATCAATAACAGAAAGTATTGTACTAACTGCGAGACCAAAAAAAGAGAAAATATATTTGTTGGTTATCATATATTTTGTTAGACAAAACACTTTATGGTATGATACCGCGCGAAAGCGATTTTTACTTTAAAACGTGAAGTTGGTTTGCAAATACCTCAATGTATTTTCAAATAATTTTAAAACCAAATAAACGAAACAGATATACAAATATCAGTAGCGTTTAATAAATAATAAAGTGTCAAATACCGGGTGTCCGTTTAAGGATGAACAGCCGCTCTGTCTCGGCAATAGTAAGGTCTACTGGAAAAGTTGTTTTAATGTTCTGAATTGAGCGCTTGAGGGCGATCACATTAGTTGAGAAAGTAGAAGTATGATTTTTCGAATAGTTCAAGTGAAATGGTGGCTTGATACTTAATGACGAATTCTCTCAAATAAAACAAAAGTATGAGGTTATGTTATATCTTTGGTCTGTCTCAATGAATTCTTAAGAAATCGGATTCGTTTCAAAAAGAAATTTGAGGAAATTAAGGAATGTTATTCAGTTGGGGTATATGTTTTTCTTATCAAGCGCTAAGGTGCCGTTTGAAAGTAATTGTTTCTTTTTTGTAATTTTTAAAAAGGATGGTAGATTGATTGTGAGTTATTACTAATAAAGGCTCAAAGTGGAAGAGAATGTTGAAGTAGTTTAAACGAAATAAATTGAAAGTTTACCGCCAATTAATAACTATAGTTGAAACTTGAATACACCAGAATGCTCCTGAAGCCAAAGCATAGACGAAACAGTGGACTATGAAAGTTGAATCGCCTCCGAAATTGTCTATCTTGAAAGGTAAAACAATAACGGGGCATACTACTTGGCATGATAATTGCTGGAATTGCGAAAAGAGGGCTGCATTTGAAGAAACAGAATGTTTTATTCCACCACGATAACGCACTGTGTCACAATTCAGTGGTCGCCATGGCAAAAATTCTGGAATTGGGATTACAACCGCTAGGCCACCCCTAGACTCACAGTTTTGGTTGGAGGATAGAGATTTTCATCGAATGAAGAGGCTATCGCACCTTCGTAAATACCTGTTTTGTAGAACCAGATGCTAACTGTTATTTAGACAGATTAAAGAGATGGGAGCGTCGCCGGGAAAGATGTGCAGATTTATAAGAACAGTACGTTGAGAAATAAAACTGAATTTGATGAAAATGTACTTTCATATTACCCGTGTACATAAGTATCGAGAACAGTATATAACATCAAATCCACACGAGCGTATATCTAAGTTTTCATACAACGGTCTTGTGGCCTTCTGTCCATGAGTAGCATGGAATTCAATTACTAATGAATAGGGTAACCTACCAGGCGAAAGGCAACCAACTATTTTATTTATTTCGGAACAAAGAACACATGTTGACCAAATCTTTCATTAGTGAAATGAGGTAATTATCGATTAGTTCTCATTAATTTCGTGGAAATACTAAACAACGGAATATACAATGGAAAGTGTATGTTTTGCTATACATATAGCTTCGTACATTGCGTGAAGAAGGCATGCATTTCAGAGGCTCTACCTTTCTACTGGCCACAAAAGCTGAATTATGCGGAATATTGTGTTCGGCTGATTAAACTACACGCTTTTATACGGCAAACATATTTCCTATATTTGAAAAACTTTCAGACTTGTTTTCACTTTGAAATAGTATTTTAGTTACGCATTTTTTTAATCACAAAAGTTACAGTTATCAGTGACAATTAAATAATAATTTAATGATTTGTATCGACGTTTGTGAAAGTAGACAAAGCAGAGAACTCACACTGTGCATTAATGAAAATGGTACTTCATTTTTTTTCATAAAGCAGCCCGAAAAACGATAGAATTATGTAAAAGGGCAAGGTGTAAAAGATAGCCGAAGGTAGTACAGGTGTACCCAATTTAATACAAGGACACAAGAAACAAAGGCTAATTCTCCTTAAAGGTATCTAATGAAGTATAGTTATGAGGATACATATACATATATTGTGCCATGGATACATATAAAGTTGGTGGCCACAAAATGTAATTTATTTCATGCTACGCGATCTCCTAGTGTGCGCCACTTAACAATCACCACAAGAATTATATGTACTGTGATACATTCTCTAGATCAGCAACATCAGTTATGCATTGGTTGACAAGCGGGAGATGATGCTTTGCAGTAAACACTAAGCAAATCGATGTTGAACCAATTGACTCGGTGCAGCGTCGGTGGAAGGTCAGCTGCCAAGCGTTTTAAACATGTAACGTCACGGTCGGCTGACAACAGTGTGCCAATTTTCAGGGGATATTCGGTGTACAACAGTAGGTAGATTGTCTAAAAATCGGGTAAGTATGCGAGAACGTTGCAAGACAATGTTCAGCCAAAAGTGTAAAATGTTCAAACATAATGCCGCCATCGCTGTCAACGTTGACTCAAGCGATCCGTGATCGGGAGCCAACGTTGCGCCAAGCGTCTGTGGTAGTAGGGCAGTGCCGCGGTTTAACGACAGGCCCAAATTACACCAATTATTGAAGTTCGAAAATATACAATAAACTTCAAACGATATTCTGTGATACTACAAATAAAACTCAAAGTTTTTATTTGAACCTAAATAAACAATTTCTTTTAGACCCCCTGCACCTTTATTCGAAACCATATCGTGGACTTTGTTAACCATATAAGGGGTAGTCACAACCACTGGGCATCCAGAACGATGTTCATCCTTTGTGCATGTACGGTCACGTTTAAACTCATTTAACCAACTGGAAACAGTTGCTAACAAGCAACACACAAGCATCGGCAACCTCCGCATCACACAAGTTAAATAAATTAATACGGGGCCGCCGTTTCGAGGATACGAATAATAATAATAATAATAGTTTATTGTCCAACGGCTTCCAGTTACAGGACATTACACAAAAAAATACGTACAATACTAGGAATAGAAATTGAAGACAAAATAAAAAACAGTAAAAGGAAAAAAAACTCAAAACTCATTAATTCTACTAAAAAATACATCATTATAGAGTTTGTCGGTTATGCGGCACATATAAGTAATGGGAGGAAAGATAATAGATTTGCTGGAGGTATGGGAAGGGAGAAAGTAGGAGAAGAACGTGAAGATGTGCGAGGAACTAGAAAATTCGCCGCGGTGTGCATCCCATGTCGATCGAGAAGAGCACCATAATCGATGTTCCCCACTGGATAAATTTCATCAATCTTGAAGGATAAGAATTTGAGAAATCTCCGTTGAATCTTCTCAATTTAGAGTTGTAGATAGATGTAGTGCGGTGACCAAACAGGTGAAGCATATTCGAGTTTGCTTACAACAAAGGTATAAAATAAAGTTTTAAAAAGGGATATATTCTCAAAATATCTGCATGTGCGCATTACGAAGTCTAAAACTTTCGATGCGGAAATACAAAGGTGGTTGATATGCGGCCCAAAGCCCAAACGACTATCAAAAGTGACTCCAAGATCGCAAAATTCATCAACTCTCAGAAGTGTTACGCACTGTTAATGTAGTGTAAGTGGAAGGAACTGAGTTAAATTTCCTTGTGAATGACGTAGCAGCTTTGAAGAGGCAAACTAATCGGTGATCGTATTAAGGTTGCGCTGTAGCTCAATAACGTCATTTCAGTTCTTAGTAGGCATAAATATTTTTAAATTATCTGCATAAGCTAGAACACTTGTACAACCCTATTGTTATATATTATTATTGTTGGTTTGTAACGGATTATTTTGGCGATAGTTATCTTATATACATATATTTTGTTCTGTAATTAGATTCCCTCATCTTTGTTTTAAGAATAAATGAATTTTGACGAACGGATGACTCACTTTATATAAAAAAAGAAGTAAAAAAGTGTTTCTTTTTACATAAAAACAACCGTACTGTGTATTTACTACATGCAAAATTTAGTTCGCCAGTATGTTTATGTCCTAGCAAACAAATGATGAGCAGGTTTGATAAGATCTGTTCGAGAGGAAAATTGACTAGATATTGACATCGGGTACCTTTCTACACAATAAATACGTACACTGATCCAATATCGTCGTAAAACTTGGTGCTGTATCGTTCGTCTCCGGTAGTGGATATTGTATTCCATTCTACAGAGCTGGAAACACACGGTTCGCAGCCTAAGTATCAAAATACATTTCCACCACGTATTTGTAAATATGTACGCCATGCGAAACAACTGAGAGGAACGAACAATTGTTTTAAAACCGGTATGAATATGGATGCGGCGGAATGCAAACGAGAGCACAATGGTCCAGAGGTAATGGACGCGCACTAAGTAGACAATACACGCCTGATTATAGAAGAAACTGTAAATACAAACGCTGGCTTCAATCATTTCCCCGACGTGTGTTAAGCGTTGTCAGTTTTGCGTGGCGTGCATTTATGCAATCTACGTCCCAGTAATTTATGTATTACATTAAATAAATGTACGAGGCCTCTCATCCTAGGCGTCCATATACAGTAGGCGACAGCGTTTCACTAATAAACTTTCAGGAATATTTAACATTTATTAATGGGTTTTGCTCTGAGCCAGAAAGATATCAACTAAATGCGTCTGACAACTGTCGCGTGGAAATCCTACCACGCGTAATCTGCACTTTATATGTTGCTACCTCTAGCACCTACGGTATATTAATTCAAAATTTACATGCATTTACCATTTTAGATGTCACTTTAACTAAATTTAAATCCATATATGGATAGGCATATATCACTAGAAAGGTAGATACATATATTAGAATCAATCGTATAACTTTTTTTCGTTGACAAGAACTCCTTATAGCCTAAAAAAGATCAGAAACTTCGTTATATTTAACGAATGTTTTAGTGCAACCCTCAAGAAGGGTATAGGAAGGTTCTCGGAAGTTTTCTGGAGGGTAATTAAATAACCCCATTTTTCTTTCTTATTAACGTAAAATTGTACAAAATACAACAAATTGATTTTAATATCTAAGAAAAATCAGGGTCAGTAAGAAGAAGTGGAAAATATTTAAGAGAGATGATTAGAAATATATGAAGTAAGCAAAGGAAAACAATCTTTCTTAGAAAACGTTTTATTACATTTCAACCAACATGATCGTTATAATAGAGCGACATAGTAAACAAAAAAGTCAAAATCTACATTCTATCAAATACTTCATAGCAACTTGATTGTGACAGACACAATAAAGAATGTTCACGAGAAGAAAAATTTAATAGTCAGATGCAACACAATCAAGAGTATTAATAATAATGTTTATTTCATTACTTGACACAAATGTGTACATAACAAGCCACGAAAAACAAAGACAAAGAAAACAAAAAAAAAATGTTATCAATATTTATAACTATATAAATCTTTTCAGGTTGCTTTTAAAATGAAAGAGTGTTCCGCTCTTCCTAATAATCAAAGGAATCTTATTACATATAGTTATGCCGATACTGTTTACGCCCGATCGAGTTACACACAGCAGTCTATCAGTAACATGAAAATTATTTCTGGCTCGCGTAGCGTAATTGTGTATGTCTGCATTTTTGATATACTGCCCTTGATGTTGGAAAATATGACAACACACTTCAAATATGTAAAGGCACGGAAGCGGTAGAATGTTAAATTGCTTAAACAGTGGTTTACAGGAGTTAGTGTAGTGAGCACCCACCATACTACGAATTATCGCGTTCTGCGCTAGAAACACTTCCTTCGCAGCTGCCGAAGAACCCCATAGCAGTAGTCCATATTGATGTCGTGACTGAATTTCAGCAAAATACAGTCATTTGAGGCAAGGTTGTGCAATCTGTGATCGTATACAACGAAAAACATACCATTTTCTCGATATATAATGAACTATCTTTTGACAATGGTTCGTCCAGCCTAGGTTGGCTTCGAATGTAATACCTAAAAACTTAGATACATAAGACTGCTGCAGTCGGGTACCATCCATTACCAAGTTTCCAAAATTCACTTGTCTCTGTTTTGTGTGAAATATCATGTACTTTGTTTCTTCTAAACTAAGCGACAGCTTGTTTTCAGAGAACCACTGTATTAAAACTTCTAATAGACGGTTAGATATATTAGAAGCATCGCGATCAACAGTTAAAACAGATATATCATCCGCATAAATAGTTAAATACATTTCTGACAAAAATAAAACTATATCGTTTATGTATAAACTAAAAAGAACAGGATCTAAAACGGATCCCTGTTGTAAACCCGTTCCCACACTCTTTGTGATTCCAAATGAAGGAGTCAATTCAATAAATGAGCCAAGTCCAAAAATATTAGTTTTGGGGAAAGGACGTGTTTCTATGTGATAATGCGAGGAGACTTGATTCTTTTCTGTATGCGTTTTGTTTGTTATGTATTTTTTTTGCTGCTCTGGCTATTTTTTAAAAGTATTGGGGAAGAATTGTATGTAATAACAAATCTAAGTTTGATGGTGCAACATGTTTACTTCTCACCTATAACATAAAACTAAAGTAATACAAGAGATAATACAAATTCTTAATTTACTCATCACTTTTGTATTCAGAACATGAGATTTGTTTATCTTTTTGAAATTTTTTTAAGGTGGGTAGCGATTCGGTCATATCAGCAACGGAAACATAGTTTCATGACCTTTTGAAACTTCCCTTTTTTTAAAATCCGTGATTTTAAGATTTGACTATTAGCTGGGAAAGAGATATCGTTATCGTACCTTTCTTTCAGGGAACATGAGCCTGAAGAATGGACAAGGAAACAGATTCACACCACATTTGTGGTAAATCAATCTGGTTATACTTAAAAACTCTGTGTTGCGATATAATATATTTACACAACAAAGGCAATTATTATTATTATTATATTGAAAATTTATTTTCCTTAATACTTGGCAAATAAAGGCCCATAACGATCTTTAAAATTCAGAACTATCTCTTGGCTAATGTTAGTGACTTTAAATGTTTTTCATAGTTGCAGGCAAGCGAATTTCACCATGTTTCCTCTTTAAATGTTCAACGTCAAAATTCGGTAAAAAACTATCACGTGATTCTGAAAAATGGCGGTAAAAGTAAATTTATTTGCCACTGCTTTCAAGATGCGGGTGATAGTTTCTTGAATTCTTAAATTAAATTGAATTAACTTTAGTCTTTAAAAGGATGTGTAAGGATTCAACCAGCTGTTCTTATTCTTGTCCGCTAGTCTAGAAAAAACTAAATATTAGTTTTTCACACAAGAATTGGGAACCTATTCATAGACCAAATACTGTTAGAGTAATCCAGTTCTACAAAATTTCTGGGTAATTTTTGAGGATAATCTGGTCTAGAATGATCATTGTCGCATATTAGCTAACAAAGTCGTCGGCAAGTGTTATGTGTTTCGCTGCTTAAGGTCGCAAGTAACGCTGAAGTGCCTTCTGTCGCTATATTATAAGGAAATCTATTACAGATTATGATATGGAATACTCTTGTAGGGCTCATCGGCTGCAGCTGCTTCTTGGCCCAGAAAGCTCGTGATGATCAATGAGATCGTTAGTGGGCGCACATTTCATGAAATCTTGCAGGCCTTTATTTCATAAATTCAATTTATTACCGCTTGCTTACATTTATGTAAAAGAAGTACCTGTTTATGTACATCAGAACAGAGACACCTCTAGCTAGAATTCTGAATATCATAGATACTTTACAAGAAGTAGAGATCATCTACACACTGCTGGCACTACACTTGCTGTTACTAGCTTAGGAGTGAAAAATGTAGGGATCAGGATTTATAATCACTTGCCCGGAGAAATTAAACAAAACCACACAGTTCCTAGTTTCCGCAATGCTATTGAAGAATTTCTTCAAAACTACTGCTGTTATAATATAATTGAGTATTATACTTTGAAAACCGGGCAGTTTCTTTCTTTCGTTAGTATATTTTTATGATCATTAATTTGTTTTTTTTTTTGTCGCAAATCCTGTTTTTCATTTCGGTTTTTCCTATATCGCAATATCTGCGCAATAACTAAATATGTCCGGACTTCTCCACTTTTTGCAGTGAAGTAGTTAAAGTAAATAAGCAGGCGTCCAGTTATTGCACAGTAGTTATTACTTTTAGCATTTCTTCAATTCAAACAAAAAACTCGTTTCTGCGACCCAGGATATTAAACAAAACAGTGTGACACCATCTTTAGGTTACTAAAATTGACTATTATTAAAGGGAAATTATCTTCGACACATTTTGCAAGAGCGTCCAAAGTTGTCATGAATTACCGAGAAAGAGAGGGATAGCAATAGTCTTACTCTTACAACTTGTTAACTGCTTAACTCCCTAGTGTAAGCAATTTACCTAAAATTTGTTCTAGAAATAAATTAATTTCATTTAAAATAGATGTTTTAACTTATCAAGCACCCAAATATACGTATGTATATACATACATATGTGGTCTGTATAATTTTTTGCCAAAAATGGAAATGTTCCACTTTGATATATACGAAAGCGTACTGCCACACTTCCCCACATCAATCTGAATTTAACTGGAATGGAGTGGAGTTTTATTTCATATCATTCGGATATTTGTGTGCTTTTCCGTTTTTAAAGGAAAATGTGTGACTCCAATAGTATAGAAAGTTTTAATTATATATCCTGCAAAATGCTACAATAAAATGTAGTGTGTAGGTTTATATTTATTTATTTGTTATGTAGGCGATGTGAACGAAACAAGCAGGTTGTTATATTGCAAATAAAATAGAGCGAATAATTTATCTCTTATATTAATTTAAGTTTGTTTTTATCTATATATATATAAAAGACTATTCGGCCACATATCCATTAGCCAATAACAAGCCATTCACAATTGATGAAACCAATCAACTGCCACAGCAACAGAAGTAGCAAATCAAAAAGCAGGTTACTCAAGGATGCCAATCATGTTAATTAAAAGGTAAAAAAAAACCTCATAATTCTTTTAAACCGATTCTTTTTAGAGAGTTCGCAAATATGGCATTCATATACATTTATATTTAATAATTTAATACAATTGTTCAATTGTGGATAGATTTCAATTTATATTAAATCATAGTGGCTCTAAAACAAAAAAGTGTTATTTTTAAAACTCTCTGCTGGTGGACGAAAACTTATTTCCTATTTACAGAAAGCAAATTAAATCGTTCATCCTGAACTAACACTTCCTGGCACTGCTTATCACAATTAAGCAATTTTAACTGTTAATTAAATTAACTCGTCAAAGGTCACTTTAATCACGCTTTAACATCTATCAATGTTAACGTAAAAAAAGTAACTGCTACTTGTACAAATTTAATAAGAATTTAATTAAGATAGAAGAGATGATCATATAGATAGAGTTATTAACACACGTTAACATATTTTTATGCCGTTGATCGACCCAAATGTCCATTTTAATTCCATTAATCAGGAATTAAATAAGTTTTCAGTTTGTGTATAAAAGCTCTACTACATTTCCTTACATTAATTGAGAATTAACTCAGAATACTTGTCAATTTAATTAAAATTCGGACGTCTGAGAGTACAAGGGTGCTGGTTGCAAGCTTAATGAAAATCACTACTTACCTTTGAAATTCTTATTTTTAGTTATTAATTCAGACTCTTTTAATATTTCGTAGCACACAGCTTTCTCAGGTCGTATGGTTCATGTGTAATGACTAGTCATGCACCAAGAAATAAAAGAATTGATTACAGTTGATAACAGCAGATGATTTATTACTTAGAGTGGAGTCCCCGAAAATAGGATAGAATGAATATAAATTTTATTTAAATTGCTAAAATTTACGTTAAAAAGAAATAAATATGAATATAGAAGTAAACAAAGAATATATATGCGACTTATCGGATGATAGGTACGATCCGTTACTGGGAAACCGATAGCGTCCCGCTAGCAGAAAATGGACAGCATCTTCGTGCCGTCCTGGTGGTAACGATGACCCTGGCTCGTAGCTTCCTTGATAACGGTGACCAGCTTCGCTTTATGCACTTTGTAACTTAAAGCACTATTTCGGCTGTAGTCAACGCCCTTGCTTTGTGGGGTACCTAGCGTACCATTGCACGTTAGAACTATGGTGCAATACCACGTACTTCTTTACTCTTCGTCCGTGGCTGTTTTGATCACAACGAAACGGCAATTATACTTTTCTCTATGAGATAAAGGAGATTTCTTACTCTTTACTCTAGTTTTTGGTGAGTTGCCGTTCTTTGCAGCCAATCGCCGATACCTAGACGCTGGTCACACGTCTTACCTTGATCGTTAAGAGATATCATAGCGCCCGGGGTGACATCGTCTTAGTTTTTTCGTGTCTCATCTCACACCAATCACAACCCGCACAAAATATCATAAACGAAAAAATCAACACATTTCTCTGAGTCACGCACTTGTCTAATTTTTAAGGCGAAATAAAAAGGTAAAACACAAAATAAATACATTCAGAAAATTAAATTAATGAATTCGGTTCTATTATTTGAAAATAAACCAAACTGAGAGACTTCCATTTTCATTCGTCAACTGTTGAGTCGGCCATATTTGGTAGTTTTTCAATTAGTACATTGACATTTACGAAAATGATGCGCTACGCTTGAATAACGTTTGTTAATAGTGAAAACCTATTACAAACATGGGGAAAATTTTACAGTAACGGTTACGTGATCAATTCGGCGTGCACAATCAATGGAAGAAACCTGATCCGTGATCGCTCCAAAAGGTCGTTTCAAAACACCGCAGCTGTACGCGTGAGTGCAGCAGAACCATCAAACACGAATGAATCTTGACAAAAGATTTGCACCTTCATGCTTACAAGATTCAATTGACTCAACAACTGCAATCTACTGACCTTAGACGGCGCAGAAACTTTACTTACTAGATCTTGGAATAAATGCAAGCTGACGATATATTCGACAACAAAATTATCTTTAGTGACAAGGCTCACTTTCATCTCAACAGCTTTGTTGATAAAAATCTACATATCTTGCAAGGACTTTCGATGCATCCTCATAAAGTAACCGTGTGATGTACCATGCGGGCAGGTGGGGTACTTTTTTGAAAATGATAAAGATACCACACGACGGTCAACGACGATCGTTACCGTGGAATGTTGACATACTTTGTTGGCAAGAATTGAATGGAATGGACGTGACTGAAATGTGGTTTTAACAGGATGCCACCTGCACCAAGTTTTTAGGTCGTGTCATCTTTCGTTTTAGAGACCAAAACTTGCTGCCAAGAAGTTGCGATTTAACCTGTTTGGATTATTTCGTCTGGGGTTTGTGAATCAACCCGAGATAATTCAAGAACTTAAAAAGAAGTTGAATGCTGAATTTGTGAAATTCAGCAGCCCTTACTCCAAAATTTCGCCTGCTATTAGATCAACGATGATCATTTAACCGATATTTTATGTCCGTCAACAACTCTGAAGATATCAATAATAAAATTTAAAAAACTATAAAATTAATATATTTTTAATCTATTTAAAACCGAGTTATCCTTCTTTCCTTACTTTAGGACCTATTTCTCCGCTTATTTTCAGCAATAGTTTGGTATCTACAGTAAAAGTAACGGTAAGATGAAGGATGGTAAGCAAAAAGAAAAAGAATTCATGTCTAAGAAATAGTAAAGTTCAGGGAAAGAATGATAAAATAAGGAAAATTATATGGATAGAAGAATATGACGGAGTACAAATATCCCAGGAGATCGCTTATAGTACCGAAAATGGTTTGCTCCTAGTAAAGGTCGTCAGTCACTAGACAGCTGTCAAAGTCTCAATTATATCTATCACACGATTTCATTTCTATTGTCGATTTAAGCAAAAAAAAAAATTTTTACATTGAAAATGATCAAAACTGAGCTGGATGGAATTCATGGCACATCTACTCCTAGATTATCAACTGATTACAATTGGGTAAATGAATTTAAACGTGGCCGTACACCCACAGTATTATTGGACCGGCGAATGAATTGAAGAAATCGAAAAAAAAACGTCCTGATTTAGAAAGGAGAAAGATCCTCTTCTACCACGACAATGCACGCGTGCACACCTGCGCAGTTTCAATGGCCAGAATTATAGAATTAAAGTTCGAACTAGTCCGACATCCACCGTATTCACCGGATTTGGCCCTCAGCGACTTCTTTTTATTTTCAAATTTACAAAAATGAGAAAAAGAAACAGATGCCTATTTTGAAGATTTTCCGAGGAGGGCTTAAATAAGCCGGAGAAACGCTTGGTGTATAGAAATACATAGAAATGATGATAATAAATAAATAAAAATCTACAGTTGTAACGGGTATCTAAAATTATACGTCTTGTAACACCGTTTATTTTTGTGTATTTAAATGTTTCGTCCATTTGAGGAATATTTCCCCAACCATAGTATCCTGCTTTGTGATTTTTACAGACGTACATCCATAAACAACTGGAACGCGCTAACCACGGACTGCACTCATTAACGCATCAATCTGGTTCTTTCCTTATGCGCAAATACCTTCGGTGGCATCTGCGTGGTCTTCGTAACGTGGAGCTTATTGTAAACTCTTGCTCTAGCTACTGAATAAACCGTTAGTTGCGATAAATAGCTTAGCGTATTTGTAGTATTTTTAGACATTTTAACGGTAAAATAATCTTACGAACATTTGGCAGCATTTGGTGCAAGTGTTAAGTACGAGTGAATGTCTGAAATTTGCTAGTATGTAATGTAAGAGCGTCAGAAGTTTAAACTAACCTCGATACTTTAACATATACCGGTTGTCTTCTCTCAAGATGCAATGAAGAAAAAGATAGTAAAGTTCGAAAATGAATCAACTTGTGTAGAATAAATAATTCTGTCAACTGTAATCCCAGGAATTTAGATACCAGTAAGTGAAATATTCATATTGTTGTAGAAGTTCTCAAGAAGTACAGACTACAATCCTCCGCAGGAAGTGATTTGGATTAAAATAAAAGAAATAGGTATTAAAGAATCAATTTTGTCCTTTCTTAATTATTTTTGTATAATATTTCACTTGTACAAAGTACCTTCGGGTGCCAATAAAGATGAGTTAGCTAAAAGTAGATTCTACTAGTAATTGAAATTTAAACAATTTGAAATAAATTTAAAGTACGTAGAAACACTTAGGAACTTTTCTCTCCATTCAGTCTCTATATATATTAATTCAAGACGGCCGACAAAAGTTTGAAAGTTTACAAATTTATGTTGTAGCTAAGTCTGAATTGATCTTCGAACTCTTGCGCATTTCTATTAGATCCTTTTTAACCGGAAGTAACAGCGAATTTATTCCTTGAATTACTCTCTCTACTTTTATAGTTTTAATGTGTACAACAATAATTATGAAGAAGAGAATGGAAGTTGCAATTGTGGCTTTCATTAAAATATGGAAGAATTTAGAATACTGTATTAAATGTTACATTTAATAATAATGCATTCAATTAATTTAATTACTTTTCACTTAAATATGATTTTGAATATTACATGGCAATAAAACAATGAATTTTATCTTATGCACTTTCTAAGAATCAATCTCGAGTGCCAATATTATTTACGTTATATTGGTCTCAAAAATATCTGCTTATATTTCTCATTCCTAAATTCCCAACAAATTTTCGTCCATTCTGGAAGCCCATTCTAGGGGAATGTTTAAAATCTTCAAGCTTCCAGAGTCCCGGGACCTACGAGCAACCCTTCTCTACAAGCGATCGCTACTAGCGGAAATATCGGGGTAGGGGTATGCAATTTGAGTCAAAGCACGCTGCATACCTCATGTCGGCATAAGTTTTAAAACAATTTCAATTTCCCGTACTTATAGAATAAGAGAACACCACGAATTAATCAATCATTTGCAGTTGGGATTTTTTATACGTTTTATTTCTTTTAATTTCTCTCACCCTTTTCTGAGTCAATTAAAGTAGGCTGGAAATGAAACTGGATTTTATCGATTTTTAGCAGTGTATGCTTATTTGCTCTCTATATCAGAGCAAATGTGTTTATGAAATGTTTTTGTGCCATTAGACATGTTTAATACAATGTATCTTGGGAATTGTATTATATTCGATATTTAAAATAAGGTTTATTTAATAAGAACCTGTTGTCGAATTTTAGGTAAATATTTATGTAATTAACAGAAACTTATACAAGCATAAAAATATGGCATATTTAAACTTAAGCAACTGCTGGCGTGCAGAAAATTAATATTTGGAGGGATATCTTTTCTGAAGCAACTTGATTGCGAAAATTGACTAAAATGTCTACATATTCTGTAATAGTAAATGGCTTTCATATTCCAGTTTGCAGTTTTTATTTGTAGTTCTCTGTAGAAAATTGCAGGCCTGCAAAGTGAATACTGAAATTTACATTTTTGTTTAGTAGATGAACTTGCTGCTACTATGTTATTGAAATACTAACATTACCATTGAGGAGGGTACCTAATGAGCTTCACTTGATCGCTGTCGTGTTTAAAATAGTTTGTACAGTTAGGCGAACGAACGAAAGTATATTCGAAGAGACAATTCTAAAACTTAAGCCGCTAAGCCATTTCGCTGCGGATAAAATAAAAGAGTAACTATACTCTTGTCAGCTAAGTGTCAATAAATCGAAAACGTTTAATAAAACAAAAAATACCTGCTACGAGTTAAATTTTAGTTGAATATAATAGCCACATAATAGTAATAAAATAGTAAATATATAATAAATAGTAATAAGAATAAACGTGTGTATGTTTGAAATAGAAGCACCTTGTAAAACCCATATTTTACACTAAAATGAAACCATTTTTTGGATGGATAGTGGATCAAGAGGTCTATGTTCACGCAAAACTTCAAAGATTCATCCAAATTTATAAATAACAACATTTTATTAGCGATTTTTTTATTGAAACTCTGACTACATCACTGAATTCAGAAGGTCCTAAGATGGTGTTAACCAAAGTTTTAATTAAGTGTGTGGGTAAAGAAATCATCAGACAATCATTTTTCAAACTTCACAGTGAAATACTAGCCACTGTGTATTAATTTATAGTGCTTTATTTCATAAATCCGGTTCTTACAACATCTATTGACCAAAATATATACATATTTCCTTAAAATTTGTAATTTGATAGATGTAGTATTATCTTCACTTTTTTTAATTGTAAGTAGATTCTTTAAAATGGCTATTTGCAATTTGGTGACATTTATTAATAAGTTTAGTTAGTTTTCAGTTGCTTTTCTTTAAAATGCTGATCTGCTTTGGCCAGCAGATGTAAGTAGCGAACGCACGGTTATGTTTGGAAAATGATTCTCTCATAACTTTTTTATTAACAAACATATTGGAATAAAATGTTAGTTAAAACCATTTCACGACCTTTTGAAGTTAATGATGCAGTTAGATTTTTAATAAAAAAATCGCTAATAAAATTTTTTGTAATGTAATTTTTGAAGCTTTGTGCGGAAATAGACTCAATTCATGTATCCATGTATTAAAAAAAAATGTTTTCATTTTAATGCAAGATATAGGTTTTGAACGCACACTGTATAAAGACAATGGAAGCTAGCTTGAAAACAAAAAAAAAATCATAGTAAAGTCTTTGAAAAATAAGTAACAGCAATTCCTTGAATAGTTCAGCATTCATATCCCAGAATGTGAGATCTAAACATCTATTAGTTGTTGCTGTAGAGAAGCTTAGCTCCTGAAGCGAACATGGACAATACAATCTACATTGTACTAAACTACACAGAAATTTAATTGCCGAAACTGTTCTCCTCACTTGCAATGAAGTAAAACTAGATTTAGATTTATTTAAAAGAAACCAGTAATTACAGACTCTTTGAAGGTAAAAGCTTTCAAGTAGACAACACATAAATTTGAGATATTTTCTCTCAATGAACTAAATAGAATTAATATGTAGGTTCGTTACAAATAGGGAACTAAGTGTTAGGATCCAATTAATGAGCAAAACAGAGCAAGCATCTCGAAATTCTACAATTTTTATATATGGACCGGAAAAGCTTAAAACATTTGCTGACGATGATTCCTGATTAACAATGCGGGGTCAAACAGAATTGAACCTATTTATAGTTAACATACCCACCTTCTCTTCGTTGATGTACAACGATTTTCTATTAGTACTGAGAGATAATTGAACTGTTCGACAGTTTCAAAATTCATGGCTACCTCATTTAGTCCTAAAATGTATTCGTCGTTCATTAAAGCGCAATAACAATTTTTATCAATATCTTATACATGATTGAAATCAGAAAAAAAAACCTTTAGAGTACATCATTAAATAGAAGATCGAATATGGTCTTGAAAGTGCCATTTCAGCTTTTCTTTGCAAGGCGAAAAAAGGTGCTAGAGGTAAAAGACAGTGATTTTTTCGAACTTTATTTGTGACAAGTCCATTTCCTCTTCAAATTCATTCGGAAAGGACTAGATCAATAAATGGAAAAGTTATAGATTTTAGAGGCAGTATTTTTAGTATTAGCACGTGATTAGACTTCGTAAACGATCTTTTTAATGTCAGAACTTAATTTACCATGACGGTAAGGTGAATTAGAGGATTGGACCAGCCATACCTCATTTTTCCACCACGCTGTCTCATGATTCCTTAGTTGCTCTAATTGCAAGTATTATTTTTTCTTTAATGGAATATTTTGCACAAATCAAGAAACTTCGGCTGACAAATGAACCCATAGCGCACGATACAAAAAAAAATATGTTTCTTTGTTGTTCTTGCATGCAATCTTTCTCACTGCCTAAAAAAATTTTATTATATTTTTTAAATGTTGTTTATGTTGTTATGTTAAACGGCTCGGCGGACAACGATTCACGTTTGCAGACCTTAAAGAAGCTGTGGAGACGCTTGGAAAAGTGTATAAAGTTAAATGGAGGTTATGTTGAAAAATAAATAAAAAACCCTCGTATATAAAACACTAGGTGTACGTGAGTTTAGCAATTTTAAAAACCATTTCGATAATACGGAACATGCAGAGAAGGGTTTTCAAAATCTAGAAGAAGTGTATGAAGAGCCATGATGAATGTCTTCAATAGAGATCACTGCAAGCCGCACTTTATACAATTAGAAGAATTAACAATTCCAGCATTATTTAAATATACGGGGTCCGACAATGAAACGAGATGATTTGAAGTGAACTTTAGAGCTCGTATGTTGGTAGTGGGTACGAATGTCGTTGCCCCCCCCACCATCAACACAGCCTACCGTTTAGTTGACAATGAACCCTTGGACGAGTGAACAACGCGGCTTCGCAGTGAAAGCCTATTATCAGGATAACCGGAGTTTTATTCAAACGCGTCGCGTTTTTCGACGCCATTTCAATATACCGCGCAACCAACCTGTTCCATCGGATAACACGATTAGAACGTGGATTAACAACCTCGAGGAAACTGGATCAACGACAAAAAAAGAGGCGGCAATGCAAGAATAGTTCGAACCCATAACAACATCGAAGTTGTTCGACAGACGGTGCTAAGAAATCCACACCAATCGGTCGTACGCCATGCTACACACCTAGCAATAAGTGACAGATCTGTCAGAAGGATTCTCCACCAAGACTTACATTTCCATCCATACAAAATTCAGATGGTGCAATCTCTCCACCCGGGTGACAATGAACAACCAATCCGTTTTTGTGGATATGCTCAGGAGACGCGAAGAAAATGACGATCAAGTGAATAACGAGTAATGAGGCCCAATTCCACCTATCAGGTTTTGTTAATAAACAAAATTTCAGATACTGGGCGGATGCAAACCCTGGTTTACTTCATCAAACGCCTTTTCATTCTGAAAAAGTGACAGTATGGTGCCCGATTTCGGCAAATGGAATCATCGGCCCGTTTTTTTTTTCGAGAATGAGTTTGAAAATGCGGTCACCGTTAATTTTCAGCGATACGTTGAAATGATTCGTAGCTTTCTGACACCACAACTTGTCCGTTTTCCATTGAATGAAAACACACTTTTCCAGCAAGGTGAGGCAATAAACCACACTACAAGAATTTCAATGGACGTTGTGAATGCTTTGTTCTCGCAACGGGGATATCTCGTACTCTCAATTTATCGGCTTGCGACTTTTTGCACTTTTTATGGAAGAAACCTAAGAGCAAAAGTGTTCGAGACCTATCCAATCAGAACTATCCAAGCTCTCAAGCAATGCATTCAAGATGAAAATGAAGCAATACCTGTCAATGTGCTGCTCTGATTATGCAAAATTTCCAGGTTCATTTGGCAAACGTAGTGTTTAAAAAATAATTTGTTGTTTATTGTGCACCAAATAGCTGTTCTTGTACTATGTATTATAACATGGTCAATTAATAAAAAAATCATTCTCTAACAAGTAATTAAAATTTTAAATCATCCCGTTTCATTGCCGGACCCGGTAGTTACTTAGTTTTTGATAAAGATAATTTAGCAAGCTGTAAAAGATATTAAACATGTAATTTGTATCTGCAGGGCAGGATTTTGTTTTTGTTGACTTTCCTGTAGACATTTTGTTGGGAGTTGGGAGTTTGTTTGTTATTAAAAAAGATGTATTTATGTATTGCAATCATTGAAAGATTTACCAACGTTTATTACTTATTGCCCTGCGTAACTAATGTTAGATATTTGATTGCCCCGCATATTTTTACGAACTGTATATGACGGAAGTGAAAAAAATATGGTACTTTCTTGTATTTTTCTTAAACAAAATATTGATTTGAAGAACACACATTCCATATATTATACTATCAGTAACTGAATTGTGATTGTCATGATTTTTTGTTACAGTTCATCCGCTGATACAAGTACCAAATCAACTGGTAGGTGCTCCCATTAATACGGACGTGAGTCTACAATGTCACGTGGAGGCATCTCCAAAAGCAATCAATTATTGGACTAGAGAAGCCGGTACGTTTTTGTTAGATAATGTTATCCTTTTCGTAATTGAAGTGGGCCAGTGTTATCTCGCGATATCGAAAAAGGTACACATTCGATTAATGTTATGGTTCTCGAAAGGTATACAGTCTGTGTCGTAATGACAGTAAGATATGTATATATTATATAATATGCAGTGTGGTAATCATTTATGGAATGACACTTGAAATATACTGGTTGATTGATGTAAGTGGATGTACCTATATTACTTATAATCCAACTGGTTACTTAATTACATTCAAACTGCACTCCACAATCTCAATCATCTTCTGTTAGTTTCCGGACAAATTTATAGAATTAGGTTTCTTTATGGAGATATTTCAAACAATTCCATAGCTAACGTTATTTTCTCATGCACTGGATTGATAAAATGCCTACTTCCGCATCCTTCTCTGCGAAATGGAGTTTCTGTTTTAACAGTTACCATGTCCAAATCGTCTATAATGTGTATGACTTTTGGATTCATATCAGTAGCTTCCTTGTGACCTTTTCACACATCTTCACATCCGATCATTATTAAAATTTCTATTCTGAGTTTCTGTTAAATATTGCATAGTTCACTAAACACAAAATTAATTTTTAAGAGACAATGTACTTAATTTCACTGTAAAAGATTTTGGCAGAAACGTGGGTGGTAAGCCTTTTAGGTTTCCATTTTAACCACCACGATTTTTGGTAAATCAAATTTGCGCTTTAACAACTTCTCTTATTGTGAAGCTGGATATATAATTTTTTACACACAACACTCAGCTAATCGTAACCAAAGAATGTTTTTTCAGTGTATACAATTTCTTTTTTTCGTTTACAATTAGCTCGGTACTTCAGGGGTAAATGGAAACATAATAACTTTCGGGAGGAAAATGTAATAAAAGAAAGTTAACACAGGAACGTAAATTCACTCTTAAAAAACACATTTTGTTAAAAATCACAGAAATCCATGTCTTTCTCTTGTTTCTCTGTTTCCACACAAGTTTTGATTTTCCACGTTTCAAACTACTTAGACAATATGATCTTCAGTGCGACTGGAGTAATTACATTTGCGAATGCGATTTCTTGGCATATTAATCGCCCTGTCAATAAAAAGTACTGTTTACAAATACCCTCGAGCTTTGTTGATAATTTCCCCGCTCTCAACATTTACAGGTGTAACGCCAGTAATCTCTGTTATTATTGCTGTAGTACTCTTTATGTAATTTTCAGAGAATGTGAATTATGGATTTTAGTATTGGGGTTAATTCGGTTAAGTTGTGTATTTGTCTTTTGTCAATTTTGTTATTAATTCGTTAAGAACTTTTGTGTTATTTCAATGTTTTTACGTGACTACAATTTGGGGACTGCTATTAATGAATTCTTTAGAAATTAGTTTTGTTTATAGTTTAATTGATGTTATGATAAGTTAATAACATTATTTACTAAGTTACTAGTTTTAGCTCTAATCTGTATTTTATCAGTCAGAAGATGATTCAATTATAGATTCGATATTGGCTACAATATTACGACTACAAATATTTTGACGAGAAGTATAATATAAATTAAAATTGGATATAAGCTTCATATTGTCGAACAGCACGATGCGGTTTTCTAAACTTATAAAGCTTATGTTTAAACAATTAAAATTAGTAAAATTAAACTTATCACGATGGTAACTTGCTGCTATTCAAAGAAGAAACCAGGTATTTTTTTTATAGAATATTAACTGAAGGAATTTGCTTAGACGGGTCAATCTTGTTTTTAAATAAACAGACCTTTT
Source organism: Oryctes borbonicus (assembly GCA_902654985.2). Lineage (NCBI taxonomy): Eukaryota > Metazoa > Arthropoda > Insecta > Coleoptera > Scarabaeidae > Oryctes > Oryctes borbonicus. Next base: position 202,391 of record LR736908.1, read on the forward strand.
AAGCATCCCCACTTTTGATTTTCAAGTAATGACGTTATCGACAGTTTTTTAACAACATTTTCGAACAAAAATCATTTAGAGTGGAAAGCATAAATATGGTAACAACAAACAGCAAAGCTGTTATTCAAGGAATTAACTGATTATTTTCCATTAAATTAAATGTTCTAAATCCCATCCACCGGTCTCTTGGCAATAAGCACATCTATGAGCATATTCATTTTGTACAAAGAGAACGACGTCAGGGCCAAGTCGACTGATTTCATACCCTATTGCACATATCAAATCTTCTGGATTTTATGGTCTCTCAACATAAATTTTTGATATTAAATACTCTCATAAGAAAAATATCAAAGGACGTAAAATCTGGGGACCTGGAGGGGCGCTTTAATGGTCTTCAACTACCAGAAAACCAGTTGTTTAAAAATAAATATCGCCATTTGATAAGTAAGGGTCATCTTCTTTTCGAAAAGTGTCTGCAAGTGCAGCTACAAGTGCATCCTTCAAGAAATCCAGATATCGCTGCCCCATGAGGGTTTCATGAAAGAAGAAAGGACCAATCATTCTATTGTCAACACACATTAACTTTACTAGGGTGTTTAGTATGTGCTTTAGTGATCTAGTGGTGATGCAATTTTGTCGATTTTCTGTTCCATTTAGATAAAATGAGTCTTCATCCGAAAAGAGCATAAACCGCGCACTACACTAGTTTTGTCACACATAGTATTTATCGAAACTTGAATGTAATTTCATTTTTCCCAACTTACTTACAAAAAAGCCACCAAAACTAGGAATCCAGATTTTAAAAGTGTTAGTTTAATCTCGTAAGTAACACAGATAGGTAAGTTATCTATTTTTTGCATGTTGTATTGTTGAAATAAATTTTAGGAGATACGTTAAATTTAGTTTTTGAATATACTTTGAATATAACTTGGATCTATATTTTTCGATCGTTCAGATCAATATAAAAGATTTACTTATATTTTTTTGTGAAATATGCTGGCCTTTTTAAATCAATAAAAACTTAAAATGGACGTCAAGTTTTATCAACACAGTCTCCACACAAGCATAATGCAAGAAATGAACTGTTTGTAGTACTCCAATAATATATTATTACAAAGGCGAGCACGCCCTAATTTGTTAATTCGCCGGACGGTGTTTGTTATTTAATAATGTAGCTCTGTAATTAGGGTATGTAACAAATGCTTTCCTGTAACTGGTGATCCTTATTCTATTCTTGGAAGAACATGGGGTTTTGGCAGAAATCACAAAATGATTTATAAATAGTATGCAATTGTTTCCATTATTGCATATACCAGAAAGAAGACCATTTGGGATGTTGCTAAAAATAAATGGGAGTTGTTAATAAAATAATTAACAATGACTTTATAGCTCAAAAACAGTATTGCAAAATTAAACAATATTATTGTTGAAAAACATCGTTTAAAAAAATTAAATTCGACTTATCAAAAGTTTTCCTTTTAGTGATGGAGTAATCATTGTCACATCCATTGCCAGGAAAAACAGATATTTTCCTACCCACCAGTAAGTTGGTAACCCTCTATCAGGCATTTTAAAGTGGGCGCTCATTAGCCATTGATCACGAATGGAAGGGGCTATAGAGCATTTCTACCGCAGGAGCAATGCGTACGACTCGCAAACTGATATTTCAGTAGCGTACGGCTGGGTGACAATAGCGAAGTTCCCTTTTTTTAATACAACGGAATTAAAGCAATTGCCACAATATTATTTGTATGCGTTCATTAAACTTGCTACATATAATTATATTTCACAGAAAACTCAACATCACTTCCACAATATACCATTTAACTTATTGTGACCGGAAAACTGGAATTTCCTTAACCAAAGACTTCTAAATAGCACACAAAGAGGAGTAAAGAAACAAAAGGCATCTAGAGAAAGCATAGATAGCAAGTATGGACGAAAAAGCTGATGGAAAAAATAAAGGAAATTAGCTGAAGCAGCTATAAAACAAAATTGAAATCTATGACCATCAAAACAATAAATTTTATAGTTGAAAGAAGTGCTAGAAGCAGTTGATGCTTGATATCTCTGCTCTGGCGTATAAAATCATTTTCCAGAATGAGTCCAATGAAAATTCTTGAGCTTAGAGAAAAGGCTATGGAAAACTGGTGGAAAGGCATATACTCATTTCTCGTGACGACAGGCGAGAGAATATTTATGACATTTGTTCTGAACATTCTTATAAAGAGGACCTTCTCATTATCTTAGAAAGCACCACTGATTTCTTCTTTGTTTCGAATAAAGTTGATAACATACATTACTCCGACTTGATTTTATAAACGGAATAATATAGTAATTAAATATGCGTATTATATGTTGTTAATCTTAGTAATTTTAATTTTGCATTCCCTAACTGTGTGATTTTATATGTCTGCCGCTGTTGATGCGATAGCAGCTACGCCTCTGGTGGAACTATCAGTTATATGAATTCACCCTTTTCTCGCTGTAACATTCCTGCGCTAACGGATTGGAAATACGACCTATGTGAGGATGTGGCGTGATTTATGTATTTTAAATAACGCAGCATTTATTTATCTAGAAAAAAAACCTTTGTTAGGGTACAACGGCGAAATATATGGGAAAGCTTAAACAAGAAAAAAGCGGATAAAGGCGAACGAATGGTAAATAAAAGTCTATATTGCCAAAATCTTGGACACTTGTCCTACGTCTAAGTAAATGTGTATCTTTTCCCTGCACATGTATATATTTTTAGTATGTTTATACTGAAATAAAATGAATATTTGTTTTGTTTTAATATCATCCAATTTTTTTTTTTTTTGTTTTAGTAACGCAAGTAGCTATACTTCTATACATGTATACATCAAATTGGTTTCGGAAAAAAAATCGAACATACATACAAGCGGAAATAATTGTCGAAACTTTAGAAGCTATTGTAAAATATTTCTTCAATTTAATCTTAAAATGTACTGATTGTGAGCGTCGCCATTCGTATAATTCAGGCAGTAAACCATTGTAACCTTTTGTGCCTGCTCAGTACTGATCTTTTTCATATTATTTAGTGATGGAGAATAGAGAGATCACTAGCACTTTTAGTCGTAAAAAGTGTTTGCCTTAGTTTTTAAAATAAAAAAAAAATATTTGTGGGCTGCTCGCTTGTATTTACATATGTTATGCTAACTTCGTAAGTGGCTAGATTTTCTAAGAGCCTTCTATTATATTTGCTTTCGTGAAATAAAATTTTAACATTATCAAAATTAACTTAGTGTTTCAATTGATCTGTATGTGTAGCTAAAGCGCATTTTTTTGGTATAATATGGGAATCGAATAATTGTCTGACATTAATAGCCGATGTAAAAGCTATTTTAGTGTTCAATATATTTAAATTGCAAATTAGGTTCTTCCTCTCTATGAACCCTTTCAGACAACCGGACATCTAAAACATTGTTTGTCCGATAGCTGGCAGCTGAAAAAGGCAGCAAATGTCTAGGGCAATTACTGCTAATAAAAATTCCTTTAAGTGGCTGAAATTCTTGCCCTATGTTGATATGGTAGCTTGCGTTCTCAATTCTGGCCCATGACCCATGACTGGTAGTCTGTGTACGTGGCAGTTCACTTTCACCCATTATTGCTGACGTCATGAACACCTTACTTAAAAGAGTGAAATCTTAGGTACTATTCAGTTTTGGTCTTTTCTACCACCAGTTTAGATGGTCTCGCATGTTCTTTACTCGTGGATAAACTAAAAAGTACCTTCGCATTACTATTTACTTTTACAGTTGAGAAAGAGCAAGCTGGTCGCTTGCCCTTCCTTGGCACCCTCTTAACTCGCTTTGATAACTATATCGGATTGGCTTGATACAGGAATTTAAAAAATACAACTTAGAAATAAATAACTAAAAAAAGAAATAAACTATTGCCAGTAATTGTTGTTCAAAATTCCTTCCTTGAGCCCGAATATAAGCATGGCACCTATGAACCATTAAGTTATAAACACGCGTTATTGTTGTGGTTTATTTACAACAAACTCGTGCATGATCGTTTTCCGAAACAACCCTAAGTTGTGTTTAATGGCTGCACAAATATGCAAAATTAACCTGACTAATTCACATGTCTGTTCAAATGTCGATCGTGTTACACCCAGTGAAGACTGCATAAAATGGATGCAGCCACCAGTAATTTTTATAAATATCTAGTCCGTCTAGAAAGTATCCGGAAAACAAAAAGCACAGCTATAATTTTACGGTATATATTTTTATTACTTGAATAATAAAATCACAGCAAAGAATTCATCTCATTTACTAATACAATCTCCATTTAAGTGTAAACACTTAACTAAACGTTCAGGTAATCCCGAAACAAGGTCAACGCTATACTTTTCGGTGATAGTGGTCCAGGCTTGTAAAACTGACCGAATCAAATCTTCTTTATTTCGTGGTGCTGCTCGTTCTACTTCAATTTTCATTAGTCCCCATATGTTTTCGATGGGACTAATATCTGGGAAACCTACTGGCCATGGAATTGTTGCCAAGTTTTGTTCTAGCATCCAAGCTTTAGTGTAGGCAGAAGTATGGCATCTTGCATTATCCTGTTGAAAACGTCACCCTTCGGGACATAAAGCACGAGCCGTTTCAAGAAGAAAGCCATTAAGAATTTCACAATACTTTGCACTATTAACAGTGCCATCAATTATACAGAGAGGTGTAGCACCATGCTGAGAGATTGCTCCCCAACCCATTGTTTTTGTGGGAAATTTGGGAATTTGAACGGTAACATTTTCTCTTGTTAGGATTTTTATATGATTTGCACCAAGCTAAAAACAACTTTCGTCAGATATAAAAACATCACTAAAATTATCGTCTCGAAATCGTTGGCAAAAATCTATTCTTCGTTGCTTTTGTAGAGGTGTCATTAGAGGGATTTTTTTTGGTTTCCATGATAAGTAACCTTGTCTTCTCAGTGAAATGCGGACAGTTTCTGGACACACTCTTATTTAACGTTGATTTTCAAATCTGTTAGCCAGTTTTCGAAATCGAAGGCGCGGGCTTTGTCGTCCTAAAGTCACTAAAGCGTTTAGATTGTTTATGCTAATCTTACGCCATCTTCCAGAAACTGGTCCATGGCTCATATCTCTCCTATTTTTTATCCTCTTTGTTGTCTCATATACTACACTTTTTCCGAGTTCAGTCAATTGCACTAATTTTTTAACGTTTTGAACACCTTTTCTATACAAATATTCCACCAAGTTTCTTCTTTCTACTTGCGACATTATTTCACAAATATTAAGCCTGTTGATAATCAACAATATTGGACAGCTGGTGTTTGTATGATTTTTTCCATGGCCTACAGTCGGCACAACCTACTTGATGCATTACTTTTGTCTTAGGATGTAACAAAAAAGAAATATATTAAAATTAAGAAAAATAATAAGTTCCGGATGCTTTCTAGACGGACAATAATTATAACATTGTTAATTTTTACCGTTCTAATTTACCACAGGTGCATTTGGATGTTAAAATGTTAGAAGGTTTTGTCTCAAAAATTGCCGCGGTCTTGTCTTGCCCGTCCTGACACGAACATTATTCATTTATGCGAAATAATATAACAGAAACTTGAGTGTAACTTTGAAGTATTAGTTGTAACAACATATAATAAAAACAAGAATCTTCGGTCGGATTACATAATTGTCCTAATAACTGCTGAAATATTGTTTCTACAATAACTTCATGCATTCTTTCAAGTGTAACTTTATTAATGCATTGCGAGGTAGGAATTGAGCAATTCTTGCTGGTTGGCTATTAAGTTTGTTGGTATATTTTTGTCTATATTCTGAAAACAAAGGTTACCTGTCCATGTACATTTTATTTTGAAATTTATCAAGACACATACTCGCTTCATCGAATCTTAATAAAACAAAAACTATTTCATATCTGCAAAATCAAACATTTACTATTGCTTGATGTTGTTTTAGAATTTATGTTCGTAAATCATTTTGACAGTACTTTATTAATTATGTTTATGTTATATTATTTAAATCCTCTTTAATGTTGCAGGTGAGATGATAATATCCAATGATAAATACCTGATGACAGAAACAGTTAATTCGCAATATAGTGTTCAAATGCGTCTAGTTATATCACGCATCCAGAAACCAGATCTCGGCGGATACAAGTGCATCTCGAAAAATTCAATTGGAGACGCAGAGGGTAACATTCGTCTCTACGGTAAGGAAATACACACACACACACATATCGAATCCAGGACGAGAGTTTTAGTTTTGTTCTGATTTGCGGGCCAGAAACTATGAAAACGTTGATGAGACCCACTTCGCCATTGGTGACGCCATAAAACGGAATTGAATTTTTTAGGGAAGTCAAGGGAGTTTCGGCCGCAACTGCTTCTTTCCTCATCGAAATTCACTTACTTTACAAGCCAGTGCATGACTGCTAACAGTTTGACTACTTTTGTACTTGTTTCGTTTTATTGCTTTGGTAGATTTATTTGAATTGGTAGACACTTTTTTCAAACTCAAATTGCTTTACAAAGCCCTCGAGATAAACTAGCGAATAGTTGGAACTGATACGCTATGACTCTGAATTCGATTTGCCCGAATAACAATCGTACCTTATTTCTTACCAGCGCAAAAAGGGGTCCGTAATTATTTTAATTAAATAAACTTTATACAAACAAGTATTAGATGTATATATAGGCGTTAATAAAATTAATTCTAACTATTTCTATTGTTATTAATGGTATTGTAACAATTATTTTGGCAAGATATTTTAAAATCACGTTAAATATGTTAGAATATTCATCGTATCTCGTTGTTGATTTAATATCGAATAAAATATAGAGTGTGATTTTTTGAAATGTAGTTCAAAATAATTCTGTATGTGGAGTCAGTATTTTCTAGTTTGTATAGCGTTAGATTAGTTACATTTTCCTATTAATCGGATTAGTGATCAGCATAACTTTCGGCCTGCTGATTATCCTGCGCTCTATAATAAATTATTACTAAATAATCGATGATGACTCTACGTGAGGTACTCATATCGAAGAATGAAAATAAAAGGTCCTTTTTCTCACAAAATTCTTATAATTGATCAAAACAATAGGACCGGCTTCGCACTTATTACCGAATCCTCAGGCGAGAATTATTGGCAGGTAAAAAGCCAAAAAATTGAAATAATTAAATTGCAAAATAGAATCCCAAAGTACATAGTATGGAAGAACATTTTCACCTTCGGAAACATGAATAATTAAATAAATATTTTTAATTGAAAAATTTAATTGTTTGGTCAATAATGAGAATTTCGCGAGGGACCTTTTATTTTTACCCTTCTATACGTTGATCAATCGAAAAGTCGTATTCCAAGCAAAATGTGTTCTAATGATACTTGTTGATCATGTCAGCCCGGCCTGGACCGCTAAGATCATCAGCTCGGTCCGGACATTTGCCTGCCTGTCGGCCCGTCAGTGTACCCGATTGTCTACATCGTAGCAAGATTGGAGCAATGAATATTTCGGCCCGGCCTGGCCCATTCGCACTTCTACTTATAATACTTCTGCTGACATCGTCAATCCATTTAGTATTTTTTAGTATTTAGTATTCCTTGCATTCTGCTTTGTTGAAGTAGCTATTGCGTACGAAAGCCATTCATTTACATGTCATCAATATTCTAAAATGGCGTTACGCGTGCTGTCAAAGGATTGCAAAACGAATCTGACCAAATACCGAGTTTCTTATTTAAGGATTGAATGTATTTATTAACCCTCTCCATTATATCTTTAACCTTAGTCTGCGAACATCCACGTTCCCTAATCAATGGAAATGTTCCCGGCCAAAGAAATATAGGACCATCTCAATTATTTCAAACTAGCAAACATTTTGTAGCATTAGATTTATTTATAGTTTAAAAATCATATTTCTGTTTTTCAACACGGTTTTACTGAGAAAAGACCAACAGTAACAAATCTGGTTGTGTTTGCTCAATATACTCCTTTTATGCAACAAAATATATTTTGTTAGAGGTATCTGTTTCAAGTAAGTGACCATTTATTTAACCTAGAGCATTTGTTTATTTGTTTTAATTAAATATCTGGTTGTGACAAAATGATTTGTTTGAAGAAAACAAATATTTGCTTGCTCATATACAAACATGGCATTGGTTGGGTCAATTAATATTTTGTTGAATGAACAAAGTATTTTTCTCCATGTATAATGGGCTCAAGTCAGATAACAGTATACGCTAGATAGTCTGAATTGTAACATTCTATGTTCGCGGATGACGCCAAATTGTTTTTCATGATCACTTGTATTAAACACTGCGATAACCTGCCATTAAATATTGATTTGTTGCTCGTCCATTTTGAAGCTTCTTTTTAATAGTCTTGTGAAGATCCGACTAGAATAGGGCGCATTAATATGAAACCCTTGCTACGGTACATATGTCATGCAGATCGAAGTAATCCAGCGAACGTTTTTACAATTTCTTTGATTTCGAAAGCTTTTGATCATCCTATGCTGTTGAAGATCTTTAATATTTCCTTTTCGTACAAAATTATCCATTATTGATTGTCGTTATATAATAACCAAGTTGAGTTTTAAGCAGAACTCTAAGTGTGATTGTTTTGCCATAAAAATTGTCAACAGCTTTTCTTCATTTCTTGAATTTTGCCTGGATTGTTTTCTGTGAAAATCGTTGCTATACGTGCACGGGTGGAAATTATGTTCATTTATGGTGTTGAAAAATGTGTCACAGCAAGAGCTTTTAACAAAAGACATCCAGATAAGAATATAAAGAACGTAATTAAATGCTTGACGAACATCAACTTTTCTTTCAGCAAAAGGCTGCTCCATTTGCAAATCACTCAATTGGTAGACGTGGGAAGATTGAATGGTCTCCACGAACACCGGACTCGATTTCTTTGTTTCGGGCCATATAAGATCAGCGGAATATAAGCCTCAATCAATAGATTCCATAAGGAATGTTACAAGAATTTGAAAGTCGACTTTCTACCAATTATGTTTGTTTATCTAATTGAAATTAAATATTTTAAAATACTGTTATTTATTATCAACTCCAATCTAGAAAGGCTTATTGTGAGTTTCGTGATCTAGGTCAATCTTCAAATTTTCACAATATGTCCTCCATACAATAAAAGTACATGTGCAGATATTATGGTATTTCTAGAACGTACACTAGCTTTTCTTTACAATATTTTTTCTTTTGTGTTTATACGAGGGACAGCTGTTCTAGCTTCTGAAGTACTTCAGGTGGTTCCTATACAAATTATCACACTGTATATCTTATATAGCGCGCTCATTTCCTTGATTTACAAACTTCCAAACCCTACTTTCTATCTAACGCAGAAGTGGTCGAAATTAATCATCTAAGGGCGCAAAAGTAATAATCGGGTATAAATATAGAAAAAGAAATCAGGATGTCCTAAAACCTTCTTAATAATAAAATTATCTTGTTTTATCTCAAGACTAATTATTATGATGAACAGCAAAACTTGAACTAGATTTGTTCGCTTTGTGGTGGCCCCTTATTTAATAGCTACATTAGAATGGGACTGACTGAATGAATTTGAAAAGAAATTGCCTATTTTCAAATATTAATGAGACTCTTTTAGATGTTTCCTAGCACGCAGCATTTTCAGGTTGTGTGGTTCACGAGTAATTAAGTAGTCATGCACCAAGAAATAAAAGAATTGATTTAAAAAATAGCAAATATTTCAAAAGAAGAAAGAATATGAATAACGGTACAGTGAATGGCAAAAAATATTAAATGGGAGCTCGAGAATAGAACAAAATGACTACTAATCTTATTAAACAATTAATATTTGCAAACAAAGAATGAAACTATACATACATAAGTGGCTCAATATGAATACGAAAAAAAAGAATATTCGAGAAGAAGACTTCTGATGATGGGTTCTGTTGACCGGAAATGCACGTCTTCTCGCCTTCGTAGTAGTGAGGGTGGTCCTGGTTTGCGACCCTAGGAATTTGATCTATTCTTCCTAATTCAGCCTGTATATTTGCGTGCCGCTTCTTTTCTCGAGATTGCATCCATATAAAGTAAAGCGAAATATAGTTAATTTCGCGAAATCTCCGTCAATATTCAAGTGTATATTTTATAGGTTTCACGGTTGGAGATTTCCAAGCCCTTTTAATTTTTCTGGTGTTCTTTGATGTTTCCAAAATTTCGTGAACTCCAACCAATTGTAAATATGTTGAATCCCAGAGGGTCCTGGGCTTCGTTCGACAGATTTTTGTAAAAACGGAAGGTGACATACTTATCTAACCAGTTAGATTCTCGAGAAAGGAATGCCGATGTTGTGCCCATTTTTGTAATACCTTGCTGTTTAAGTTATTTACTTCTTCTCTAAAACACTTGGTTTTATTCTATTTTTTAAAATGTGAACCACTATTTGTTGGTTTATTTAAATAGGCCTATCTTCCAGTTTTCAAAAATGTAGTTACCATATAGAAGTATTCGGATTTGCCCACCCTGAATACTATTCTCCATTTTATTAATACAATGTTTCATAACTTATTCAAATAATATTTTTGGTCGTCTAAATATTCTGGTAAAAAAAAATTCTAGAAACGATTAATTTAATCACTTATTATGGTGGCGTAAGTCGTCCAAGGATTTTATCGCTTAGATCAATGTGTAAAACGGTCCCTCAGTTCCAAAACCATTAGCTGAACATTGCCATTTTTTCAGTATAACACGTAATTAATACTTTTTAGGAAGCTCTTATAGTTTTAATCTGTTGCCTTTGATATTGTTAAAAGTAATATACTTTTGAATATTTTCAGAAATGGAAATCCAAGAAGGTATAGAGTCATCAGAGGAACAAAGGTCTAACATGGATCATGACATCAACGAGGACGATTCAATTGAGAATCCACCTGCGGTGCACAACAATGGCTATCAGCGATCATTAACAGAATCCAACGATGTCCTAAACGCAGTTACTTCATCTTCGCCTTCATTCAATGGTGGTGGCTATTCAAAGTTGAGAAAAATCAAATGGCCAATACAGTTTATGTTGTTGCTGATGGTGTTATCACCAATATTCTGACAATACATAAGTGCAGTGTGTTGGGATACTTATCCAAAAAAAATGATGCTGTGCCAGTGTATTATGTGCCAAATTTTAACATGCTTTGCTAAATAACGCTCGAACCAAAAGTTTAGCCAGTGTGTCAATAGCATGATCGATGTTAGTCAATGTATGCTGTTAGAAGCTAACTTAAAAAAATTGTACGTAATTATTCTATACAACGCTGTAATATATGTTTATCCTCTTTTCATTGAATTATTATACAAAATGTAGCAACTCTTATTTCTTGTTAGAAGAACACAAATAAATAAAAAGTATACTGTTTTAAATCTTGTTTTATTTCTGGATCACTAGGTATAAGTATACTTTATTTGGAACCCAAAAGATAGGTAAGTTAATTGCATTTATACACCGCATATTTTTCAATGAAATATCGTGAAAGCAACATAAAAAGAATTTAAACTGTAGCAACACTTTAAATACCCTTTTAATAAAATTTACATTTAACGTAAGGATGTTCTCGAAAAGGAAAGCACGTCGTATGCTAAAAGTGACGTTAATAGCGTGGCTCGTATTTTACGAATTCGGTACACGATCTCTAAATTACTGTTCTGTGGGAATATCGCTAAGATCCGTAGAATGATCGGCATTACATTAACATTATATTAACAAAATTGTTGAATCTTTGAAACTCCTATCCAACATTTTCTAATTACGATAAAATTATCATGCTTAACGCGGTATATCTTGCAATTTTGCAGTATGTAGCTTATTGTATCTCTAATGAAGATGGAATTTAATTTCATTACAGCAACCAAGCAATTAATTTAGCAGCAAGAGCTCCATACGATTGCCTTAAACGCTGTAACATAATAAAATATTTAATTATTTGCAGTAAATTGCCGACAATTACTAAATGCTGAACTCGTCGTCGCCTGCCGAGATTAATGTTTAAAAAGGACCTCTCTTCAAAGTGAAAATTTAAACAGAAATACGTTACTTTATTTTTGAATGTACTAGATCCATGAAATGTTAAATACAAGAAGAAAACGCTGGATTTTTGAAATAGTTGCAAAAATATTTAATAGAAGAATCAGCTCTACATTTTTATATCTTTTAAAATGAAAACAAGTGTACAAATTGCTATATATTGCTCAAAAAGAAAGGAAGGCATTTAAATTAAACAAATGATATGCAATGTATCCACAGATAGAGTTGGGGGCTTAAAAAAAAAACTCGTTCTTTTTAAAAACGTCAACGTTGTGATTTGTGGACGGGGTACAAGAATAACATATTTAATTACCTTGATTTCATTTTTTTCTTCAATTTATTACACCAATTGTGCGAAAATGTGCTTTACTTGACTTTACTACAAAAAATATTCAAGATCAATAAAATTCATGCGTATACAAGGGCAGTCCGAAAAGTTACCGACCTAAATCAGTATACAAGTATTTTGTTGTCAAGGGTCTCATTTGATGAAAATTTCTGCCCTCCGAGGGAAGCCTAAGGAACAGGAAAAAGTCATTGGGGACCAGATCCGGTGAATAGGATGAATAATCTGTCAATTTGAAACCCAATTCGTAAATTTTTGCCAAGGTAAGGATTCAATGTTTACAGAAACGATTGACAAACGACTGAACGTTCTACGTGGCTAAAATTTTCAAAAGTATATTTCAACCCATGTAAATCTTCATGTTGAGGCTTAAAATTTCGGGTTACCCTCACAAACTTCAAGTTTTCTGGAACAAAATGGTAACATGGAGCGTTCAGATTTTTCTTGTGAATGGGAGAAATATTCTTAGATAGAGAAATTTCGTTAAATATATAATTTTTTCGGATGACTCAAATTTTCATACAAGCGAAACAGTTAGTTCGCAAAACAGTGGACATGAAGCCATTACAACCTTGATTTTCTTATCCGCTGTACTCAAATAAAATTAGCGTTTGGTGTGCTATTTCTTATAATGGAATTGTTCAATTATATTTTTTAGAAAATAATGTTAACAATACACCTATTTATATATCGTAAATACTTACTTTTTGATATTTTGTAAGGTATACCCTTAGCCTATAGAATAAACTTGTATTTCTAACAAGTAGTCATCAGTTTGGGAACAAATGTACAGAAAGAAGTGGTCCAAACCAGTACCCACCTAACGGTGCCGATCTTACAATTATGGATTGGCGATATCGGAAGTAGAATATGTATAAAACTAATGTTAATAATAGCTTAGATCTCACGAAAGAAAAAAGAAGGGAAGTTTTTACAAATATCGCATTACAGCAAGTTAGGAACTCTCTTATCGGGAATTTCGATACATATGTAGAAATGTATTCTTGGTTAAAGAATATCAATACACTCAATTTCAAATACTCAATTGAAACATACATATCATTATTTTGAAGCTGTTATATTAAAACAAACAACATTAAGCATATTTTATTTAAAATGAGTTTATACTCAAGATATATCCTTAAATAGAAACAATGTTACTCGAATGAAGTATATGAAATACTTATGTCATGATCTAATACCGTTACAGGAAGTATTGGATATATTCAACTCAAAGTTTGGCTTCATTACAACAACATATCCTTAAAACAAGGAAAATGAATATAATATATTCCAAAGCCATAATCTAATTCCAAGTATACGATTCTTATTCTAAATCATCCAGAAAGTGAAGTGATTTAATATGGAAGTTTTTGCACTTCTTGCGTTGTGGGAGTGTACAGAAGAAGTTATTACTTGTTTCAGCCTTGCCAAACATACTTTATGGCCAATGGCATCTTATATATTGGTATATAAGTAATTTTACTATGTAATTGTTACTCTAGAATTCCATATTTAACGTATTGTTAGATATACGATGTACCTTTCTGTTCTTTTCTAGGACTCTGTGTTTGAATTCTGCTTAACTTCTTTATCCCACTATACCCACTTTTCAACACAAATCATGCAAAAAATAAATTCAATTTTACATTTTATTTGATTCAAGAATATCGTAAATTTCTTTGAAGAATATCATAGTATCATTATGAAATCCCGCAATTTTGGTTTGAATCTTCAATATGCTTGCCTTGAATACAAGTTACGGGGGGAACCCTAAGAATTTCCGGAGTTGACCACTAGATGGCACTTGCCATATAATTTAATTTGATTGTCTTAAACTTTAATATTTACTATGATAAACACCACTGGCAGAAAAACAATCGGCCGCCTAGTTTAGTATTAAAAGCAATTTAGTGAAAAAATTTCTCGTGAACATTTTCGCACGATAACTCAAAAACAATGCATCAATCGACTTCATTCTGCCTTTGGTAATGAAGTACCATCCAAAACCACAGTTTATAATTGGATTGAAGAATGTAAAGCGTTAACGTACTAGTGTCAGTGATGAATTTCGTGAAGGTGGTCCAGCAACTGCTGTTGTTTCGGCAAGCATCAAAGCTGTGCGAGAAATGATTGAAGCGCATGGACATGTGACATATTGAGAGATAGAGGCATCCTTGGGCATTGGTGAAAGTCAAATACAAACGATTTTACATGAGCGTTTAGTTGTGAAGAAACTTTGCCGTCGTTGTATTCCTCATAATTTATCCAAACCTCAAAAAATGGCTTGAGTGAGTTGGTTCAAAAAAATGCTTCAATAATTGAATCGCAATGCTTCTGCCAACGTATACAGTATCGTAATAGGTGACGAAACCTGGATATGTTCATACGAACCAGAAACAAAACAATAGTCTAGTGTTCATTGCTACCCCGGCCCTGATAGAAAATGTTTCAATACGTAGTAGTATGCAACAAATTTCAAGGGCTGATACCTTGGGTTGTTTTGATTACAGTAGCTCATATGGGCATATATCTCAAGCGACTTCATTATAAAAACAAGAAATGTGTAATTGTATCTAGCTGACCCAACGAAAGCAATCGTCTATTTATATGTAATTTTAATATTATTACTAATTATTAAACAAAGTGGCTAAATAAAATTTGTTGTCTGATTCTGGTCTTTAAAAATTACACAAATGCTAAAATGTGCGATATGCATTTTGTTTACGGTCTTGCAAATGCTTGTTGCGCATCTAGTTACAACTCGAAACTGACAAAAGCAGGTTTAACCTAGGTATTAGTTTTTTTTGTAGAAACTGCATTCTGTTGTATTAAGAATCTATATTTTCACTGAAGATATTGCGTTTATACTAAAACCAAACAATAGCTCTCTCAAAAAGCTACATGGATACGGCCTTTTGACTAAGCAGAGTAGAATTGTCGCAGTGTAATCCTTCAATATTTGCTCGACTCCACTAACTCCTTGGTGCAACAGGAAATTAAAAAAGAAATATAGATAATAACCTATGGAAAAAATACTATAAAATGTAATTCGGGAATATCCTTCTACAAACACCAGAAAAATTCTTGACTTATGTAAACATAAATCAATCCACACTATGGGTAAAGGCACTTTTACCAGGCGACTCCCCGTAAAGATCGGCTTTGTCAGCGGATGAAAGATAAAATTGCACAAAATCCTCAGTTTTTGTCAGTATTCTATACCGATGCAGAAAAGGTTGAGTTCTACTGTTGGAAGAGGCCCCGTTTAATAAGGATTGTATTTTATGCACGATCATGCTCCAGCACATATGTATAAGTTTAATTGCTCAAGATCTTGGACGATGTGTATCCAACTGGACGGACGGAAAATCGTGGTCTTCTCGATCTCCTGGTTTAAACTATTTACATTTTTTTCTGTTGGCTCATTTGAAATCACTAGTTTATATGATTTCAAAACACTGTAGATGTTTAAGATTTCGCTCGCCAATCAATGCGATTGAAGATAGAAGCCTACATTACAGTGGCGACAGTTGTTTTCAACATTAGCAAAATTAACATTAATTAACATTATTGTGTACAAACTGCTGCTTTATCTTTAAACATTGTTCATTTTTATAATTAAGCAATATGTTCATATGAACTTTTATGATCGAAGTAACCTAACTAATTAGCCCCTAAGATTTGTCGCATATATTTAAAATCACCCTGACTACCACATTGCGGGATACACAATCAAATCCGTTCATATTTATCAATGTTTAAGCACAACGTATGTTAGTACCCGCTCGAATAAACGGAAACTGGATCTAATAAATTACCATTTCCCTCTTTACTTTAGAAGCGGTTGATATAAATCAGAAAGTTTTAAATGGTAAAAACACAAAAATCAAAAAGGAACATTACCACGATAATAGATTATCTTTCAACATCCATTAAGGCAGATTTCTCCAGGTAAAACACGCAGAGCTTTCAGCGTTGAGAAAATGGTCCGATGCAGTTCAGTGGAGATGGCCGTTTAGGAAACTTCGACCTTTTGTTGCTGGAGGTCAGCTAAACGAACGGGAATCGATTTATTGTCTTGTAAAGGCAGAAATAATGCGATTCAAAATTAAATTTCTAGCTCTTTTCTGGCATGCGAATGATATGCCATGTCGCTGCCTTCGGGCAACGATCCATCGAAAAGGGAATAACCCTGGAACCCGAGTCTAGAACCGATTTAAGCTCAAACTCCTATCCAGCGTTCCGTTATAATAAACATTAACGATGGGCATTCGGGGTATGTTTTTTCTATTCAATTATTTTCCTAAACATACAGAATCGAATCTTAAAAAAGGTTTTTTTTTCAGTTTCATTTTTAAAATAGTTCAGAAAAACACTTAATCTATTTTCTATAAGAACGATAAAGTAAGCTTATAAATTTCTACATTTAATCATATCATTGCCAGTAGTTAAGAAAGCCACCTTATGTGACGAATATTAATAAATCTCAATGAAACAATAATACGTAAGCTGTTAATTATCCCAGTGCAATTTCAATAAATCCAATAATCGCTACCGCATACTCCAAGTAAATTTTTTCAATGTTCCAAATAAAACTTTTATTGATTATATTTTGATGGTATAAATGTTCATATGAGAAAATAATACAATATAATCATAAAAAGAAAACGTACTAGGGAGTGCTGTTTATATTGGTTACAACTACATCTGGCACCTAATTCTTGCTTAAATCATATCAGCATTGAAACTTCAAATTACATATGACAGTAATGATGTAAATAAGTTTCTGTTTAAAATGTAAATTGGTACTGTGCCAATCTAAGTCAATGATAATAAAGCTAACAGAATATAATTATTTTCTATTAAAAGTAAAACAATAACTTTACATACAAATCTTTATGAGGATATCTTGGCGATTGACCGGAGTTTTCTGAATTCCTGTGTTTGATGTTGATACTACGGTTGATAAACTTTATACAAAGCTTCACACCATATTCGATAAATCTGAACCCAAATTTTTGCCCAATAAATCTTCTTTCCCATCGTGGTTCTCATCTGAAGTGAAAAATGTAAAAACCAAAGATTTTTATAGACAGGAGTGGAGCTCTACCAAAAATTCTAAATATTATCAAGAGTATTGCAAGTTAAGATCTCTAACCAAAAACTCCTAAAAAATTGTAGGCACGTTTGCTTATTATTTTGTTGAAACCTATTCGCCGACTTAAACATTGGATTTGCCTTCCAACAACTAGAGCCGTTCAACATTCCTCTGATCTGTGTAGATGATGTAGCTAACATTATGGCTTCAGTTCAGAGCAAATTAACTGCAACTGAAGACCTTGTACCAAATTCTTTAATTAGAGATGCTTGCTTTGTATTAAACAAATATAGACCAAATTTTCGAATCCGTTAAAGTTAGCAATTTTGATTATTTCTTTGAGTTCGTTTTGATACATATCAGAGAAAATAAGCAAACGATATACCAAAGAGTTAATATTAAACACTCATACCGCTTCTAGAACGCAAATTTTAGAAAATAAGCAACAAAATGTACCCAACGTTGGCATGAAAGTATCAACTTTACAATAGAAGACAGAAATATCCCGTTGGTTCTTATTATAATTCCAATAACATAACCATTACCAAGACCTAATGGTACGATGTGGCTGTTATCGTTCTGTATACTATTCTACTCTTAAAAACTTCTTCGTCAATCAAAGCATGATATTGGAAAGATTTGTCGACATGTTCAGATTGAATCATATCGACTTTCACTTACTATTGAAGGCAGTTTTAAATTTGGCAAAGTTGCTAAATTTTGTGTTTATTATGAACCCGAAGAAAAAATGGATTTGACCAATAACGAGATTTTGTAAAAAAAAAGCGGAACATTCTCATTTTCTTCCATTATCTCCTTTGCAGAGAGAGCTAAAAGTACATTCTCAAGACCTTTCAACTTTCGTTTTGGTTCTTTCTGACCAACATCAACATTTCTTATCGACGTCATGATTTGGCGGAGCATACTCATTTCAGGATTCTAATCACTCATGGGAAACAAGCCTTCGGCTAATCACTTTTTTGTACATGTTTTGCTCAATTTCCCTTTTACTAAAGACAGTTATCAAGACAAACTCAAAGAAATCATCATAATTGCTAAATTTAGAGGATGTAGTCTAACTACTTGTTTAAGCTCGTTTAATTCAAATTTAAAATTGTGAATTTCGTACCTCCTGTTGACCCTAGGTACTCAACAGGGTGCGTACGTTGAAAAAAAGAGGTTACTAGAATGTAAACGTTTAGTATCACTTATACTTTTATTTGTTATTTTTTTATCAATAAACAGTTTGTTTAAATAGATTGTTTTAACGTATTCAAAGCGTACTACCGCAGCTCGTTGCTCGAAGCAACACGGCAATGCCCACCACAATTAGTAAACATAAGAATAGAATCGGAGTTAGAAATAGGATCTATTGACAACAATATTAAGAACACGAAAGAGTTGCTTTTTCATCAAATAATAACCCTAAAAGCCCTATAGGCAATCGTAAAATGTACAAATAAATAACATGGAAAAATCAGAAAATGGCAAAATCTAATGTTTAGGATTGCGATCAAGTGTATATTGCGCAGACAAAAGGATCAATCAGGGTTAATCTGGACGTCTGGTAATAATAACCAACAGGACCAAAGTTCACACAAAATATTTCTGGAACTCGGTAATTAAGATTAGAAAGGAAAGAAAAGGAGAATACGAGAACATTTATTTGGCCCCGTGACGTGAAGTGTGTATCCCAGTGTATCCTATTCGGGTATCTTCAATCTTTTCTTCTGGTGTCGTTGGGCTTCTAAGTATATATTATAAATAATTAATTATATTGCCGTGGCTAATGGCCTAGGTGCCAAGATCAATAAACAAGAAAAAAAAAAGAACATTTATTTATTTGCAAATATCTCCTTATCAGTTATCTCTTAACTACATTCTAATAAAGAAATTCCTAAGATACTTCGGCAATATATCTACACATAATAACATCTGACAGCTATTTCAGTAACGCTATATTTCCACATTCGTTCCGCATTATAACTAAAGTTTCTCCGGCAATCCTTTAAAATAATATTGGAGATTTAGAGCTGTCGGATATATTCAATCAGAAATGTCAGGTCCACTTGTAGATTTCTGCCGGCTGCGGGTCCCTAACAGGCGACAACTTCGTGCTATATCGGTCGGGAAAGACATCTAACGTATTACCTGTTGAATAGCTAACTGAGGTGCGGTTATGTTGGGACCACTTTGCGCCGTAAATTGTTTGTTAATTGGAAATCAAATAGCCCGGTCAATTTGCTGACTTCGTTAATGGAAGAAGGATTTATTTATCCAAATTGCGGTCTAGATATAGTAATAGAGGCATTGGTGGTACGATTTGAATAAATATGCATTTATCATTTATTTTATTTGAATTGCTAAAAAATTAAATACAAGTCACGTTATTTACGTTCTACCAATAATCTAATGCTAGAGTCTTGATTAGTTAACAGAGTGCCAAATTTAACATGGATTTAATTTTTAAAAGCGTTTTATAAATTTGAAGAGATTTTAGCAAAAGTATTAGGCAGCGTTATTAAATTTATTTCAGAAGAATTCGACCTATAAGTTGGTAGCAGTTGGTGTTAAACCTCACTTCACTACGTGCAAATTTGAAAAAATCCACCTTAATTTATGTTTTATTTGCGTTGTGCCGTTGTTATATTAAACAGAACAACCTGAATATTGTTCCAGCTTTAGTTTCCCCATCTAGAAGTAAGTAAGCACTTGCGCAACATTGGTTTTATATGTCCACTTCTAACAGATCTCGATGTATTTATAATTTTGTTCTCAATCCGAAAATTTCCGGAAAAAGAAGAAAACGGAGATTTTATCCAAAAAAGAACACTTTATTGTAAACAACACATAAGTATCGGCAACCTCCTCACCACACAAGTTTAATTAATTATATAATAGTATAATAATTAATCCGGAACACTTTATTTCTCAAAATATTCGCCTTTAAGTTTTAAGTACTTTTGCATTCGAAAAAGCCAGTTGTCATTTATTCCAACCTGAAGTGGGTATCACACAAACATGCCTTTTAAATGCTTCAAAGGCCTCTTCCGGTGTCGAAAACCGCTCATCACGCAATTCGTTTTTGACAAAAGGAAACAGGAAGAAGTCGTTGGATGATAAGTCAAGCGAATACGGATAATGAGTAATTAATCCAATGTTATTCTCCTTCAAATAATTGACTGGTCGATGTGCTATGTGAGAGCTGGCGTTGTCGTGGTGAAGGATGATGCGCGATGTCTGCTATTTTTGCTGATTTCATCGAAACTTTTGAGGCAAACAAAATGTTGTAATTAGCGTTTACTGTTTTTCAAGTCTCAAAATCAACGGTAGCAACAGACCCAGCGTTATGAAAAAAAGCAATTTGTTTTTGTTGATTTTGGTTAATTTTGGAACACCCAAACAGTGAATTGTTGTTTTGTTTCTGGTTCGTATGAATACATCCATATTTCGTCATCTGTTACGATACTGCGTACGTTGGCAGAAGCATCGCGATTGAATTTTTGTTTGAGTTTTATTACGAGATTGATTGTTTGTAAAGAGGGTTTTTCTTTAAAGCGAAAAACAAGAAAAACTTAAATACGACCACAACCGTCCTTTTTTTTAAGATAACGGCATTAGTAAGACCATTCCCCATTAATGTCTCCGATGACATGTGATACTGACAGTAGAATCCATATCTGGTAACACAGAAGGCCAATAATTTGGAAATTTTTTTTTTTTACTTCTACTACTACTTGACTGTTGCGTGAGGATTTCCATCTGACCATACATGAGAGCTCTGGGTATTATTAGTGCCGCCGGAGTGTGTTTGTTACTCTTTTTGTAGAATGTTCATTAAATCACTGTTAAATTACACTGACACTGGAATATATCAGAACAACAAAATTATTGAAATAATTTTGAGATACGAAAGGATTGATCCAGTACACCATATGTGATAAAAAAAAAAACGAAAAAAGCTTCCAGTGTGGAACGTACCTGAGTACTACATGAGTAGTCAGTGCGAGGATATTTTTATTTTATTTAAGTGGTATTAATAAGCGAAAATTTAGATTTTCAATTTACAAGAACGCTAGCTATAATTTTTTAATAGCGTTATAGCTTGAAAACATAAAAATCGGATACAAATATCAGTTTTTTTACATTATTTTCACGTATACAATACACTCCTGGAGTTTGGTTTGTTCTTCCCGACTCAGCCCGTATGTATGCAATTTATTCATGTAAACTGCAAAACGTATAACAATGGAAATGACACAATTTTCCTTGTTGTTTCCTCTTCTCTTATGCGGTATCTATACTAAAATATAATCAATAATTGACTGTTTCCTTCTATTAACTATTGTTTGAGGGCAACTGAATTTTGTTTTATTGTAACTGCTGGGTATAATCTGAGAATACGCACTACACAGAGTAATCTGCTTAGAGAGGGACGGAATATTGCTAGAAACTAAATTAATGTTGATGCAATGGTTACAGAAACTACATTGAGTAAAACAGGCGAAGCAAAACATTAAAAAAAAACAGTGAAGGAATTAAAAAAATGTTAGGTATGCGGTCTATTGACGTAAAATGAAGCTCGGTTCTTCATAATTCACTTTCGTTATTTGTTTAATAACTTCTTCAAAAGTACACACTGTAATTCTAAAATTTCTTTAATAAACGATTAAAACTCGCAACGCCCTAGCAATGTTGTAATCAAAAACGGAAGAATGCCGTGAATTAAAAATTATTTAAAAGTAATTACAAAAATAAACCTTACTGAATATATCAAAGCGGTATGGAGTACGACATATAAAGTTGCTTTCCGTTAACAAATGCCTGTAGTAAATTGAAGGAAGTGAACGTAATATATAGGTATGTGAAGACAGTATAAATTATACAAAGCGAATTTGTAACTGGTACTATTGGTATGTTTAACTAGGTGTCATTATTTTTACATTATCAAAATCAAATTGATGACTCGTTCAAAAAATAACATACTTTGAATCACAAACAATACAACTAAAAAATGGAATTGAAACATTAGATGTTATAATAAACAAATTAAAGAATATTTCTGGTGATTTTGGTGCTTTTATATGTAAGAAAATCGATGAAATTTTTTTCCGCAATTCGGATTTGTCAATATTAAAACTTGTGCAACGAAAGTAACGAAACCATTAGTAAACACAACACTTATAGGTCCCATTTCACTACGCTCCTCTCACAAGTTGTGATGTGGAAAGAAGCCTTTCTATATTTAAATCTGTTCTAACAAGTAAGTGAACACATTTCACAGCAGAAAAAAACAGAGTGTTTCAATAATTAACGTAAGTAAATCATTTCTAACATGATATCTATAAAATATAGCCTTGGACGTTATTTATCTTTGTTTAATATTTTTGGGATATTGGGAATTAAACTAAGCGTCTCTAATCAGACAAACACGCAAAAGTAGTGTCGTCTGACTGTGTACCGCTTTCCCTAACGCATATGCACGCCGTAGTTGGAAGAATGAATCGTATCTCACTCTGTCTCAAACGTAAGCGATAAAGGAGATAGTCGATCTGCACAATACTTATGATACACTTTAACATAGGCACTTCCGTGCAATTTAGCCCAGCTCCAATAGGAAATTCAATATTCAGTACAGCATAAGCACAGCGATTACAGGAATCTACAGGTTGATCGGTAGGTAGTGAACTCAGGACTTACTTTGTTGTTTTAAGTAGAACACTTGGTATTTTACTACACTTTGTGGATACATCAATTTCCTTAGAAAAATCCAAAGTGCAAATATACTTTAGCATAATTTCTTACGAGATACTTGAGAAGTGGTTCTATTTCGATTTCGCTATTTTATGTATAGTTGGTTTCGAACAATATAGTCTGAAAATAATTGAAAATAATACTTTCATTTGCCAAAGTGTTCTATTACTTTATAATTTTTAAGTTTCTACCTTAAATAGCATATTTTTGATTATGTGTGGTTTAATTTTCCGGAAGATACTACCCAGTACAGCAACACATTAAACAGAATACATAACATGTGTGTTTCTTCGCTGTACTGGAACAGATCCTTCGTACCGATCGGAAGCGCCTTTTGAGATGAGATCTACAGAAAAATTGAAGTAAAATACAAATTTAGTCTTTGTTATGGTATATCTTATACCTCATATTTCATATTGAGGGTAACGATAACTAAAAGCTACTTCAGGTAATAATACTGAATTACTTTTAACACGTTCCTTAATTACAGACCAAACGAAGTTGATAAGTTTATTACTAGATTGATGAACGCAATTAAACTCAAATAAATGTAAGGAACCATAAAATTTTAATTGGAATCTACTTTATTGTACTCGTACTATCTGCAGTGACATATTTGCACATGCCAAGGATACTCGAAGTACACAGCCCACTATACAGAAAATTATATTGATATTCGCACATTCAAGGCGGAAGACATTACTTATTTTGCCTACTGTACATATGTATGCATTTTTAGCTGCGGTTTTTTAATTTCTTCTTGTTTATTAATTATAGATTGCAGATAATTATTGAGAGTTGAAAACATCCAAGGCTAATTGAATTAAATCATTTCGTACAGCAAAAGTAATGTCGTCAACATACTTACAAATAAGTATAAAATTAAAAGTCAAACACAATAAGAAATAAGCCCGAAGGAACAAATTGTAGTCGACGTAAAAATTTTGAGGTCATCCTTGATCGGTATAGGTAATAGCTCAAAAAAATTTCCTGCTTTTCTAATATTTAACATTTTGTGTTAATTTTTGAATTTAGTTCAGCATAAAACAATACAAAAATGCAACAAATTATGCAGTACTTAAACTAAGGTGAGTAACTGTCATATGTGTGTATCACAAGTGTGTTAATTAGGTTGTTATTTGTTTAAATGTTAATTTATTAGAGCTCTTATAGGCGAAACATGCACATCTAGATTATTACTAATAGATACAAACTGAGTGAAATCCAGACGACTTACAAGAAATAATTCAACAACTAGATCAGAAATTTGAAACATTGGAACAGCATCCGAAATCATCAGATGATTCATTACATAGTAATGTAAACCAAGAACCACATGTAAAAAATGGAAAAATCGTGTATTATGTGAAAATTGACCCTAACAGAGATCTGAAGGAAGAACTATTACAAATAATGAAAGAAATTATTATAATTAAGTAATGTGGGGAGTTTATACCAAATATTTCGCAAATAATGGTCCTAAAATTTACATATGTACAAAAAGGGTTTGATTTATTGAAGAAACCGCAGAAAAATTACAAATTATAATCCAACATCACGAAGGAAAAACCAATAATCGAAGAATCGATGAAATATTAAATCAAATCAGAAGACAATTTTATTAGTCGCAAATACATCGGAAAATATGAAGTTTGCCAAAGAAATAAATACGATCCACCTAAAGTTACTCTACAAATTACGGAACAAATTGACAACTACACTATACACACAAGCATATCCAATTGATGGGAAAACGGCAGCAGAAATAGATGAGAAACAGATCGAAAGCTTTAACATACAATACATAGAATACAATAACGCAATCCAATCCGCTATACACTGCGTCCACGGATTTGGTGTACAAGGGGAAAAACTTTTTTATTCAACATTTTATGAAAAAAAAGTTATTCTTTACGAAAGTTTTTGCATGCCTTAAAACTATTAGAAAACATATTAAAATGCACTGATTACCTTCTGTATGCATATAAATGTTGAAAACGTGTTTGCTACTTGCCTACTTTCGAAAATTTAACTAAGTTCAAATTATTGTTGATAATCGTATTGCTTTGAAATTCTGTTGACATTTAATTATTTGTCTTTCAAATTTAAGTAACACGACATTTGCAATCACGAACGATCGCAATGATGTTAACATTGCAACAACGAATTTATTTGATTAAGTGTTATGGAATAGGTGATATTTTATATCGTACAGCGATCAACAAATTTAACGCTAAATTCCCCGGCACAATATCGCTATTAATTCTTTCAAAAAGCTTGTTAAAACATTTGATGAAACTGACTCTGTTGTTACAAAGAAACAATACAATGAAGATGATGCACTAACTGTTCTAGCTATGGGATCTGTATTAGAAGATTCAAAAATGTCACTACGTAAGAGAGCGGTGGAGTTGGGTGTAAGCAAGAGCTTACTGCAAAAAGTCTTTAGGGAAAACAAGATTCACTCATTCAAACCCAAATTTATTCATACTCTGGAACTTCGAGACGGTGCGTTTAGATTAGAATTTAGTACTTGGCCTGGAGAAAATGTTATGGAGGATCAATTTTTCCATCATAAAATATTGTTTTCGGATGAAGCTACTTTCACCACTAATGGTTATGTGTCATCCCAAAATTGCAGATATTGGCCAGAAGAGAATCCGAATTTTCGTACTAATCGGAAAAACCAGCGTTATACGAAAGTAAATGTGTGGTGTGGAATTTTATTCAATAAAATTCTTGTCCCCTTTTCTTTTCGAAAACAATTTAAATCAACATAACTATTTGGATATGTTACAAAATTTTGTTTAACCATCGTTGGAGGACATTGATAGATATAGATGCAGTCTACTTTCAGTAGGATGGATGCCCTGCGCATTCAACTAATTTAATTAGAAACTGGCGTGACAACCACTTTCGTGAAATATGAATCGGTCGTTTTGGACCTATTCATTGGCCAGCTCGCTCGCCCGATTTAACGCCGATGGATTTTTATTTATGGGGACACGTTAAACAAAGAGTGTACGAAATTAATAAGGTTAGTCACAGGTACATTCACCAAGAGGGGAAGCGCATTTAAATTATTATACGGACAATCAAATACTAGGGAACCATTAAACTTATGCTGTGAATATTTACTTTCTAAATATATCTAGCGCAAAGAAGGGACAAAAAAAATTATACAATACCACAGCAGAGAAACTGCTACAAGAAGAGGAAGCCACGATCAAACTAAAAACGAAAAACGCCAAGATAAAGAATGGAAAAATTTGGGCAAGTTTACCTCCCAATTTTTATGTCAAAAAACAAAGGAAAGAGTAAAGAACCACAGACTTCACCCAAATTTTCGACAATAATATCGAAATAATGTTAGCTCTACTAATGCATCAAACTGTGTGTTAGTAGCGCTCAGTATATTTCCTGAGCCCTTCTGTTCGAACCTCAAATAATTTTTTTTAACGAACACCAAGTCTCGTTCGCCAACTTAGGCTTAGACGAGATAAAAGAACACCTGATGCAATTATGGATAATAGATAGTATTGAACAAACTTTTGCAAAAAGAAAGACCTGCATTGGTATATTTACGAATTTGTCGAGAGCTTTGATTGAGTGTGTCACAAGAATTTAATAATGAAGCTCCGAGCGTACGAAATCACAGGGGTTGCTAGCAAACTTGAAGAACCCAAATTGTATCTGTAAATAATGTCACAAGTTAGTCTCCCACGATTAAACGCGCAGAGTCCATATTGAACCCTTTTTTGTTTGTACATAAATGTACGTAAATGACCAACGACACGAATTTTACCTTTCTCACTAATAATTATGAATATGCAAATAAGAACTCCATCAATCGAATTATAGCTCATGAACAAGACTGGCTCAATGTTAGTGAAATATTCAATTTTTCACTTAAAGACATAAAAGTATCAAATTTTTAGGGAATTGTCTAGACAAGTATTCCGAATAGAGACATCACGAGTTACAGGTATAGTTCTATATAACGCTTTGCCACAAATATTGCGAATTTGCCAAAAAGGGAATTTAAAAAACCATAAAAGAAATTTTAATGGACATGTATCCTTATAACACTAATGATTTTGTAGCCATAATTCGTGCGCAGATCCTACTGAACACAGTTTATATGTGGATGTGTATTACTTGGTTTTAATCAATTTTGTACTTTGTATACTGTAAGTGTGTACCATATGTCTATTATTATAATCTCACCAAAGCTCTCCGGAACGCTAATATTAGTATTAAACATTGGCTCTAGTACTACTGGTTTTAGATAGACTCTAGCTTATTATTAAATGCATTTGAGTAAAGTATTTACACGACTGTTTTTCAGTGTGTACTGTCCAGCAGATGTTTATTATCGGCGAACCCATAAATATAGTTTGTAAATCAAATCTGAAATAAGAATACTTTGACCTCAAAGAAAATAGTGTCTAATGAAACAACAACCACCGTGTATACCGTAGATGGTAATGTAAGAATTCACATCTATTGTTTCAGCCTTCCAACTAAACACTCAATCACTCATTAATATTTTTTTATCAAACTTTAAATTACCGCAAAATACATACAATAGTATGAATTATCAGCAAATTTACTTTTAGGTTACATATGGAAAACCACGTATTGGGTAGATTATTTTCATTTCATATTGCGGCTCAAATCCGAGCGTATCATGATGCTTCGTTGCATTTCTGGTCTGCGTGGCCACTTTCATGTTATATATTTTATAACTTTTCTTTACATTTCGCTGCGCCTAAATGCCCAGCGCTTTGGTTCTAGTGGTCGCTCGGATTATTTCTTTATGATATACTTTCTATAGCTGATAGAAGATATTCGCATGAAATGCCCATGGATTTGTCCGTTTTACATAAATTAAAATTTGGCGTATATAGTAATTATTAGTGCATAATTTAAAAATATTTGTAACGACATAGGATAAATAATGATAGCAAGAACTGTGGGATACTACGGCAAACAATACAAAAATATCGGCAGCGAAGACCGAATGCTTCGGCTGAAAATGGGGATCGACGAATCTCCTGTCCCAGATTAATCAATTAAACTTGTGTGGTGCGGAGTGTGGCGATACTTTTATGTTGTTTGTTTACTCTCCAGGATGTTTCCCTACTTTTTAGCGTAGTATCCCATATATTATATTGTTTTTGCATTCTACATTCTATTTGACTCTAATAGTTTTGGAATTACTTGTAAAAAGAGCTGTTTTGTGGATGTTTATAAAGCTTCTTATATTTCATAACAGCGTTAATCAGATACTGAATCTGAATCTTAGTATATATCATACTGAAATGACCTGCTGTTATACAGAGTACCTTGAATAAATAAAAAATGTGGAAAATTCAATTTAGAATAACACTCTGTGTGTTTCCACTAATTTGTAACAGTTGATCTCTAATACCTAAACTAGTATCTTAAGCATATGATGTACTTATCGACAATAGTTTTGCATATATTTAAATTTCTTATTAAATTAAACATATTTCCTTTGTACTTTTTGAGGTGTTGGATTGATTTGTTCTCTCTGTTTGTTATTTCTCTATTCATTTTTCCATCCTCCGTTACTACACTCCCCAAGTAATCACATATCGTCACCTTTTCCAATGTCTTGTCTCTTCACTTAACCTCTTTGTTTTGATTTTCCTTTATGATCATTACTTTAGTTTCACTTCCATTTTGAAGTGTTTAGTTTCTTTTGTCCAGATGTTCATTAGTCTTTTCGTTTGGTTTTTAGAATTTGCCATCAGGAAATCTCTTGGAAACGAATTGATGTCTTTGGTCATGACATCGGAATTGACGTGAAATTTTGGTACCTGGTGAGACTGCCCCTTCGGTAGAAATGCCTGGCCTAATAAAGGACTGCATGAACTGGGAGATAAATCTCCAGTCGGAAAATATCAATTCGAAATAACCAGAAATCGGTTGTGAAAACGTGACTTACTTATTATCGTCGAACTAAAAAATAATAATGACAGCTATTTGAATGTCTCAACTAGGAATAAGAAATTTTACGAACGATTAACGTAGCGTCTCTCTTCTATAACAGTTCAACGGCGTCCGTCAATGAAAACTAGATGAACGGTTTATCTAAACCGTATCTTTTCACTCATTGGTTCAGGTGGGAGGAATTGCGATATGAATTGGACGAGATGATTTATCTGGCCTGAAGGCTGTCTATCCTCCTTCTAATTTTTACATATTCTCATTGTCGTTTTTCTAGTCGCCTTGGGTATAATTTGTTTGTGCTAAACATATTGCTCTGTAATTTCGATCAGTATTATCTATTCCATTCATACTACTTTCAACATCACGCAATGTCCATTTCTGTCTTTCTCGTCCTAGCGATTTGACCATTTCCGGTAATATACCATCTTCCTCACTTGCTTTTCCTATCTCCTATCTTTTGTATGGTTTCTTCAACTTCTTCTGTTATTTCTTATTGTTGGTCTGTTTATGCTTTCTTCTGTTTTTATTGAAGTAAATTTATCTTTGTAGTGTTCTCTCTAATATTTCTTTTGTTCCTGTATGCGGCTGATTATTCTTGTCTCTTATTGCCTTTATTTCCTTCCTTTTGGTACTTGGTCCATTGTGTTTGTTTGGATATACATATATTTCCATATCCAAGCGGCTTCTTTTCTTCTACCAACTCTTCTGGTTCTACCATTTCGTTCTTTTTACATGTAGGGAAGTATAAAAAATAATTTGTACTTTTAACTGCTTTACTTATATTATTACATAAATTGACGGTAATTACGTAGCGTACGCATATTAACTGGGATATGCGTACGCTACGTAATTAGTGCAATAATAATAATCTTTATAAAAATGTTTAAAACAAGGAAATTGTTTCATTATGCCAGTGCTGGGCATACTCGGCTACTCGCGTGAATGAGTGATGTGCGGATGTAGGCAGAAATATGTGTGTGGGCTAGTATTTCTTCTCTCGTCACCTTGGTTTTACCGTGGGTGATTCCAACAATACCATACGGAAGCTGTATTTGCATTGTTTTCTTGGTTATTGTTTCTAGGCATTTTCTAAAAAAAGGAAGTATATGCATTCAACTAAATTAAAGAAAATTGATCTATCAAAATATCCAGTTAACAAACAGCGTTTTATGCTGACCCCGCAAATTGCATACCAACCTAACGTAATATTATGCGCATCCAAAGTCAGAATGACCTGTGCCTAATCTAGGTACCAAAAATCATATCCGTTAAAGCACACAAGGATATCTGTAAATGTCGACTTTATCGCAAAAACCTTATACACTGTGTCCATGGATTTGGTGCACAAGGGGAAAAACTTTTTTATTCTACATCCTATGAAAAAAAAGTTATTCTTTACGAAGGTTTTTCCTTTCCCTAAAACCATTAGAAAACATATTAAAATGCACTGATTACCTTCTGTGTGCATATAAATGTTGAAAACGTGTTTGCTTACTTTCAAAAATTTAACTAAGTTCAAACCATTGTTGATAATCGTATTGCCTTGAAATCCTGTTGACATTTAATTATTTGCCTGTTCCAAATTTAAGTGACACGATATTTGCAATCACGAAGATCACGTTACACTAACATTGCAACGACGAATTTATTTGATCAAGAGTTAATGGAATTGGTGATATTAAATATCGAACAGCAATCAACAAATTTAACGTTAAATTCCTCGGCATTAATATGCTATTAATTCTTTGATAAAGCTTGTTAAGAAATTTGATGAAACTGGCTCTGTTGTTAGAAAGAAGAAAACAAAGAAACAATACAATGAAGATGATGCATTAACTGTTCTAGCTATGGGATCTGTATTAGAAGATCCAAAAAATATCACTACGTAAGAGAGCGGCGGAGGTGGGTGTTAGCAAGAGCTTACTGCAAAAAGTCTTAAAAAAAACAAAATTCACCCATTCAAACCCAAATTTATTCATACTCTGGAACCCCGGGACAATGCGTTTAAATTAGAATTTAGTACTTGGGTTGGAGAAAATGTTGTGGAGGATCAATTTTTCCATCATAAAATTTTGTTTTCAGATGAACTACTTTTACCGCTAATGGTTATGTGTCATCTCAAAATTGCAGATATTGGGCAGAAGAGAATCAAAATTTTCGTATTAATCGGAAAAACCACCGTTATAAGAAAGTAAATGTGTGGTGTGGAATTTTATTCAATAAAATTCTTGTCCCCTTTTCCTTTCGAAAACAATTTGAATCAACATAACTATTTGGATATGTTACAAAATTTTGTTTTACCATCGTTGGAGGATATTAACAGAGATGCAGTCTACTTTCAGCAGGATGGGTACCCTGCGCATTCAACTAATTTAATTATAAACTGGCTTGACGATCAGTTTTCGGAAAGATGCATCGGTCCTTTTTCGCCCATTCGAAAAGTGTGTGGAAGTAGGTGGAGGTTAGGTTGAATAAGTTACTTGTTGTTTTTTATCACATTGGAAATTGTATACAATAGAAAATATTTCATAAAATCTTATGTTTGTAATAAAGAATTTATTTTAGTGAACCAGAATATTATTAAATTATTTTGTAACTACATATATGTATAAAAAAAACTAAAACATAAAATGGTTTAAAAAATGTATGAACGTTCACTGATGTATAAGTTTGCACCAAATCCGTGGACACACTGTATATACCTATAAAAACTTATAACATTTTGCTTTGAAGTTAAGGAGTCCAAAAACGCACGTTTCGTTAAAAAATACGATTCTGGGTAACTAAGTTATGAGACATTCCGTATTCTATATAATTTGACACCATACGCATGCCCACAATCAGACCTTATAACAAGAAAGAAATCGTTTTGAGAAATTCCCATTCACAAGAGGTATAATTTTCCGAGCCGACGGAAATGACACTCTGTATAGTAATATTTTTCACTATATCATATTACAATTTTATGAGTCAGAATAAGGAAATATCTTCAGATCGTTTTTTCGCAAATCTAAAGCTCCGTCATATAATACGACACTGCAGAATCCGACCTTTTTTTGTCAGTAATGATGGGCCATTAATATATTCTTCCTTCATATGAAAAATTGTCCTATTTCTAACAACACATGCCGCTTTTATTATTGAAAGTAACAAAATTAGCCCATCAAGTATGCATCTATATTACATGGTATATTATATGGTAAACTTTTAGGTTGATTTACAATGTACCTCTTTATTCCTTATTATTGTCCAACTTTTTTCCATAAATAAACCACTTTAACATTACGGTGTTAATATACAGATGAAATGCTTTAAATAAATTTTAATTTTACAAGGATGAATTCTTTTAAGTTCAAAAAATATTTGTTTCAATTTTGTTGATAGCTAATAGATGTCATTAATTTACTGTTCTTTCTTTGGTGTCTTTTTCTTTGCAATAACTGATTAATTCAGAAGATTTGCCTATTATAAGAGAGAGAGGGAGAATGTTAAGAAAAAAAGCTAAGAGGGGAGATATTGCTTTCCAATTGAATGCTATCATCATGACAATGCTAATTTTAAAGGTAAACATTGCTTTTGATAAATAGACCACGTCCATGCTTCCTTTTTCAACTTCTTCGTACCTCTGGAAGTGACTTTGCGTGTGGTAAAGTCAATGAGGAATTTTATAAAGATTCCAGAATCGCGGTTCTATAATGCTTTGAATTTTAGAAACACGATTTGCCATAGAGGTGTTGCAGCGGTGTGCCGAACCCTTTATCTAACAGAGCAACCAGGGAATCAAAAATTGCGTAAATCTTTCCAATACTAATGGGCATATTATAGGTATTTATCACTAAATTCAATAACTTAGCTAATAAATAAGCTAATCTAGGTACCGACACCTTTCTCACGGGCCCAACTTTTGATTTAGCGCAAACTAATGAAACTCGAACGGTAGAATTGGGTGAAACACCATGAGCGTAAATAACTGCACCATGTCTTTTTAGATACACCAGCAAATCAAACGATAACTACTGCAAACTCTTGAAATGTAGATATGTGACAAGGTACTTGAACATTTTTTAACATGGAAAATTCATCGCAAAATCCAGTCCACAGCTCAATAACGGGTTGCGGAGGTACTGAATCCCAATCTAATTTCAGCAACCATAATTGCTTAATTAATAACTTTGCGAATAGCGTAACGTGGGCAACTAATCCAAGTGGGTCGTAAATATGCGCTATTGTTGACAATATGTTGCGCTTGGTGCACATATTCTTACCTGCGTTAACTGTATACAACAATGAGTCAGTTTTTGTGTTCCATTGCAAACCCAAAACCTTAGACGTATCACTATTATCAAATGCAGTAATATGCATTTGATAATAATAATACAATCTCAAAGACCCCGGCCCTAAAGAATGGTACCAATTCGCGATATAATTTCTGCGCTATTTGTATGTCCGTCAACATATGTGTCGCTTAATGTTATCGCCGCAGCTAGTGGGAATGTATTATGTTTATCAGATCTAAGCTGTTTAATAATCCGCAAAGCTAAATACGGTGAAAATCTTAAGCCAACACGATTAAATCGATAGTTCTATAATCACTGTTTAGAGTCACTTCTGCATAGAAGTAATTGGAACTGCTTATACTCAGAAGCATTGAGAATCTTTTTTAAATCAGCAACTACAATCGAAAACTACACGTAATGGTGTGGTTGTGCTGTTACGCTTAAATATCCCGGGATGCGGTATAAAGTAACTTGGCTGTGGAGCGTCTTCTTCGGCGATTAAAGTCATACAACCTCTATCTATATGTTCTTGCATAACATCCGAATATAGTTTCTTAAATTATGGTAAAGCTTCAAACATTCTTTCTAAAGCACAAAACTTATTAGCTATAGCGTACGAATCGCCTACATTTGACCAGAACTATCGCGTTTACATGTGGGCGAAAAAATCGCTTCACATTTCCAATCATCAGCACTTATTGCGTGAGAAGGCAAAACTTCTAAATCAAAAAAATTATTCAATGACACTTCCAGCAGTCCCGCAAATGTACAAAAACTTCGCACTACTATATCACTAGCTATACCACCACGACACACAGAAATTGCCTTTCCCAGAACAACATAACTCAATGTACTTTCAAATGCGGGTGGTGCATTGATTGGACCAACAACTTTTGCTGACCCTATAATGTGTGCAAATAATTCGGCAGCTAATATGCCGCGTACCTGGGAGGGTGTGCCAAATGTAGGATCAGCTAATGGAAGTTGCGTTAAATATACTAGCGTTCTTACATCTACGTTTTTTGCGGGCAATCTATATCAATATTTCACCTCTTACTGGTTTTTCCTAGCAACCAATTCCTTGGATCGACCATTCGAATTTGAATTTAAAGTTAGGAAATTCCACATATTTCCAGAATCAACTAATACTCTTATGGTTTCCTAGAGGCGTAGAAATTCTAACTAAAGCTACCGCTTTAGTTAGTTATCTACCGATAACAGTGTATACGGCGCTATCAACTAATCGTGTATCGACATCACCAGTAGAACAAAAACTGCTGGTGGTTGCGATTTGAGCTGTATCCTCTTGCGAGGGTAATGTTATTCTGAACCATCTCCGATTTTGCAATATGCGATCTATTAAAATGTAATAGCGTATGATGGCGGCTCGAACAAGAACTATAAGATTTCGGCGAATTACAATTTCTAACATTGTGGCGTGAACTTCAGCAATTTATGCGTAAATTCTTTCCTTTATCAATTTTCTATCTATCGTGCGGTTCCCTCTTAAGAAAGTCATCACGTCTAAAAACTGAATGTGGACTATTGCAAATAATACAAAAATTATAACCTGTGTTGTATGTATTGCTAGGTCAATTTAGAAAGTGTAATGTGCGATATGACAAAATCAAATAAATCGGTAATATTCAAGGTTTTCAAAACTTTAGCTGCACAAATTTTTCCAAAAATGCGTTAAAGCAATGCAATGATAATGGTATGCGCGGGTTTAAATTTCAAAATTTGCTCTATATAAGAAGCAGCCAAAAAACGTGTATCTTGGTAATTATCAATCAATGCTTTCGAAATAATATTGTAATTATGGAATACCTGTACAAACTGTTAATACCTTACCGCTAAGTTTTCCTATTAAGTAAAGCAATTTACTAATAGCTCCCAAATCTTAAAAGTTTCGTAAAAAACAGGCCATTCATATTAGCACTAAACTAGGTAACTCCAATTTAGGCTTTGTAGTAGCTGTTGCAATATTCAATTCAGCTTCTTTCTCGAATTTAACTTCCGATACCTGTTTCCGAATTGCTTCAATATTACAATAAATCTCCTACATACTATCTATCGGGTTAAAATTTAGCACAAATTTATCATCTAGTTCTAATTTAAGTATCCACGATCTTAATAAAATCATATTTTGTTTCTTCTAACATACTGTATTTTATTTTAAACACTTTTAGGGCATTGGGAGATTTCACTTTTAAGCTGATATCCTACAAATTCTGTATGCAAACCCCCTTTTTTAGCTTCCAGAAATTTTAAAGAAATTTCCTTCTCATTAAGTGGCATTGTTAAATTAAATTCTAAATGCAAAATAGTAAACAAACAGCAATAGAACAACTATCACTAATAGAAACCGATAAAACTAGTATTCAAAAAAATATCTAGTTTTTGTTTCTTCTTTCGTGAACGCGAGTGTTGTTCGAATATTGACTAATATGGCAAAAATTGCTAACCACGCAAATTAAATCAACAAATATGGTTTTAAAACACGGATGATATTTAATATAATTAAAAAAAAAATGTTGCGTTTAGGTTAATATAAAATGAAATTGAAAATGTTATAAACAACTTACCCAAACTCATCCACGTTTTCAACCCGTGATAATAATTCACACAAAAGAAAGGGGTTGGTAGGTAAAAGAAACTTTATTTGCGGTGGGAACACAAAACTAGGCGCGCGATTAATATGCGGCAACTTAACTATACAACGCGACAACGACCATTCAACTCTTCAACTAACTCCAGTAAGGTAGAAAAAAAGTCAAAACAAAAAAACTGTACAAACAACATTTAAACTGGCAAAAATAGTGACAAGAATATTTTTATATTGAAAGTTCTTTATTTATTTGAGATAACTGTAGCACAGTGTTATAAAGCAAATTATTTTGAATAAATAAAAATAATTGTTAATTTGGCACATAAAGCGTATTTAAAATAAATAAATGTTATTGTAAAATTGATCTCTAATTTGATTTAATTAAATACAAATTTTAAACAACAAATTTATATTAAATCTAAATAAATTCTGTTCTTGTCCCATATTTAAATCCAAATATATTTGAGTTTAATATATTTATGTTTA
The DNA here is from genome assembly GCA_902654985.2 of Oryctes borbonicus. Classification (NCBI taxonomy): domain Eukaryota; kingdom Metazoa; phylum Arthropoda; class Insecta; order Coleoptera; family Scarabaeidae; genus Oryctes; species Oryctes borbonicus. Next base: position 239,014 of record LR736908.1, read on the forward strand.
ATTTCACAAAAAAATTTTCTCAGTGCAATTTACATCTTCAGCCCATAGTTATAAGAGAACTATCTTTAGTGAGATAATAATGTAGATATAACGTTTATAAATATCTCTTTTATTTTCAATATTAGACATTATTAGACATTATACAAAAATATTGGATAAGGTTGGAAATAAGAAAGTAGGTCTTTCACAAATTCTTTAATGCGAGAAAGGACCTACTTTTTTATTTCCCACCTTATGACACGATCCCACGTCACCACCGATTATTTAAAAATATTAGATACATGTTTTTTTTTTTAATAATTAATTGGTGGTTGAATTTGACAAACTTTGGAATTCAACACTGAACATCCTGTATATTTATTTTGAAATTATTTTAGTACCATGTCTAGATGGAACCAAGTGTTTCTTTCTTTATATGAAGAAATTAAAAATATAGTAAAATACGGAATATTCTATTTAAAATAATAAACTAAGTCCATGGTTCGCTACTTACCGATCCTATATATATCCGGAAATACTTTTGAGAAATAACTTAGGGTGTCTATTACAAAATCAACCCTGATTGTGGTTTCACGTAGTCGTGTTATTCTTGCGCCAAATTTATGCATTAAATGCATTAAAATCATTAGTTTTGTAAATACAGGAGGAAATAATAAGTCACGTAAAGTGCACCGACTAATTCTCTGGTTGAGTTCGAAGTAGTCATGCGCAAAATATTGGAAAGACAGAAACGTAAAGATAGTGTAATTTTTTGTGTTAACGAAAGTAAATCTAACTCTAAACAGGAACAGTCTGTATGTAGTAAAGAATATCTTTGCAATACTGGAGATTACTGTTGGCAACATTAATCCAACTCGTTTGGGCAAGTCCGATAGTTCGAGAACAAATCAAAGACGACCTGTTAAGGTCTCTTTTTCTCTTTAAGGAAGAGGCCGTTGCTGAAAGCAACCACCGATTTGTCCGGCATAATTTTAACGCGCGATTGTACACGAATGTAGTAAAAGACGTACAAATCGATGAGGGTAAAGTTAAATCGGCGTAGAGCGAGCGGTACTACAATACTACAATTAAATATAATACAGAAATTCTTGAGACTGTTTAGCTGAGACTTGCCTATGCAAATAATGAACTGTTTCCACCTAATTACAACACTGCGAGATAGATGATAGAGATTTGGTTGCTTAAAGGAGGAGGAGTTTTGATTGCTTTTTCGCAGAGTGTTATTTACAATGTTCCTGATATATCATTTTTAAAATCGTCAGTTCCCATTGTGGACTTGGTTGTCTGTAATTGCTCTATGTATCACCAATCTTTTATCATTATAGCTCTATATATTTCTCCAGATATTTCAGTTAGTGATTTTGAGTTGCTTTTTGACCGTCTTGAATTTATCATCATGAATAAACCCGTATTACTACTGGGAGACTTTAATATACCCCAATTCTCTCAATTTTTAGAGTATCTGACAGTAAGCTTCACTATTTTATAAACTTTATTAGTTACTTGAGCTTATCTCAACTTAGCACCATAAAGCTATATAATACTGCAACAGACTCTTAGATCTATAGCGGGACCATCTGTGTGCGAAGATAACGAAAAAAGGATCAATGCCATAGTTAAAGATAAACGGCTGTGGTTAAGTGTGGGCGAAACCACAAATCGAAAAAAAATTGCGTTGTACATGTTATGGTGCGAATGGAACCACTTCAACCGAATTTTCCTATCTTACTAACACGCAAAGAATTACAAGATGTACTGGTGAAGCGAGTATAAGGATATTCTTACACGTTGGGAATCATGGTTGAAAGCAGCTTTTTATTATTCAAAATTTTTCGAACAAATAAAATTTGTAGTTTTACAATTCAACTCCGACGAAGCAGCAGTTATTAAGAAAAATCAAATAAGATTTCAAGATACTTCTGTTGAAATAAATTGAATAACTATTTATGACAATTATGACAGTTTATTTGACGCGATAGAAAATTTTCAAAATACTGCGTTATGTGTGTAGAGTCAATGCAAATTGTGGACGATATACACCCATTACTATGTGCTACAAGTTATATAAAGTATAAAGTGATATAAAGAGTATGTGTTGTGGAAAAATTCGAAGAAGTTATAAACAAAGATTCTGATTTTGTCAGATTAATAGAAATTGGTGATAGTGAATCCGATCCATTATCTATTTATAAAGATTATTTTAATTTAACTATGCGTGTCTTACATCCGTAGATGTCGAACTTTCTTTCATCACGAGGAACACAGTTCAGCGAGACAAATTTGGAAACATACCTAATGCTGCAATTCTTTCAGAAATCTTATTCTATTTGTACTACGTAGATAAGGTAAGTGGGTTATATATAACATTTATAATTAAATAAATAAATGAGCATTGCTCTTTCCCGATATAGACTTGCGTTAAACCCTAAAGAGCAATATATATGCATATATGGAACTTAGCACTGCCCTGGCGTGCAGACAAAAGTCGCCCCCTCTAGCCATTAATATTAATCTTTAATATATGTTTGAAACACAAAATTTCCTAAAGTCTGGAAGTTTTCAAAGAGGGTGATCCTGCAAAACTATAAACCAGTATCAATTTTATCCAACTTCTCCAAGGTTTTCGAGCAAGTACTATATCAAAATCTGCTCCCGTAGATGGGGTCATATATATGTACCTCCAGTATAGCATGGCTTCGCTCCGAGATGCTCCTCTGTAACGAACCACACTTGCCTTACTCAAGATACTGCGGAAGAATTTGATCGCGTGAGTCAAATGGGCGTCATATACAACGACTTTTCGCGAGCATTCAACTCTATTAATCACGGAATTTTACTTCGGAAGTCAAGCTACTTTATCACAACGGATTTAAATTTTACGCATATATCGCTACTTAGGGCGTAGCGGAATTCTCGAATCTTGGCCCGCTCATGTTTAATATGTTTATTAATGATCTGTTGGCTCATTTACTAAGAAACTTTTAACTAATTTACTCCGTTTACCCCATTGATGCGATTTCCATTGCTCGTGATGTTGTCATCAGGTATTTAGCGTAAGCAGCAACTGTATTTGGCCCAACACATTCTCGATGTAATCTTCCAAGTCATTTGATTTCTTCATGCGCATATCCACGCAATTTACGGATCCGTTAGTGTTAAAATCATTATTCAGCGCATTTGTGAGAAGCAAACTGGAGTATGATACTGTGATATTTGTCCTTTGAGATAGACGGAAAAACCTATGGAAACGCATAGAATTAACGCAAGTCAGTGTTTTATACTCACATTGATTAAAAACAAAGTGGATTGCCTGAGATTGTTAACGCATTTGCAGTTTAATGTGCCGTGGTTGTCATTTAGATATTGTGATACCTTTCGTGTTCCGTCATATAGAGCCAATGTCCTTCGTAAACCGCTTCTTGTGAACTCTGTCACTAAGGCTAATTTGGTGTATGATAATTGTTGGTAATATGTGTTCTGCGTATGTGCTAGTATCGCTATTATCTACAACTTCTATTTGCTTTTGTGGTTTGTTCTGCAACGGAATAATGTCTGTTGGGCATATTTATTACATTTTTACCTTTTACCACTTACACAGTAGTTGCAATTCTACAATTCTAGAAAGTTAAGACAGCCTGTATAGTGTCGAGACGCATTTTCTACAGGTATGACATTCCTTTAATTAGCTACAATTAGCCATGGATTTTTTCTCTTTAGATATTTCCATAACTATTTTAATTTTCAGTAGGCTATCATTGGATTTTTTTGGATTCAACTATTTAAAACAAAAAGAAATTAGCGAATTTATGGCCTTGATTAGTTCTTTTAAATTAATTTAAAATAACATTTTTAATGCTACAAATATCAAGATATTTGAGTACTGATTCTTTATCGATTTAGCATAAAAATCGTAAAACTAAAACCGAGATTATATATAGTACGTGGTCCATTGCAACAACTGCCGTGCTCATACGAGAGAAACGTATGTAGCTCTAGCGATTTTAGTCATATTCAATACATCAGCTACCGGAAAGAGGAACGGTACAAGTCCATTCTCCGGGTGGGTATCAATAGTACTGTTGTAATCTTGATGTCGAATGTTATGCAGCCGATTCTATTGGTTCGCATGCAAGGTTCCTACTAAATCGATGAATCGAAAGTGTTTCCGGGATACAAGTATCGCGAGCTATTAACGATTTCGTGATTTAGCGCAATTGCTTTTGGAAGGTTTTAAATTACAATTTAGGTACTTCGTATCCTATCGAATAAACTATCGTTGAGAAAAGAAACTATATAATGTAGATAACAAGGTCTAATAGCTATGTACTAAGTGGTAATCATATAATTAGCAAATTCACCTGGCAATTATTTATCATGCAGGGTAAGTCGAGAGGAACGGACCAGGAGTACATTCTATTTTTATTTTCTTTCAAGTTATAGCGTAATTACAAATGAACAAAATTTCAAGCATTAATTTTTTTTTCATCGCAGCAAAAGAACGCTCAAAAATACCGCCATTGACCTCTAAATATTTTATGCTTCGTTTACGAAGGGCACCTGTTGCTCTCCTGATTGCTTTATGTCTTCTTTTAATATCGAAAGCGAAAATACTTTTAATGTAGAACGTACCTGGCTTTTTGATTTACATGGGTAGTCAATGCAAGGTTAATTCTTATTTAAGATGTATTAACTCGAAAATAAGCAAAGGTTTGGATCCTTTACAAGTAGGTTAGTTAAAATTTTTAAATTACCCTGTGACTTGGAGAAGAACATATGAGTTCTTTTACATTATTTTGACGTGCACAATACACTCTTAGAGTTCTCCCGACCCACCCTATATACTGAAAAAATACAAACTAAAATATATGAAAATATTGAGCCTATATCTCTTGAATAATGGTAAAAGGAAATTTATTAGATAAAGCATACACACAAAGCATAAACGACAACAATCGGGCAATAATCACAAACACGAACTAATGGAATGCCTTAAAGGAGGTAATATCAGAGTGGCCAGATGAAATGAGACGATCTGTTATTAATTTTGCAAGCACTTTGTTAGCAATTGGGAACCTTATGAATGCGTGTATTTGGTTTATTCGTATTAAATTAAGTGCACATTCGGAGTAACGGTTCCTGTAGACGTCAACTTTAAAGAAAAAATTCTGAAACCCTTAATTTCGCGACAATCATATCATTACTTGTTGCTTCAAAGCTTAACGAATCTTCTAAAAATGCAATAATAATAGTAATATTACTGAGCCTCCTTTCAAAAAGAGTTCAGTCAAAGAAGTCTAGTACCTACTTAAGTATTCGCTTGCGTTGTACGATGCTAATTGTAATAAATATTTTTTGAGTTGTTTCTTAAAATCTGTAGGTTGATTTATGTTTAATTAAATTATCAAGTAAATTGTTAAAAAATTTAATGTCTGTGTATCTTGGATGTCCTTCTGCAACTGTCAATCTGTGCATGATATAGTTTTAGGTGAAAGTTCGTGTTTGGTACAACGCTTTCTCTCTTACATTAAACTGGTTCCTATTTTTTATAAAAAAAAAAACATGATACATTGGCTGCAATTAAATATGCACCACCAACTTTTGCGAAATAACGTTTATTACTATCAAAAATGCTTATACTGCTGCGTTAAAAATGTTACTGACTGAAACCGCTGTTGCACAACTAGCTGCTACAATAGAAAAATCCTCTCGGCCAGTGATCCTTCTGGGTGCGCCTAAACCTGCTCGAAATGCTTTACCTTGATTTGCAATCCACGGGTTCTAATACTGCAATACACTCGAATGATTACGATTAAGTCTACGCCCAATTTCCCAGAAACTAAAGCCGTCTTCATGTAGCCCAATAATCGGGCCACGTTCGAAGGGGGTCAATGTTTATAAGTTGCACGTTCTCGTTTGCGAGGCATCACTCACGATTACTTAAAACGTACTGCTCGCGTTTTACTCATTTTTGTACATTTGAATTGCAACTATCGGATTGTAACAAGTGTTCCTGTAAAACATGTGCGGAACATCTGGCTCTTGTAAATGCTGGTTTCGTATGTTCTTGCTTTTCTTTTTTAATATTGGGATTTGCGATCTTAGGAAAGTTGTTCTTCGTTTACTTTGCTGTGTTGTTGCTAATGGTTGTCGATATTCTAATGGTTTTATTGCATTAAAAAAAATGAAGAATAAATCTTAAAGTCAAGAATAAATACTAAGCAGTCTTATAATATAAACAATTAACTAATAAACTACTTTAATAATACTTTTAATATCTGTATCATTGAGCTACCGCTAGCGTATGTGTTGGAAATTCATTGTTCTTCAAACGAGGAGAACGTAACACAGAATGTATAAATCCAAATATTTCATGACGAAGGCGAGGACTATGTGAATAGTATAGTAAACACTAAAGTATTGGCACACTCCGCACCATATAATTTATTGCATTCAATTCGAAGCAATTGTTTCGAAAACTTGTGGGTCCTCACTGTCAACCGTACGGCCGAGCGCGTCGGCAATTTGTGTGGTGCCAATACTTTAGCGCTTGTTATAAATATTACAAATTGTTATTTTAACTTATTTTAACACTATTGAATCTATTCAAGTAAGATATAATTTTTACAGGAAATATACTATATTTTCGGAATGTAACAAAAAAGATAATAAGTGTTTTCCCACATGTTCTCTACGACCATCAATACAGTTTGATTAACGATACTCGCAGGATATTGTGTCCCAACGGAAGCGATTCTTCAAAGCCTGCAAAATATCCGTCGACAGAGTTTTTAATTTACTCATCCGTTGTTAATTCTTTTTCCCCAAAGGGATTCTTTTCACTGATGAGGGAGAAATTCAGATGGAAACTAAATCAGACGTATGGAATGCATTTGTATATTTGTTGGTTGTAGCTCGCTTATGTAGGATAGGACATATGCGCATATGGCATTAAAAGGCAGAAGTAAATATTAGCTACAATTACTACTAACTATAATATATACTATAATACTAACATTGTATTGCTTTTTAATTTGTTCCTGAACGAAACGTGTGAATTATCATGAACATTTAATTATCATTTGCACCTTTGTGTAAAGGACCAAATGCACAGTAAAAAATCTCGTCGTGTAATTTTCATGTAGCGCACGGGAAAATATTTAATATAGAATGGTTAAGTATCATAAGCACCTCTTATTGTTAAATATAACCTAAGCAATACTCTATATATTGGTGATTTCCAACCGTTATATATTAATAGTTCATAACGAAGAAATTAAACAATAATACTGTACAGGGAAACATTAATAAAACAAATGTAGTAGCTGAATCAACAAAAGTCAGTACAAAATGAAATCAATAAAACGGAGCGTCCATCCTTCATCAAAAGCTGTCGATGAGACATCTGGTTTAAAATTTGATTAGGTGTTTGAAAGTTTTATTGTTGAGCCCGTATGAGACGATAAACAGTAATGTATATATTTTTTTTGAATTGAGGTCGGACTTACTATTATAAACTGTTGCAGCAATTATTCAGTTGCCCACGACCCTATGGTGCAAGAAAAGAAATTATAAGAAATCATCTAGAGAAGATTATTGCGCAATAATCTAATACTGCTACATCTTATCAATGATTCTTATCAAGATTACATATTAAATGTTCAAGGATATGATATCCAGCTTTGGTCACATATAAACAACAAACATAGCATCGAAATAATACTTGCACTAATGAATGCAGTTGAAGACAACCTTTCAAATTAAGAAAGCATTTACGTGATATCAATGAATTTGTTTCTTTCTCAAGCATTGAGTTTTCTTTCATCACTAAAGAGGAAACTTTATGCGCTGAAGAAATCGAAAAACGTTCCTAGTTTTTCGCTTCGAGATAGCGTCTTTCCATTTACTAACTTTAAATTTGAGAGAAGCCACTTTTACCAAAATACAGAAAACTTGATTGTTGAAGCTATTTAAATCCTACTTATTTTCCAGACAACAATTTGTCGACTAGAAAGGTCATAAGCCCCACACATTTTATCGAAGGTCTGGCGTTCCTCAAGGGTCACACTCTTTTTAATCCCTCCTTAACTCCCATGATGAGTGTCTTACGGTGCTGAATGACTTATGTTCAATCGCCTAACGTTCGATATTATAAAATGCAAAGTAACGACATACACACGATAGCAAATTGTAGAGTTGTCTATGATAATCCAATAGGCAGCGTTCTGTTGGATCGAGTGGATAATCTGGAAGGTTTTGGAATTACATTCAACTGCAAGCTAAATTGAGTTACTGAATTATTTCTAAATAAATTGAATGAGATTTTTAAATAAATAAAGTTGTTAAAGAATGTACTTATTGTATATAAGCTTTAATATCATTATCCAAAATACAAAATAAAACCAAAGCTGTATGGAAAGTAATTAATAGAGAACTAAAAGCGTCGCGCTGTCACATTCAGGATACTAGGGCTTTGACTGCAGATAGATTAAATGAATACTTCTGTGAAATCAGCGAGCAGATTGTAGGTAATATGCAAACAACACACGACTCTTATGTGCTCCCAAAACACCAATGATGGGACAAGACACCATCCTTCTATTTTACTCCGATCACATCGCAGAAGATAGAAGCTACATTAAAACAAATGAAGTAAGCAGACCAAAGACATGTATAGTATTTCCAGGCAACTCCTAAAAGAGGTCCATAGGGAAATAAGTACGCCACTGGCAAACATTTCTAATGAATGCATAGAACAATGAATATTCCCTAGCGTATTGAAAATAGGGAGAATTGTACCGCTACATAAAAATGGCGATAGAGATGTTTTTGAGAACTGCCGCCCTATCGGCAAAGTTAAAGGTATTCGAGCAAGCGATAACGTGGTGGCTCACGAGCTTTGTTACCCCAAACCAACATGGTTACAGAAAAGGACGTTTTACTACAGCTAGCATCTTGCGCCTCCTCGGCCTCATTTACAGAGCTTTTGATAATGGCGGCTGTGCAGAATTCAATATACTAGACCTATCGAAAGCTCTTGATTCTGTCGATCATAATGTTCTCTTAAATAAATTAGAATATCATGGAATAAGAGGTAAGCCCCTACCCTTATTTATATCTTACCTCACAATTGACGGATTGGGATCATCAGCAACCTCGGCGAATGACCATGAGAAATGGAATGCCCCAAGGCTCTACTCTCGGCCCACTACTCTTCATTATATACATCAACGATCTTCTACTTAATGTTAATGAGGTTGAAATATGTATATATACAGATGCTACACATTAATCTAAACGAACTCCCACCAATAGATGCCGTTAGGAATACTGAAGATTGCTCTAAGCAAATTGAAAGTAAATGCTGACAAGACACAAAATCTAATCTTCTCCACGACATATTCGAGCCAGTTCGCAGCGATAAATCTCCCGGATATTTCTATCGATATGTATGTGATTTGGTCTCAATACATCGAAGACCTAGTCAGGAAGTTGTTGCCATACAGAGAGTAAAACATATATCCACCCGTAGCGAGGGCAGCATATTTTGTTGGGTGCTAACTTCCACTCCTTAATGTGTTATGGTCTCCTTATTTGGTGGATTTCTATGGTCGCAGGGAGAATTTTTTTATTACAAAAAGTCATCAGATTCCTGTGCAACCTAGAATTTAGAGAGAGCTGGAGGAATATATCTTAAAAGAGAAAAGATTCTCAGTGTTCCATCGGCATTTATTTTGGCAGGTGTCACTTACGTCTACCAAAGCAAGGAAACATTTCTCTTAAACGAAATTGTTCATAGTTAACAAACCAGAGAAAGAAATTAAATTAGAGTGTCGTGTTACAGATTGACGCGTTCCCAGAAGGGAATTGACTATTGAGGATCAACATTATACAACAAAGTACCCGAAGAACTAAAAGACTTAGATTGAATGTCAAGACAATGCTTCTGGGTGGGAGTTTTACGTTGTCGAGCAATTTATAGTCATTTAATTTTATATGCGTTTTGTTAGTCAAACAAAGTGTCTCCCGAAAGAGGTCACTGCTACAATTTACCACTAATCAGATCTGATTTAATCTCGCTTAAAAAGTAGCAAGCAATGCATTTTTTTTAATAATCTACTTAATAATAAAATAAATTTCAATATTGTGGACCTAATTCAAGCTACAAATGTGTATCTTATGTGGAACGGTGTAGAATTAATCTAATGTGTTGATCGTCGGTGTCAATTGTTTGTCTTTATGTAATTAATGCTACATCTTTCTGTGAAATTGTTAAGCCAATAAGAAATATGTAAAATTACAGATATTGCATTAAGTATTGCACCATCATCTTGTATTTATATCTTTTAGTTTATGTAATTTTATTTATTATTATTGTGATATAAATGAAATAAATTATTATTATCATTATTACAGTGTAGTACAATACAATTATAAATATTTTCCCATACATTCCAACTGCCGATACAATATCTTAAATTAAAAATTGCATTATGAAACCATAGTTGTATAAATCATTATATATAGACTAATAAGTAGATATGTTTTGTCCAGCGGACTTGTTGACTTGCCAAGTAGAGTGGCACCCGATTATCGTATACGATACCTCTACTCGCTAGTCTTATTTACATATCTGCATCGTGTGTAAAATACAACGATTTGAGTCGTATAACTCGATACCGCTCTACCTAGCAAGTGTGCCGGACAAAATATGTTTCCACTATCTCTACTAATAAGTTTAAGTAGGAAGTTAGATCGGTTCTTGACTAATTATCGGAAATACTTTTAGAAACTAAAAAACAAAAAGTATTGTTAATTCATAACAGCAGTGGCAATTAATGTGTGTGTTTAACTGTGATAAGCAATTCGTGGAACCCACTTATGCGTTAGATACTTGGAAGCAGAAAATACGTACGTACAACACCGAATTAAAAAACAGTAAATACAGATTTTAATGAAAAGAAAACAAAGCGACGTCGAGTTATATGCTTGATTTGATTAATTCCGTCCTAGATCTTATCTGGAATTATGTGTCCGAGTTATTTCGGTGATGTATTTTTTGTTAGAGGCGTATTATTGTTTTCTAATTCATACAATACGGCAACACGAATCACAATTGAGGTATATAGTATAAAGGCAGTCTAAATTATTTATGCTTTAATAAGTAACTACGTTGTGAAAAACTGTAAATGTCGTTTATCCAAAGTAGAGAATGGAAATTTTAAAGCAAATTATACAAATTGGCTATTTCTAAAACAATAACATTTCATTTTATTGCTTATTCTCTTTCTTCTGATTCTTCACCTCTGGATTGCTTCTTGTTGATTAATTGTTTCTCTTATTGTCCGTTGTTTCCTCACAATGAAGTTCAAGCAGATCATGATTTGTGTTCATGTCCTCCACCAAATTTTGTCGTGGAAAGATTATTATAGCAATTGTGGTAAATAGAAAAAGCTCTTGTAGGTTTTTGTATAGTTTGATTTTGTAATTTTTCTTCCATTAGATGCATAGATAGCAATGGTAGCATTCCATCATACAACTAATATTTCTTTTTTTGATTTTTTGAACAAAACTTTCTCATTGTTTTATGCTTCAACAAGATATAGTCTAAATTAGTCTTTTTATATTGAAGTCGTTGTACTCCACAGTTTTTTTTTCTAAGATTACTATCAGAAAATTTTATTAACACGATACCATTACCAGAAATGAATAACCCTGCAGAAACGAGTTGCGCTTCACGAAATTAGCAGAGACTAGACGGACTCGTGTTTATTCGTCTCATGAGAGTGTTGCTTATTGGTTTCCTTGAGAAGCGACAAAACTCGAGAATTTCGTGAAACGCACGGAAAGTGTACTCGTTTCTACAGATAGTAATAAGTTACAACGAACACATTTTTTCCTAAAGGTTTTTATTACCTAAATCTAATCTTTCCGAATAAAAAATCATTGTGAAATTTTTATTATATATAATTGTCGTCTCCATCTCTGTCCCATACATTAAAAATAAATGAGGAAAAGCCGCGAAAGCTAGCTACTAATAATGGCTAGGTCCTACGATTACGAGACCGATACCGGAGGGTAGCTCTATCTTTCGTCTACTGAATCTGCCATATTTCGCCTGGTGCCAAAAATTGTAACGCAAACTCATGAAAACGCAATCCAAATAGCCGACCATACAGGGGCTCGCAAGATAAGTATCTCGTATATACAACTTACTATATTTAACCATCGGGTAGGTCATATTCCTACGCTATCGTGAAGGTTTTAGCGCTGATTTAACATCCAATTTCGAATTTTTTATTGTTTTAAAACATTGGAATAGTCCTGTATACGTGAAGCGATTGCAAAGCGTAGAAGCCACAACGAGACCATCAACATGGTTGCTGACTTTTTTAATAAGACCAAAGTCTTGATTACAGGATAGGTATGTGTGTCCCCTTCCTATTTTGTTCGCCACTATATGGAGTTAATTTGAATGTATAAACGAAATTCTTTATAAAATGAAGAAGATAAGTTCCAATTGTCCTGGTCCCTTCAGATTCATTCCATTCATACATAAAAGCCTCATTGCCCGATAGGTGCCCAGACAGTATGTCCATAATTGCCATTTACAATAACATGTTCTTATCGATAAATGTGGAGTAGGCAAGGTACTCATTAAATATAAAGCTATGGCAACGAGTAACATCGTCATCGGGATCTACCAATTTTTGAATTCCATCACGGGCCGGTTGTTTCTTTCTTTGAGGCTACGCCTTTTCAATTTCCAAACCTTCACATTTTCAATATCGTTTTTCCTAGGTTCCTCAAGTTAATCTCAAAATTATCGCATTTTTGACAGCTGTCTATAATTGAAGCCTGGATTTTTTTTTCCGGAATATCTCACAAAAAAAGTACATAGAAATCGGGCCTCCTTTTTTATTATTGTCGTATTTAATATAGGTGATAAAGAAATGTGTCAATATTTTTCCTTCTTGAGTAGTGGCTCTGAAATCCAGCTTTTTCCGTTTGTTTCATCTCTAAGTCTTTATCTTCGTTCTCACATTGCTTTTCTTGCTTTTTCATTTTGGGTATTAGAAGCGCCTAATTCTGTATTTTCGAAAGTTTTTACACATAAAGCTTCAGAAACGATTTTCGAAGCACCTATCATACAAAATCAAAATATTTGAATATAGTTTTTCAGTTTTACGTTATAGTTTGTATGTACTTTTATGGCGTTAATAATACCCCATTGCACTCCTCTTAGTTTTAAGCTATTTGTATATCTAGGAAAGCTACGGAAATATTTGTTTTTGCTATTTTTCTCGAGCAACTGCCTCACTATGAATATGTAATCTTGTAAGCTCCTTCCTTCTCGAAATGCGCTCCGTGACTCTTCTAGCAGAGGTTCTATTATAATTCATAATAATTTTTTTCACAGTGCTTAGCAACGTAACAGCTCAATGGTTCGAATGGTTCTCTATTATCACCTTTCTTATGTAGTACCACTACATACTTCAGCATTTGGCCTAAGCTTTATTAAATGATTCAGTTATTAACGTATGCCTTTCGTTCCTAGTTTCTTTAACATTATTGTTGTGATACCGTCGTGACCTACCGCTTTTACTTTTTATCAGTCACTCTTCCTTAATTTCTTCCAGCAAGGGCATGTTTAGTATGTGCAACTTCCTTTTTTTTCTCAAAGGTTGGGCAGTGTCCATCGATATAGAGATACGAATATGCAGCAGGAACTATATCTGCAGCTAATCTGTAAATATCGTGTATCTTTTTAATCTCTGTCCAGTGGCGACGGTGCCATAAATGGCAGGTCAATTACAACGTTTCGATTTCCTTGTGTATTTGCGTTGCATAGTACAATGTATTGGATGATCGATTTATTATTGAAACTGCGTGTATCTAGTAAAATTCGATAGGAAATTAAATTCTGTTAAAGGTATTAGATATGTCTTGATTAACACTCCTGCCCCCTTCCCATTTTTTAATAACCTTAATGTCTTCTATTGTTATTTCCTCGGTAAAGTCGCTATTATTTTTGATATTTCCTTTGTTTCTACCTGTTACCCTTTCTTCCGTCTCTTCTATTCATTTTAACATACCACAAAAGTATTGTTTCCATCTTTCTTCATTCTTCTCATAAATTACCATTGCGATCTTTAATCCAGGGAATGTTTTATCCTTTCTCTTGTGTAAATCCTTTTAACATAGTATACAACTTTTTTCCATTTCTCTTATGCATTAAATGTTATTATATCAAATTATACACACTAACAATGACAGGTTATCTTTAACAGTACGATACGTATCTCATATATTCTGCCATAACATTTTGTTGAAATGTGTACTATACGAATTGTAGCAAGTATTGCGGACTTGTCACATATTTCACCATAAGTTCTCTTACCATCTTTTCACCACAAATTCTCTTACCATCTACTGTATTTCTACTTATGATAACAACATTATATGAAGATATGTTTTGAAAATACAAATTTTTAAGAGAATAATTGTCGATCGTATAATAGATTTCTTTGACAAATATGAGATTTTACTTTGTAGGCAGTATGGATCTCGTACTTGCAGATCTGCTGGAACTGTCTCTATTGAATTTCTGAAATTTATTTATATCGAATTAAAAAATTTATCGCGGCATTTTTGAAGACTTATTGCAAGCGATTGTGTATATCGGAATGTCATCGTAACCGAATACAATTGTGTGTTCCCCAGGGTTCAATCCTAGGATCCCTAACATTTCTAGTATTTACTTTTGCATGTTTTTTTTCTTGTAGAAGTGGCAAAAACATTGATATATATTGAGCAAACATAATGATGACATTTTCGTTACCTTTAAAGATACATTTAACATGTCAACATTCTGAATGCATTTATATAATCATTACTATTATTTAATTCTAGGGTCAATGATCCTCCGTTTAGTTTGTTTTCAAAAGAGTTCTTTCACATATTATCGCTTCATAAAACACTTAAGAAATGTTCGGAGAGGATTCTACCCCCTGCTTCGTATCCCTCAACGAATTTAGTAGACGAAAAGGACAGTTAATTGCAAGTATCATCCTCTATCTGCCCGATTCCAGTCTCCTGGTGAAATTGTCTGTCACTAATTGTAAGTAAAGGCTCCATATCCTCCGCTTGTTCGTAGTATCCGTAACGTACGAGATGCACCGGCGTTAATTACGGCCATATTGAATGAACCCTATATCCCGGAATAGTTCTTTGTAAAATGAAATGTATTTTTATAAAGAAAAGTACAAACGTAAACTCATAAAGACGCCAAATTGCCGTGCGTTCTTTTCGAATTATTTGAATGCGTAAAATTTACGATACGCTCAACTTCACAGTCTGTTGCATGCTATATATAAACATTTTAAATTTATGACCGTTTACTGGAACGGAGTTACATTGAATATAATAAATGCATTTTGACCGGATTTTTTAAATAATCTATAATATTAATGTAAGGATGAAGTTAGACTAACACCTAACCGCCGTCGGTGTACAGTCGTGCGTTTTGCCGTCACACGGCTCATCAGTGGACATTTATGGAGGTTAGTAGTCAATCGACTAATTGTCGTATAAATACGGTTGAAGTAGAAACATATATGGATGAGAGTACCTAATCAAAGATACCCTAATCACATACTTAACACGCGACTCTACACGGTGATTAGATCTAACTTCATTACTACTTTCATTATGTCTCTGGCTAATTAAGTTGTTAGTCAATCCTTGCAGCCTCGACAGATCGTAAACAATGCTACTATATTTTGCAGTTCTGCAGAGTTTCAAGCAATACATTTAACCTCTGTATATAAAGAAACTACCTGCAAAGGTTTCGGTACTGCTATTTCCAAATGCATTTCTGCAGATAATGTGGTCAGATCAATACGACCCATTCGACTGGTATATGATTTCCGATGCAACATTATAATTTTACACAGCCACCCTTCCCAACTGACCCGTGATAATCCAGCGTTCAATAAGCCCAACTTCGTTAAATATGAATTCGTCCGTTATAATCGATTCTAGTTCGACACCAAGTATACTTATGTTCTTATGATTTTAATTTATTTTAGATACCATCAGCTCGTTTTGGAATATTCCATGGCAAATTTAAAAGATATCTATTAATACGAGCATCAGCTGACCAGCTACTTGGACGACTATATATATCCGAATGCTTAGCTTGCGCAGTTGGATTGAACACGGTTTTAAGTCTTTTCCGTTGTTATCTCGTCAACATCCGTCGTAGGAGTCCCCGTTTCAGACGAATGAAACCCGTTGAGAAATTCGCTCGCGAGTACATATTATGATGAGTGAACACTTATTACACGAAATCTCCACAACTGTCTTATTACGCGACATTTTGTCATTAACTTGTCTATTGGCATAATCGTAATCATAATTCAAAGTGACAACTTGCCTAGGTTTGGTTAAATATGAGCTGAACGATTCACTTCGAGTGCAACTCTAAAATGTGTATGAATGTAACTCTCTTCTACTTGCTGGTCGCTCCAATTCATAATACTTCCAACTCAAAGTTAGTAGCTATATGTTGACAAATATTACAAAAATGTCACCTAATGCAAAAGATAAGTTTCAATATATAATATCCTCGGGTCTACTGTCCTGTGCATCACATGCAGAACTCACGTACACTTGTGGTTATCCCTGTGTGAACGTCGCTAAACAGCGTGCATTATATGCACAGAAAATGAAACGTATTTGCTGTATAAGTTGAAAAATAACAATCAAACAATCGGATAGCTGGCATTAGAATTAGGAATTTATGTAAAAAACATTTCTAATTGGAACTACTATCTATCCATCATACACAGACGATGGGCCGTCTACGTCTATCAGTATGTTTTTCTTGTTTAATATTTAACAAAAACCGGAAATGGCATTAACTTATCTAGACATTTTTACCTATTAGGTAAAGTGCGAGGATAAAAATCAAACATAACAAAAATGCCATAATTGAACTTAATTAATAATGCTTTATATTGATACATTAAAATAGGAGTGCTAATTGATACAATATGTTAACTATGTGATTTTAAAAACGAATAGTTGTTTTGTAGCTTACAAAGGAAGATTCCAAAGTGAGACACCCTTTGGATTCAAACTTGGCAGATTTGTAGAGATTTGTGCTGTAAAACACCGCTTTCTGTTTCTGGGGAACCTCATGTTTAGGGGGAGAAAGCTACTCCTGAAAATTGGACGATATTCGTTATTACGTATAAAAAACAAATAAAATCACATATCTCTAAATACGTCTTCCATAGGCGAAGCAAGCTAGCTTAGACGAGTTATTTTTGCCACCCTTTCTACCATAAAGACTAAAACCTCACAATCAGCACTTTGATACTTTATTAGTGGTTGAATTCATAGAATTTTGTAGAGTACATTTGCCAAGAATGTATCGATATGCGTATGATAATTACCAAAGCCTTTAGTAACGGTGTAGCTTTCTTTAATATATTTTGTTCACTTCTTTCACATCTTTTAAATGAAAATAAATATGAGTAAGGGAAAAATCCCAAAAATTAGGTAGCAGATGCGTTCATTTTATAAAAGAAGGGTTGCCGCAGATTGAATATAGAGGTACAGTCCCTTTTCATTATAATATGAAAAAACATATTTTACTGGAGAGATGAAATGTTCTGGTTAAACGTCTATGTAATCGCTTTTATACCATAATAAATTATGATATTTTGAGGAATAGTGTTGATTGTGTTATTGCGCTGGTGTAAATCAATATACATATTACTGCAGTGTACATCCAAGAGTTGCACCACACCAGTTTTCTTAGTAATGGTAAAAATACATGCAGGTTTATGGGCAGGTATATATTCCTGCATATTGGTCTAAAAACACATCCGTTAACCATTTCGTAAATATTTGAGAAGATAATTTGCCCGACGTGGAAGCCTCAATCTTAACATTTGATGCCTAACAAAAATTTCTCCGTTTGAGCTGTAATATCCACTTATAGGATGATTTAAAATTGTTTAAATTAACTTTAGCATTGGCTTCTAGAGCCCAGTGATGAATATCTATATCGCGAACAATTACGTTTCGATCCATAGATTGTACAACGCCAATTCAGCAATTTCCAATAGCTTTTCTCTCTGTGTTCCTTTTCTTTGTAAATAATTGTCGAACAGTTTTTGCTTTTCTAAATCTGGATTGTACAGAAACCAGCGAGCATGCCATTTGTTTGCCCAATCTCCTAAATTCAACCTTCTTCCTCTTATAATCTAGATCTATATTACCATCTTCCAGTCCACATGTTTCTTCATATTTTTCCTCAACGTTGTCTAGACTAGTGTATGAAGTTTGTTCATTTTCATCTGTAATGTCGGTAGCATGTGGACGAAATATTTCGTCAAATTCCACTCCATTGTCGGTTTCAAACACAAAGAAGGTTTCTCGAACGCTCGTATGAATTATATCTCTTTTATTGCATGGCAAAAAAATTCGTCCGGGCTAGTTCGATAGACTTATGGAAGACGTATTTATGGATACACTACTTTACTTCTTTTTATTCGTAATAACGGTGTAAACTGCAAAACTCCGAAAATCGTCGTAATTTCAAGGGTGGCTTTCACCCCCTAAACGTGAGGTTGTAAAGAAACGGAAAGCGGCATTTTACAATCCTACAAATCTGTCAAGCTTCAATCCGATTGGTGAGTGTCACATTGGAATCTAATTAGATTTTATTAGTATGTATGATATAGCTATTATTTTTATTTGAAAATACATATTTATCTTACTTATAGTTGTGTTGTTTTTTCTTTAATTTTCAGAAGGATAACGACATTTCTTTTTTAAAACCTGAGATATTTATGCGTGTATTTGTAATTCTTTTGTGAATAAAATCCGAACTTTACTCATTATAATCAGAATCAGTCAATCCTACTAAATTATTATTGCTCGAAAGTAAATACAGGAATACAGGAAAAATTCAAAGAATTTAGTAGTCTTCACATTTAAATGTCAAATTTAATTTATTTTTTAAATTAAGGCATTGGGATAGGTGATATTATACCAATACAAAAACCGTGATTCTTTAATATAGAAGAAGTAGTTTTAATATGAGAACCAAGTATTTCCAACGCTGAAACTATAAACTGTTAACTCCATTAACCACTTGATTGAGTTAAAACTACTCTATAGCAACTTAGCTACGTCAATAGCAATTACTTGTGTAAAGCTGCGTAGAGAAACTAATGGAAATAGTTAGATCAAAGCTCTATGTATAATATTCGTGCGTTCCTTACTAAAGAACACATTGTTGACAATATTCAATTGCTGATGTCCTTTGATTAATTTTTTCCCATATTTATTGTTTAAAAGATCTACAATACAAAGATATGATAAGTTAAACAATAGATATAAATAATGGGTACTCTAAATTTTTCACAGATTTTACAAAAAATATTTTCTTTTGCAACTTGGACTTTTCACTACTTTCAAAGGCAATTGCCTTTTTTAAGTATTTCTTAACAAAAGTGTTTGTGGAAAACAATTCCTTTACCGAACAACCCAAAACGAGTCCTATACAAGCCTCCCGCAATGAACAGTTGCTGGCCAGTGTGCAGTAGCAGCAGCAGTAATACCAGCAGCAACAATAGAATGTCCCATAATAGCATGGACAAAGCGTCGGTAGAAACAGCCACAACAATGGAGCTCCAGGCCGGAAACCGAGAAGATAGTACCATTGACGATGGCGGAAGTCTTCGACGAAAAGCTTATAGTGTTTCGTCTCGGCATTTTAGCAAAAAACTTGTCTGCATAGATTCATATTTAATTTATTTAAGATTGACATAGTGGAAATATATAGTTACATATATACATAATATATACATAGTTGAAAAATAATTTTGTTTTTAAATAACGCTGCATTACATTCTGTTATGATATTTCTAACAAAATATAAAATTAGTATTCTTACCGCCAAATACGCTCATTCTAAGCTAAATCTGATCCTTTCTTTCTGATCTTGAAGGAGAATCTTAAGGAAGGAGATCTTCTGCCTTCAGATCTGAAGGCAATCTTCATTTCATTTTAAGATTTAATAGGACCTCGAAAAGTAAATGAAATGTTGTATGTAGAATCCCAAATTGTAAAAAAGAGACGAGATAAGAAACAAGCAACTTTTGAGCAATATTTCATATAAAAATGTATATGAAGTTTAAGATTTATTCAATTATTAGATCCACCTCAGTGTGTGTTATTTAATGTGTTTCCACTACACACATAAAGTTCTTTGTAAATGGTTGTCCGTTGCTGAGAGGCTTCGCTGTATCTCGAAACATTATAGTTTCCAAATAAATGCTAAATCACATTGATTGTTCAATGCCAAGTAATGTTTTTACAAAAAGGTCTTGGAATATTTTGGCTATAAATAGTACTATAATGCTACAGTTCATTACATAATAGAAATTCACCTACGGAATAACACGCTTGCTTAACAAACATTACCTTTACTTCCTTATAAATTGTTGCATTGTCTAAAGTTTTTATTTTATCCAGAAGTTTGTTATATAACCACACTTCCCAGTAGCCAACATAATGCTGCGTCATCTTTAGACAATGCAGCGCAGGTCCTGGTTTGGTGCTCGTGTTACTTTCCGTTTATTACGTATCTCCCAAGATTTATACGCACATATTTCACGGCAGTAGGTATGTACATTAATGGTAAAGTAAGAATATTTAATTTGGTGGAATGTTGCTTGAAGGACTCTAAGGGTTTTAGATTAGCCAAGATTTGAACTGACTTCTTCTGAGCATGAGAACCATCAGATTCATGCCCTAAAACATTACCCCGGAGCTATATTATGAAAATTTGTATAGTTAATAGGGCAGCGTATTGATCTTCCAGGTTAAATGCTAATCCAGGTGGAGTCCGAGGAATTTTATACTTTTGCTCCGCAGAAAACGTCCCAAGAACTTACCATCGCAGAGGTAGGTTTCTCCTTTCATCAATATTTGTTAACATGTTCACTATTAGCATTCGCGAAGTGGAGTGAGGAAAACCACGGAAAACGTTACTATGAAAGTCGTAAACCCTGGATTCGAACCCGTTATCTCAAGGCTGAGGGCCGAGCATGCTAAGCTCTTCGCCACCAGTTGCATAGCATTATATTGTAGAGTATGTTGTATTCCAAAGAAACATCGATGCTGTCCAAACATTGGATCGGCATGTGATTTATCGTGAGAGAGAAGCATTCTTAGATATATCGAAGACAACAGTACATTCGATTTTGCACGAACATTTAGGTGTGCAAAAGATCTGTTCCCGACCGATTCCACATAATTTAATCTAAGCACAAATAAGTTTGCGTCGATTGGTGTGAGGAAATGCTCAAAAATCAAAGGAGCTTCAAAATCAACTGTTCGAGTGTTCCCAGAAGAATCGAAACCAACAAAAGTTGTTCATTCACGTCCAAGAAAATGATTACTTGTATCTTTCGTTGTACTGAACAAGTGGTAAGCATTGCTGTGGACGATGGAAGAATAGTTAATGCCAAATTGTACATAACTATTTGTTTGCCAATGCTCATCGATGAAATCAGGAATAATAATCGACAACGTCGCATCATCTTTCGCCATGACTCCACACAGCACATCAAACAATTGACTATTTTGAAAGGGAAAAATATTGAGTTAATGTTTCGTTACCTGTATTCACCTGATCTATCGCCTAGCGATTTCTTCTTGTTCCTGAAGGTCAAACAAAAGGCGCTGTTTGTGGGGATTTTGTACCATCATTTGCCACGGTAACACTTTGGGCAACTGAACTTAAACGTGGTCGTACCAACTTAGTTGACAATGAACGTTCGGGACGGCCAAAGACTGCAACCAGTATCAATAACATCGGAAAAGTTCACCAAATGGTGTTAGACTATCGTCGAATTAGGATCAGAGAGATAGCAAAGGTTTGTCACATGTTGACTGAAGATGTGGATATGGGAAGGCAAACCGCAGGTTGGGTGCTGCTCTTGCTTATTCAGGACCAAACACGCATTCAAACGAATATGGCCAAAGCCTTGTTGAATGAGTTTAATAAGATCAATGATCGCCATGGCAAAAATTCAGGAATTGCGGTTTAAATTGATAAACCATGCACCATAATCACCAGATCTAGCGCCCAGCAGTTTTGTTCTATTTCCTGGCTAATCGCAGAATACAGATTTTCATCCAATGAGGAGGCCATTACATTCGTAAACGTCTATTTTGCAGAACAAAAACCAACTATCGTTTGAACGGATTAAAGGAATGGAAGAATCGCTAGGAAAAAAAAACTTGTTTTTGTGCTAGGTTGGAAGACTATCCGCGTAATTATCGAGTGCACTGTTCCAATAGACACTTTTGTTTGTTGGCACATACGTCCAATGTTCTTTGAGCTTTGCGCTATTTTTTTCTATTAGATTGTTACAAGCATTAGAAATAATTTCTTTGCCTACATCGATAACATTTTTACTTTGTGCTCATTAATTAAATTTAGCTTGTAATCGAATTAAAGTGGAAAATTTGTCTAAGTTCATTTGTCTAATCTGTAAACAAAAATATATAGATTAAATTATGATAAATTCTTTAACTAATTTCATGTCTGAATAATAAACAACACGTATCGTTTATACATGTACCAAATTATGATAAATTCTTTAATTAAATTCTTAAACGGTAATCAACTCGTTCAAGAGGATCAATGAAACTATTTAGAACGTTATAAGTTATTTTGTTATAATTTGAAATATACTATACTTTGGGACATGTTTGCTTTAAGTAGTCCACGATGCTACATATTGACTGTTGAGAACTATGCGCGGAATGTAGATAACATTTATTAAATCCAAAAACCCAGCGTTTGGTAAGTTCGGGTAACGACGGGGCAAAGGAGTAAAGGGAGACCGTTAATAAGTACACTGGAATTATGAAGAATTTGCTGCAATGTTCTCCGGCGTTCTTCTGTCGGGATTTATATCCACCCGGGTTCGTCATACTCCATTCTGTAGTCATAAACAAAATTGTTGAAAAGTTGGGAATTAAACGCTACTTACTACGCGAAATAATTGTGGGGTTCTATAAATTTTATATTAACTTTTTGCTTTTAATAGTTCACGAATTAATTTAATTATTCAAATAACAACTTGTATCATGCGAAAACCATTTAGAACACCACGGTTCTTAAATTAAAACTAATGCATATGCATGCACTGTTATTATTGCATATTACATTTTATCTGGCAAAATATTTTGCTAAGTATTTTCAAGATAAAACTAGCAGTACTCTGAAAAACGTTAGTTTACGATTCTCATGAAATACCGCCAACGAGATTGAGTGGAAATTATGATTTTAAATATTTTATTTGGAATAGATTTGAGCCCTTTTTAATTTTGGAAATAATGTGACTTTGTACCCTTTTATCATTTGCTGAAAACGTTACTGGTTAATACTCTTTTCATACCTAAAGCGTGCCTTAACCCTTTCGAGCCGGATTTTTTATTATTAAATCCTGATTAGATTGTAATTTTTTTAAACAACAACAAGATGAAGGTAAGTGAAATAAACACCTTAAAATGTTATTCGAAAAAAAAGTCCGCCATTTTGTATGGGACATATATATCCCAGTCAGACTTTTTTAGTGGGTAAAATATAACCCATTAGTCGTCGAAATGCAACTTTATTGAAAAAAAAATCAAATGTAGTATATCATTTTAAATGGAAAGGAGTGAAACATGTTTTGCATAGAGGTATGTTGCTGGGTTATATATGACCCAATAGGCTCGAAAGGGTTAAGGAAGTGTAACAATGAATAGTATGCAAATAAATGTTCGTAAACTATTTTCTAAACAGTGTAGTGCTTGGTTTTCTCGAGGAATATGTTTTCATATATATAGATTACGAGGCCAAACGCGAGAGATTCTTCTTCTTCTCTCTACTTATTACATATGTCATTATATCCTTTTTTTTGTGCTGAATGATAAACATTTTGAGGCTCCAATTTCCTTTTTACTATCGTATTTTTGTGCACTTTTGTTTAGTATTTTTGCCTAACATTATTCAAGTTGAGATCATTGTCGCTGCGAGTTTCAGCCTTATTGTTTCTCGCGCAAAGTTATAGGTTTCTAAAGGTACAGATGCACATAAACATTTTTAACCCAATTCACTCTGAAGTTCTTCCTTTCTTTTTGCGGTCTTGTTCGTGTCTATATTTGGTCACCAGGACAAACCTTCTCGATGCAAAGGATGTCCCCGTTTATTCCCTTTTCCGCTACAAGTGCAGATAATTCAATTGCATATGATATTTGCCACAAGGATGTGCATCCTGCAGAACATAAACTCCAATAATCGATAGTTATTCTATTACTGTTCTGAGTGTGCTAAACTTAGGGGTCATCTGGCAAAAAGGATAATCTCGAATCTGAAATTCAGGGTATCAGATTCCTACGGTCTTCATTCAACTCACAAGGGAAGTATGGGAAGTGTCAGACGCCGATTTTAATGAGACTGCGTCAGTTTGCAGACCCTACCGAGTGTTGCTCAACGGCGCCCTCCGTTGCTGCAGAGATGCGTCTTTCGTAAATAATGTTTAAACGGTTAAAGATAGAAAAAAGTTTCAATGGCAGACTGACACCATTTACGGAGCTCTTTCGATTGGTATGGGTATTCATATACAGGGTATTACAATAAAGACGCAACACCGTTTGTTCATGTTGTGCTTATTTGTTCGAATTGCAGGAAATGATTGTAACGGTTGTATTTGCTGTCAAACACTGTATACAGAAGTGGTTTTGATAATTGTGCAGGGTGTCCACAAAATGATGAAATTTTAAATACTTGCTTATTTTAACGAGATACGCTGGATACCGTTACGGGCCATGGCAAACGCCATTTTCCATAGATGAAATAATTACGAAGGTTAATAAGTTAAACTGCTGAGCAAGATGATATTGCACCTATTATTTTAAAGGAATTTCGTCATTGAGTAGCGAGTATTCTTAATTATCTCGTAAATTTTTCGATAGAAAAAGAAATATTTCCTAGTATTTTAAAAACTTCTCGAATTACGACTTTACATAAAAAAACGATGCAAGGACGATGTCTAAATACAAACGAGTCGCTTAAACATCTGCGATATCAAACACCATAGAATACTGTATGTTAGGTAGGCTCAATAACTTCCTAGAGAAAAATAATACTGCGAACAACTAACATGTGATATTTTGAGATATATCCAAATGAGGAAATCTTCAATTGCTATTCTTTGCCACCCAAAAAAGCATTTGACTGTGCGGTGCTCTATTAGAGAAGTTGCAACAGTATGGAACTAGAGGAAGAAGGAATGGTTTCAATCTTACCTGCAGGACCGAATACAATTTGTTCATATACGATAGCAAGATAGTGGCGGCGAAATTTAGAATTTTGATTTTCTAGCATTGCCACTAAATATAGGTGCTGCCCAGGGTTGAATACTCGGTGCAGTTCTCTCCAATTTGTATTTCAAGAACATCATATATTAACAGCTCAAGTCAAACAATTACTTATCTGATACTCTCTGCAATTGGTTTACTCATAACAGCACATGACTTTTCATACAAGGCAGCGGAATATCGATGACTTAATAGTAGGTTACACCTTAGGACACATCGTTGTAAAATTCTATCCAGAAAAATCTCAAGTAAAACCTACCATTTCCAATTCCTACGAACACAGGTCTCAAAGAACACGTCATATCCTTGAATCACGCGGAAATTCAATCGAGATTACAGTACAGAATTATACTCCGGGCTTCTTAATTTCATAAGCAAAGGATATTTGCCGCTTAGAAGGCAGTAGTCCATGGAATCATCGGACGACTTTTCCAAGAACCTTGCAGGCCGTTGTTTCAGCGAATATAGCGAATATACTATCATTACCGTGCCTATAACCATTCACTAATAATACAAGGCATAAAGACCAATTTCACACACCATGCTGTTCTCTACAAATAACGAGCATGTCAATAACACACTTACCGTTGAATATCTATAATAAATTACAAAAAACATGAAGAACAATAAAAATGCTAATGCTTTCCGCAAACAGCTAAAAACATACTTCTTCTAGCATATTTTACACGAACTGGTACTGTCAATCTTTTTTCTTTCTTGCTATTCGATTTCGTTACTTCACCAAAATTTGTTCGACAAATCAATACATTGCTTAGCCAAAGATAACTTTTGCCTAGATATAAATTTTTGTGTCTTCAACATTCTTATGCTTTCAGGCATAATGGTAATAATAATATGGGTTTTATTCATACAACAAAAATACAGTGTAGACATACATTGCGAAAAGGGTTTAAAATACGTCAAAGCGGAATTATAGATTTTAGTAACCGTATAAGAAAATGAACCTTTAGAAAAAGTTAATTTGCGAACAGGCTTCTTTAACAAACCTTTGGATCTCAAATTAAGATCGTGAACATCGTACGAAAAACAATTCTATTATAGAGATTAGTCAGAGCATTGCATGAAATTACATTATTATGCTTATGCTTATGCAAGCATACACATCTACACTGTTTCATATTAAACCAGTTAATATTTTTCAATTTATGACCGAATGTTACATTTTATAATTCAAAAAATTGGGATGGGAGAGCAATCATTGAATTCAATTCTTTGTTACAATATTAATGCACAGAGTGTAAATTCGGCTGTGGTAAAAAAGAGAATTGTAATTTTATAAGTCTGTCGGTGGACATAAATCATTTCAAGCATGGTTTTTGAAAGTAAAATTTGAAAGTAAAAAGCCAAATTTGAAAACACTATGTATAAAAAAATGTTTTAGTTGACGTTCCATATTCCTTTGCAGGACTTCAGAAATAGCGGAAAGAATACTATTTGCGCTTTTAGACATGAAAGCACAATAAAACAAAATACTACAACAAAATTAAATTTTCTTAGCAATAACAATTTTTGAAATTGACATAATATCGGGTTACTAAGTTAATTTTCAGTTTTAAACGCACATTTATATTTTATTCCATTATGTATGATTTCTCCTTTGGAATATCTCTATTCAAACATTTCTTTAGTTAAGCATCCTGTTTATGGTATAACTTTGTCTCTACACGGTGGTGACGAGTGGATACGGGTGCGCTTATTGTTTGATTTTAATCAATAATGCAGCATAAACGTATTACTCTTAGTATGTACTGTAATGTCATGTAGTGATTTTCAGTTTGTCCACTTATCTAAAATAAAGGTCCCTCTAACCCTCTAAAGTCCAACTAACGATGGTAGTGGGGAAAACACATATTAACTGCTTTTGTATTCCATTTTCTCGTTTCCCAAAACTTTTAAATTAATGTAAATCTTAGTACAACAAGACTCAGCGCAAAATTTAGTCATATAAGAAGGTAATTTCATTTTTTAATAATCGTTCGGCTCATCTTTATCAAAATTCTTGGTAAAGTTTCACGTTGTAGAATAGAATCTCAACTTCAGTGGCATCCCTACATCATGCTACATCAAAGATAAATAGTTTCGGCATATATTTCTACATCAATATATTTTTAAATAGTAAAAATCATCAAAGGTAACCATGGAAATGAAACAATCGTACACTTGATTAAACAACGGTTTAAATGACGCTAAAATTTGAGTCTATCCGTCATCCGGGTAACTTGTATTTAGATAAATCTCCAGTTAAAAGGTGATTACTTGAAGAATTCAAACTAGAAAATTCAAAAGCGAGTCAAAGTAATTATTCAGAAGTAGCTGAGTTTCAAAAAGAGACACATAAACATAGCGTTTATGAAGTGGAATTTCAATAAATAACAATTAAACAAATTGTAAAATTATAACAGAGAAGTCTGTCGCTGTTTTGTTTTTTAATTTATTGTGTATTTTTTAAAATAAATGTACACTTTGCTGAACTTATCAGACATCGTTGAACTAGAAAGGTCTCTATCAAAGACACTATAAACAGAAAGTTTCCAGAAAGAAAAGAAAGTAGCATAGTTGGTTGGTTGACGGTTGTCCTTTAGTTGGTACAACGTTGTACGTTCGGTTAGTCACGGTCGGTAGAGTCTCAGTAAGGTATACAAAACCAATGGAACTTTTCCAACGTTGGATATCGACTGATTTCAAGTTAGCAAAATCAGTTAAGCGTTGGTCGACAATCGGGAAATGATAATCAAACCACACTTGCCAGTAAACACTTGAATTGCATAAGTAAGCCGATGTTGAGCCAATTCAGTCGGGGCAGCATCGATTGAATATCAATTGCCAAGTGTTGTAAACATGTGACAACAGTGAGCCAATTTTCAGGAAATGTTGGTTAAAGGTTGGCGTAAGACGAAAGTAGATAATTCGTTCAAAGATCAGGTAAGTAGCAAGAACGTTATGAGCCAACGTTTGGGCAAAAGTGTTCACAATTTCACGTAATGCCGACATCGCTGCCAACGCCGAGCCAAAGGAATCGTGATCGGGAAAAAAGTTGAGAATAGCCGTTGCCAAATATGACATTGAAAAAAAAGTGTTTTAGATTTTAATTTATCAAAATCGGATGATAATACAGGAATTATGACTTGTGGCATTGTCTTACATCGTCAATACCTGTTGTGTTGGTTTCTTAAAGGTTTGGTTCCTTAGTTTTTCATTTCGTTTTTCTTTTAGAATTTTTATCGTCTGGACACTTTTTACTTTGCAGAATATATTTAGTTTCGGTATCGTTTTCTAACATGGTACTATTTGAATATTGATGGTTATTTCTTTTGGAATACAGGTCATTAGTTAAAGGACTTCTTTATTTTTTATCTGCGACGTTTCGTTACACGTGTCTTTCTCAAGCACATGTCTACAAATGCGTTTTACAGTTACATGGATACATAATTTTATAATTAAACTCTTTTCTTTTGTTTTTCCTGTTTTCTTAAATGCATGACTAATTAGATATTTCGAAAAATGTTTTTTTTTTGTTCGCTGTCTATAGCTCTGTTCTTATTGACTTCAGAAAAATACTGTAAAAGAGAAAGTTGTAGGTAATTATGTGCTTAATAAGACAGTCAAGTCGAACCTTTATTTAAGCTATAAATTTTGAGGTACGACAAAAAATGTTTCTTTAATGGAAACCATAGTCGTTTCAAACCATACGTTTGAAAAATTTATATGTTCGTCTTATTCTAAAATTTTCATGAATTTCTGTGTAATGTGTATGTTTATTCTGAAACCCTGTTTGTTCCCTTTATATATTCTCTAATATCCTCCCCAGTTGCCCCTAATATATTGTAATATCCTTTTCGGTTTTTCTTGCGCTACTCTTATCTTCAAATTTGTGTTCTTAATTTCCTTCCTCTTAATTTGTATTTTTTTTTATTTTAAGAAATAAAAATTAATAAATATAAATCCTGAAAACGCCAGCAAAGAAAGAGTAACACTAAGACATTGTTGTAAATATAATTTCGAAACATTATAAAAATAAAAAAATAAAATTGTATCTAACTATATAGCATGTTTACCTAGGCGAGATATAATTCCTTTTCTGAGCGATTTAAAGAAAAAAATGTTAAATAAAAAATATTCGGAGAAAAGTTCGGTGCCACCTTGAATTATGTCCATGTATACAAAGTGTTCAGCTTCCGCTACAAATGTTACAAGTTTGTTATTTGAAGGGAACACCTGTGTATTACGACGTTTTTGAATACTTTTGTTTAACTCATGCCAACTTCCTTCAATATTCCCTGTATTCATTTATCTTAGTTTTAAAGATACTTGAGATATCTACTTTAGGCTAATATTTTAAACGCCTTACACGAAAAATATTTTGTATCAATTAATGTCTACAAGATGCCAATTGAAATTGTTGCTATGTTTGATTCGGGGTGTTTCATTTTTATTTAATGGAACGCCTTGTGTATTATTCCAGAATCTGATAACGAAACTGTATAGATTTTTTTTATGAACATTTCCCTATATTGTTTTTTAGTAAATTAAATATGAAGCTATGCAGAAAAGTTTTTCGTTTCAAAACGGAGTGCTGCGACGAAATACTACAAACTTCTGTTTCCCCAATGAGATTCATTAAAACTTGTAAACGTTATATATTTTTTTGTGCAATTCCAGCATCTACTAGAAGTAACCATCATTTCTGTAGATATGTACGTTGTCTATGAAGTTAATAAGCACGTGTAAATAATAAATAACAAAAGTAACCAGACAAATGTTGATTAGAGTTCAATATAAAAAGAATGGAGATATTTTCAGATACATTAAAAGTTCTTGAGACAACGCACAACGTGGACACTATACAACATATTACTCCTGAAGTGTTAGTAAATGTTCAACAAAATAAAAATAAATCAAATTTTACAGATTGTTTTTGATAAATATATTAGAAACATAAAAGTTGTAGTGGCAATATCGGAAAAAATTGTTGTAAAATAAACTGTGCGTGTGAAATGAACCCTTTAAGGAATATCAAATAAATGCTTTTGAGAGAGCTTTTGTACTGTTAACTAATGCTATGTAAAACCAAGGGATATTGCACTACATCTTAACACAAATCAAATAATCATTATTAAACACTTATTATTATGATTTTAAGCAAATATTACAAATGTACATGATCCTGAAAAAACATAAATTTTGGACTAACCTAACTGTAGAGATATTAATCAAAAACATTAACTGTTATGATATTCAAGTATTTCTTTTCTCGCTTTTAATTACGTAAATAAATTTATTTTCTCTGTTATGTATAGTTTTTGTGCAGTCACGTTCTCAGTCGATAATAATGCCAAGGAATTCAATCGAGAGCTTTCAATTTCTTTCAGCAGTAACCACTGTAATTGGTATTGTCATCAATACTCTCGGTGCTATGCACATGTTTGGGACCATACTTTCAAAATTATTCGTTCTTACGAATTGTAGAGTTTCGGTGGGCAATTTAAAATTTTTGAAAATTTTATTTTATCAAAGAGTTCGTCCTCATTTATATCAGAACTGCCCCCATGAGTAAAAACTCTATGTAGAGTGAAGTATTATGCTACCAATAAAGTTTTAAATAAAAGAACATCTCACAACCATAGACACATGATTCTCCGCTGACTACTGAACAAGAACTCGCGCATCCATGATCTGAATCTAGAGAAAGAATATCTCATAACGTCCGCCGGCACGTTACTAAAAAATTTAGAAATGTTGTAGGAATAGGAGCGTTGGAAGAGGTTTTATGCTTAGCAATAGTGAGAAAATTCCTAAATCGAAGCCCCAAATTATGGACGGCAGTACGAAAGCCAAGTTTATTATACAAATATTTGGGAAATTCTGAAATCTTGAAATAGATCACTCCCGCCTGCAACATAAATCGATTCCTCATCCTCAACCACCTCAGACCAATAAACTTATGGGTTACGCGTTCAAACTTACGAATACCAAATATAAACCGAATACGAGCATTCTAAACCCGCTGTATCCTAGGCTGCATCTCTCGAGTTAAGCAAGGGCCATAAACTGAAGAGCAATAACTGAATTGTGATAAAACTAGGGACTCACAGAGCCCCGTTTTTATTCTATGAGTTAAATAGTGGCGGTTGGGATAAATTAATTTTAAGAAAATATATGCGTTTTTAATAAATTTTAATACTTGTGTATTAAATCTTGAATTGTGGTCAATAATTAGACCTAGATTTTTAGCGTCATCGACTACGAGTAATTGGACTCGATCGATGGATAAATTGACAGAGTTGAAAAGCAGCCGGTAACTATTTCGATCAGAAAAGACTTGCACGCAAGATTTAGATGGATTCATAATCAGCGAGTGATGCTTAGCATTTACAAAAATATCATTTAAATCGGTCGAAATATCAACTAATGCTTGCGCTTTATCGGCGATATCAAATGTATGGTAATGTTGAATGTCATCACCATACCTGAGAATCTTACACATTCTTATTGATTTTGGAAGTAGGATGGTACAAATAATAAAAAGTAGAGGTCCCAGTATAGAACCTGAGGAACACCACGCAACACAGGGACGGAGCCAGAAGCGCCGGTAGCCACTTTAATACATTTTATTCAATTTGATAAGTAACTGTGAATGAATTGAACAGCATCAGCAGACAGGCCCATATAGCAGCATCAACCGAAGTAAATGAAAAATTAAGCATATTATCTTTAAATTTAGAATTCAAACAGACGTTCATAGTTGCAGAGGTACTATACTGAGTTGCAGGCAACGAATGAATAAAAAATGTATTAATGGTATCGGCATCATTGAGATGGTCAGGCACCGCGGATTTATTTAGTTCTTTAACATTTAGGGTTTTGAGTTCCTTGCATTTGGCTTTCTGACTACAAGATTCAAATTTAAAAGCAAAATACGCCCGTTTTTCGTTTTTTTTTGGTTCTATATGTGAGTTTGCGTAGAGATTTATAATATTCGAAATGAGCAGGGAGTCGTAACATGTCGTCTTTTCGCATTATCTCTCAAATCCATCATTGATCTAATGTTGTCGATCAGCCAAGGTGTACGTCTATTGGACAACCAGGATGTTATAAAAGGAATGTGTTTGTTGAATAAAAACAGTAAAGATTGACTTAAGAAAGAAACTTTGTCGTTTACATCTATGAGTTGATAAAATAGTTTTTCATTGAAATTTCTAAACGGCTGATGAGTAGCAAACGAAGGTAGGACTGGGGCTCTAGCAAGCTTCAAGTGACAACTAACTACTTTATGATCAGAAAAATCAACAATGATAACTGCCACATCCGAAGGAAAATTTTCGTTGGACGATCTATATTGAGGTCACCCATAAACATGATCATGTCGTGTGATGCTGAAAACTGCAGACAAGAGTGCTCCAACTCATTTATAATCTGAGGTAGGTGGCTTATAAACAACCAAAATGCAATAGAAAGATTGACAATTTTAACGACAAGCACAATTGGTCAATGTTGGGGCCGGATTAAATAATGGAAAATTTAAGAGACGAACGAATATAAATGCAGACACCATCCCCATGAGTATTACGATCCGCGCGTAATTTATGGCTAGGAGTTTGTAGCAAAATTCTTCATCAAGCTGTAGTACTAAGATTATAGTCAAAGCGTGGCAAGTTGAGTGATTTTTTGCGAAAATCGATGTGATTTTGTAACTTCTAATTCGAGATGTATTTCTACTTTATCGAAGAAAAAGTTTTGCGACCACAAGAAAATTTGATTCCAAAGAAAAATAGATCAGTTATCAGTTTTGGCAAACCGAAAAATAATAATTTATGAGTAAAATTAGATTTAATGCTATTAATTAATTGCCTAACCGCACTTCATTAATTAAATTCATTCTGTCCAGCCAAATAATAATTTGGGGAACGACGGCAACTTCAAGTACCAGAGACATCAAGCGTTAATTTATACGTTGTACATACATACGTGCAGATGATCTCTGTTTTCTGTAATAAACATAATACCATATACAAGTCACGTTTCTGTATATCTATCTGATTCAGTTTTAATTGCTATTGCCTTGAAGGCGATTCTGGCGCCCCTGGATCTTTAGAGTACGGACAATCCCCCGATTAGCCCCTCCCCACCTTTCGGACCGGCATTGAGAAGAACTATAAGTAAACATCCACTTGAGTAACCAATGTGCGAAACAGATAAAAAAAATGTACGTACCTGGGGCCGTTGGTGTATGCCCATGGCGATTAGAAAACGAATTGTTTATATGAAAAATATTAAGTGTTTTACTTTTTACGCTTCAGGATCTTTATAATCTGTATAATATAATAGTGCTACCAATCTGTGATAAACAAGCACATGTTTTACAAGTAAAATTCTTATGTAGTAATCACAAGATATAATATTTAGTTAAGGTAGAAACGCGAGTAATAATAATAATAATGTTTATTTCAATACTTGACACAAATGTGTATATAACAAGTCAAGAAAAACAAAGACAAAGAAAACAAAACGAAAAAAAAAATGTTATCAATATTTATGACGATATAACCAACTTATGTACGCAAATATTCATCAATGGAATAAAATAAGGACTCTAATAGAAATCTTTTCAGGATGCTTTTAAAATGAAAGAGTGTCCCGCTCTCCCTAATAATCAAAGGAATCTTATTACATATAGTTATGCCGATACTGTTTATGCCCGATCGAGTTATACACAGCAGTCTATCAGTAACATGCAAATTATTTCTGGCTCGCGTAGCGTAATTGTGTATGTCTGCATTTTTGATATACTGCCCTTGATGTTGGAAAATATGACAACGCACTTCAAATATGTAAAGGCACGGAAGCGGTAGAATGTTAAATTGCTTAAACAGTGGTTTACAGGAGTTAGTGTAGTGAGCACCCACCATACTACGAATTATCGCCTTCTGCGCTAGAAACACTTCCTTCGCAGCTGCCGAAGAACCCCATAGCAGTAGTCCATATTGATGTCGTGACTGAATTTCAGCAAAATACAGTCATCTGAGGCAAGGTTGTGCAATCTGTGATCGTATACAACGAAAAACATAGCATTTGCTCGATATATAATGAACTATCTTTTGACAATGGTTCGTCCAGCCTAGGTTGGCTTCGAATGTAATACCTAGAAACTTAGATACATAAGACTGCTGCAGTCGGGTACCATCCATTACCAAGTTTCCAAAATTCACTTGTCTCTGTTTTGTGTGAAATATCATGTACTTTGTTTTTTCTAAACTAAGCGACAGTTTGTTTTCAGGGAACCACTGTATTAAAACTTCTAATAGACGGTTAGATATATTAGAAGCATCGCGATCAACAGTTAAAATAGATATATCATCCGCATAAATAGTTAAATACATTTCCGACAAAAATAAAACTATATCGTTTATGTATAAACTAAAAAGAACAGGACCTAAAACGGATCCCTGTTGTAAACCTATTCCCACAGGTAATGTTCGCGAGCACATACTCCTTGAATAACCGTCAGGTGTAGTGTACGTCAGCTTCACAAACTGCATTCTATCCTGAAGGTAAGATGAAAACCAACTAGCAGTAGCACTTCTAACCCCATATTCATATAACTTTTTTATTAGAATGTCATATTGCACACAGTCGAACGCTTTTGTCAAATCGCAAAATATAGCAACAACTGTCCTTTTATGTTCAACGTATTCTAATATCTGATTATAAAAATCCAATAAAGCTGTCGTAGTAGATTTCCCTTTTTTAAAGCCGTGTTGGCATCCACTAAGAATATCAAATTTCTTCAGAAAAATATTTAGACTATCTAACATGCAATACTCCATGATCTTCGAGATGCTTGATGTCAAAGAAACTGGTCTATAGTTTGCTACGGTTTTCATATTACCCTTTGGTGGATCGGTTTCACAGAAGCAGTTTTGAGAACATCTGGAAAAGTACCTTCAGCGAATGACAAATTAATTAAATACAATAAGATATCAGCCAAGTACTCCAAACTCACGAATGATAGCCATTGGAAACTTATCTGGACCGTACGAATATTTGTTTTTCATGTTGGTGATTATAGAATTAACCCCTGGAGGAGTACATGGACAAACATACATTGAAAACAGGTTGGACTGGAGTTTCTTTGGAAGATTGGTTTGCTCAATTTGCGATATTATTTGAGTAGCAGATGAAATAAAGAAATCATTAAATTTATTTGCAATATCGCGCGGATTCTGTACTAGCTTGTTATCTTCCAGTAAAGAAATATTCACGAAAGATTTAAAATTATTAGTCCACTGCCTGATTATTTTCCATGCGGCGGCGGTTTTATTATTTGCCTTAACAATGAATTCGGTGTTGAGCCTAATTCTAGTAGTGTTACATAAATTTCTATATAGTCCCTTTTTTTCCCTGTAAACATCTTTCAGCTGTGGATATTTTTTTTGTAAAATATATAGATCTTTTAAATCGGCGCTTGATATTTAAGTATTTGTTTCACTCTCGAATACATCGGACCAGGATTCATTAGATAAGAAGGAGGCAAAAAGTTGTTTATTGTTAATACTATATCTTCTTTTTTCAATGTAATGACAACTATTTGTATTTTTAATGTAATTCTGCATTATATTTAACAAAATGTATCGGTGATCAGAGATAAACGTATCTTTAACAAGACAACTAGTATGTGTAGTTGATATATTTGTAAATACATTGTCAATTCTGGTGCAAGACGTGTTAGTGATTCCAGTGAATTCTTCTAAGACATGTCCAGCTACGCCAAATTCGGCAAACAAATTCACGAGACGTTGTTGATCTGTTGACGCAGCAGCGGCGAAGTTAACGTTAAAATCACAGCAAACAAGAAGAGACCAATCAGCTTCGAAAATATGTTGCAGCAAGTTAGCCAATATTGCATAAAAAATATCAAAATTAGATTGAGGTGGTCTATATATATATATTGACAATTATAAGGTTTCTTGAATTAAAGTTACATTTTATAGCGCAAACCTCAATGATTCGCTCATATGAATAGTTACAAAGGTCAACTTTTTCACCTTTTATATGTGGCCTAACAAATATACAGCAACCTCCACCACCACCGCTGGTCCTACTACTCCCGGCAGCCAACATATAGCTCTCTAAATAGATAACTTGTAGTTGATCTGTTGTTATCCATGACTCCGTTAAACATGTGAAGTAACAATTATATTGTTGCTCTCCCAATATAATTGTTGACACCCAATTCATTATATTTATTTCGTAAGCTACGTATATTTAATAAAAACAGAAAGTTGTCGTATTTACAATTGTTTTCTTTTTCTGAATTCAGTAATGGCTATTCAATACTGTACACCGTCATAGATTTCAATAAATTAATTTGCCTAACATAGCAAGAACACAAATTACTGAATGCAGAATGAAAGATGTCATAATTCGTTTTAAACTTATGATTGTTTTGCATACAATTAGTACACTTAAGAACAGTAGATGTGCATTCTGTAAGAGAATGCTCATTTGAACATTTGGGACAATATTTGAGCAGTTTTTAGAAATATGTCCATACCGAGAGCATTTATAGCACCTTATAATATGAAAAGACTCACGAACACTGCATCGTTTCCATCCAATATAAAGATGTTTTCTAGGTATGATGGTTTGAAAAATCCCTGGATCAATTTCAATTATCACGTTGACATGATCTTTTTTATCGCTCACACGGACCACTCGCAATATGGATATGTCATTTTTGTTAATTTTCTTTTGAACAACTAACTTTTCACATAATTTGTTACTATCGACGATGTCATCCGCATTTACACCGTAGATAATCAAATTGGGATTCACCGTTGAAATTTTCCCCAAGTTTATTCGCAATATTTGATTTAAGAACAGCGACATCGTTAGTGTTTTACAGTTTTTTTTTGAACAATTTTGTTGATTTCTATCGATAGAGTAGCCGGATCTATCGCACGTTGTATCTGCTTACACGTCATCTCGGAGGACTGCTTTGCGTTAACAGGTTTTATCAAAAGCACGTTTTTTGAAGAATTTTTTTAAACCTCACTCAAGGAAGGAGGTGACATCTCTCTGTTGTTAGAAGTACCTGGCATTGGAATTTGTTGTGTCGATTCTAGTGACAACTCCAGATGTTGAATTTTTTCAGTTTGTAATTTATTTACTGTTTCTAATTCCTTAATAATTTTATTCAAGTCGAGTTGGTTTTTCAGGGCTTGATTTTTCTGTCGCAAATGTAAATATTCCTGTTTTGTTGGTGAACTAATAATGATTGTAGGTTCATCGGTACTTGAATCCGATGAGTTTTGTATAGATTCACGTTTTACATAGCCAGTTTTTCTTATCTACTAGTTTACCTGCTCTTATAGAAGCATCTAGACATTTCAGATGTTGACTATTAATTTTACACAATACACACTTTATGCACGTTTGACTTCTTTTAATCAAATTTTCGCAGGAGTCGCAATTATTCTCTTTTTCTTTAGCACTGCCGAACCCATCATCCGAATTGTCCGCCATGTTGCTTACTCTCTGAGTACCGAGTAACTTGAAAAAACTTTGATAAAAAGTTAGCTTTATTTAATTTAATATAATATTTTTATACTATAACGGACATATCCACTTCAAAAATGTACAGATATATTCTTGTTGGAATATGTACCTTGCAATCTAAAATGTAAACATGTCTTTAATCGAGAATTATTCAGTTAAGCATCCCTTTGTTAATAATATATTACCTGTCGGCAACCTGTGGTCTTCGTCATCGTTTTGTAACTGTCGCTATGGCAGACACATGCTTCAATGGTTAGTAAAGGCAAAGAATTTATTCAATTAATTCTTGCACTTGTGTCACATTATTTCGTCGATTTTAAAATTTGGTTTCTCACTTTGTCTGCTTGATCGTGTAACAATATGTTAATGTGGGATTATAAATGTTGCCAGAAACACTAAAAGTTCTTGTTTGATACCCCTTCCAACGATCTACATATTTGCATAATAGATTTGTGCTGCTTTTTTCATGAGGCAAGTTAAATCAAAATTCATTTACTTTTCCAAAATATATTAATTATCGCATCTTCACAAATGTACTCTATTTTCAAAATTTTATTCTTTCAAAAACAAAACAATTCCTTGGCTTAATGATATGCATTTGTACATGAAACATGTAGTCTAATTTTTAATTAAGGAGATTGTGAGGATTCAGTCCTTTTTTTATTTTTATTTGGAATTTAATTAGTTTTGCAAACAAGGAACAAGCTAATAGCTCTAAATCTAATTTAATCTAAAAATAGATTTAAACAAAGAAAAGCAATAGAAATAGAAAAGAGGTCTAGAGGGAAGGTTAAGATTTGACGAATTATAATTTATCAGGTCATTGATTTGAATAACAAAACCTAAAGCGCGTGTTCATTATTGGAGAAAACAGTTTCCTAAATCAAATTGCAGTTCAAGTCTAAGATTATCTTGCCTCTTTTAAATATCAATTTCAACTGTTCACACCCCATTAAATTTCAATTTTACAGCTATTGTCTCATCTGGGTTAAGGCCCGGGGTTGTATTCAACGGAAAACCGGTTTTAGACAACCTCGATTTCCCATTCTTCTAGACAATTATCCATCTCCATGTGTCGCAGTGTTTATTCTCCCGTAATCAAATTTTATTTATATTGGAATTTCGCAATATATCGCCGTCGATAGTTCAGATAGTAAGAATGCTTTTGCAGCGACATCGTAAACTAGAGAGGAAAATTAAATTTCAATTGATATTAGACGATGATTAGTCTCTATGGTTTGGAAAGTATTACTAGTAGTAATCTACTTGAATTCAATAGAATACCCTGTTTCAGTTACTGTTAGGAATTTACTTGTGCTAGAATACAATAGATGGCGCCACTTCCAGCTAACTAAGATAATTTGTTTAAAAAATTTGTTTCGGATTTTTCAACACAATGTTTAACATATCAATTAGGTAATTTCACTACGGGATGGTTAAAAAGTACGCTTGATATAAATAATGTATTTATTGTATGTAATTATTGTCATCATAATGATAGATAAAATTTTCAAGTAAGTATCTAAGTATACATAAGTATGTACGATTTCCTTTAAAAATAACAAGTATATCTTAGAATACAACTTTCCCCTCATAATAATAATGGTCAACAAATGCTTTATTAACTTAATAAACTGAAATAGGGTGATAGATGGTAGTTTTTTTGCATTGTAGATTCAACAGATGTAGTTTCACCCAACCATAATTAAATGCGCCATCTCTTATTCAGGACTTTCTTTACGATCAAAACAAATGCGCATCTCACCTGTTGAATCTGCTACAAATTGTGTGCGCCTACCTGACAATATTGAACGACCACTTCTATCGTCCTATTAAAAACAGTGTGCGTCTAGCTTTAAATGCAGCATAATGCTCATTGTCGGTACTATATAGAGTGAGTCAGAAATAACTAAAGCGTCATGTAAAAACTTTATTTTATGGTATGATAAGAAATTTTAATTGGAAATTGCTAAGAATATTGTGGTATTTCTGACTCAGATTTTGGGTTATCTTTTGCTGCAATTACATATTTTTCAATTACGCTTACTATGACGCCTAAATTATAAAACAAAAACAGCGTAACACGTAAGATATTTTATTTTGATGGTCATAACTTTAAAAAAATTATAAATTAAACAAAACTAATTTAATTAATACATTCATTGATACACATATATATACTTAGACATATAGTAATGATGTTTCATTTTACACCAACTATATGCTTGGCTATCTAGAGTATTACATAATAGTAGATATTTTGACATGTTCCTATTTTTTTGTTTTACTTTTTTTTTCTATATATCAACTTTTCTAAACTATATAAATATGTGATTGTTTATCTTTCATTATACTCAGGGTGTAACCGCACAATTATATGTTAATACTAAATATTGTCTTTACTATACCCATTTTTCTTTATATATATGTATATGTATATTTATTGATAACTCCACTTTAGTTATCGTTACAGTATAATGATTCAATAACACAAAACACCCAGTATTTTAGCTAAATACTTACATACTTTACATAAAATAATCTTCAAGGTGGGTATAATGAGATTTATTTATACATTTTTCAACACTATTGTATCACCCTGTATGTAATATGTCATGTATAAGAATGTGTATAAAATAAGTGTTTCATTCAGATGAAGTACTTTAGATTTTTGTGTTTTCTTTATAATAGAAATAAAATAAGTTTCTTCTTTGATTTGTTACCTATTGCTATAAAAATCTTCAAAAATATAGATTAGGACCTATAAGTATTGTCGTTTGTTCGTTTGAAGGGTTGTTCGTTTAATCATACAATTTACATACTTAAACTAATTCAGTATTTTACGGATTATCAGAAAAGATCTGAGTTAAAATTGCAGACCTTCACGGCCGTTATTAAACAACGTAATACTTCAGATTTCACAATTTCGCTTCTAACTAAGTAACACGAAATTTACAGGTCAATCGAATCCAAAGATACACCTTCGAAATAGAATTATTAACGTAAAGCAATCATGGATTAAAGTTTTTGTATTCTTTGTAAAATCGAAAAATGCTGTAGACTTGAGAGAAATTAGACATTTTCGGATTTCAATTGATCCTATAGTCACGAAGGTCTATGTAATTTGGCACTATAAATATATATTTATTCAGAGCAATATTTTTTTTTGATTAGTAAATTGGAAATAGAATCTAACATCACTAACAACACTAACATCATGCAACTTCAGATTGCTTTCACATATTAGAAATCTGAATGAAACAGTTGTTTTTAGTTTGATTCTTTGTCACAAATATATTTCAAAAATACGCACATCTTGAAACTACAAAATAAAAAATATGTATAAATATATGCGTTATTAATATATCAATAACATAACAATTAAATAAAATGTTTATATTATATTTACAACAGTACTTTTTATAACAACAAACATATATACAAATGTATATCTTTCTTTATGTTACAGGTTGTTTAAGAATGAATCAACGGGTTACTTAACAGCCGGGAAGACATCATATGGTTGTCCTTAGTTGATAAATTCAGAGATTTGTGGCATATTTTAACACCCTCAAAACCGCCAACATTGATTAAGCGACCGTCCGTGATTCTATCTGTCTTGAATGTGTTAAAAAATACGTTGATTATTGTGTATGGATTAAATAATCAGCTATTACTATACATCTACAGTTTAAAAGTTGAAAAGCGGTAAACTAGAGAGTAAAACTGATATTATTGTCACACCTTGATTAGTACATTGGATTTATATTTCATTTTGTTTTGGTTTAATTAGTAGATCAGTTTTACAATCGAATAACAACGAAGTACTAATTTTTATTTTTTGGGGAAGACACGACAATGGTGATATGCAACTTTAATCAGTTCTTAATACTTTTTTAAATTTGTTTGCATACTAGTTACAATAAGGAAGACAAAATTTTGACATACTTCTTTTCTGATTACTTTAAAATAGTCACTTTTCATTTAAATATCTTCTTTGGTCGTTTCTTTTAGGCATACTGTATAACTGCTTATCAAAATATAATATCCTGAAGACGTAGCCCCGTTACTACAACAAAAATCATCTCCAGGTACGGAGGCACCCGCATGTATCCATTGTTACTTAAAATAATCCAGGAGGTTCTTCTGGTTGCGATCGGTGTCGTTGTGTAGGGTGGTACTGTTCGCATATCGAAGCTGTGGGCGGTTGTTGTGTCCATGTCATCGTCTTTGTCATCGTAAGATTCCTTTTTGCCCTTTGTTGGACGCTGATATTTCTTCGGTTTATCTTTGTGGAATGTTTTCCTTGGCTTCTGATCGATTAATTTTGGCGTGCTTGCTGTAGTTGTAAGTTTCAATGGAATATGAAGCTCTAAAACATTAATTTTTATTAATTAATGGACCAATAAGGTACTGTAGCAATTGCAGATTTAAGATAACAATAAAAACAATTCATAAAGCTGAGAGTTCAATGGCTTCATTTTGATTATCATTTATCAGTCAATATGCGGATAGTAGATACCTAAGCAATATAATTTTATGTAGGTAGTTTATTTAATTCAATACTGTTAGAAAATTGGTTAATAAAGTAAGTTACTTACCTATTTTTATTTATTAGTAACTTTATTTTATTTATAACGTCAGAAAAGCTTGGTTCTTAAAATCCTATACACATAGTTATTGTAAGACGATCAGCAAAAATTGATTATTTGACAGGGTTTTTATATAATTGATAAGAATAAATGCGTGTGTATCAAGCTCTTTTATGCTTAACCTAGCTACCAAATATCTGCTTAATACGTCCTTCTAACGAAATAGCGGTTGCTGTAAGTGTCGACTTCAAAAAAGAACAAAGAAGCCTTTAGGAATATTATTACATTTTGCCTTGGAACGAGAATTCCAGAAGCGCAATAACACATAGCATGTTCCGTTAAAAAAATACAACTTTGGGTAGTTACGAAACTGTGAGGGATCTGGTAGGTTTGAATATGATGTTAAACCATGCCTACAATAAGACACAACAAAAGAAAACCGTTTTGAAAATCTCCATTCACAAAGACATAATTTTCCGAGTCTGCAAAATTATTCCACTGCGTATAGAAGGTTTACAAGAGCAGCTGTAGTCAAATGCACCCCAAGGCAGTTAAAGAAGTGTAATTACAGTAAAGTATTATACAAAAGGCTTAGAGCAATGCATATTATAGAGTATAGAAGGCTGTAGCTGATCATAACTAATGGTTACATTTGTTCTACTATATTTTGCACTGATCTGCTTTGTCATTCAGGAGGACATTGAGAATAAAGCTCAAATAAGTAGTTTTCTTATTTAGAAATATAGAAGATGCTGTCTAGGGCATTCGCTCTTACATTTTCTAAACGGTTACATATATTTAGACGCACACTTTAGCCAATTATAAATTAAATAGGTGCTGCTGCATCGAAGAATCACTGGTGAAACTCTTCTGTTGTTGCGGCTTCATCTCTTCAATGATTCATATCGCTCCATAAAAAAGATATTTAAATCCAAGCTGAATGCAGACCACGATCTGTGAACCATCAACTCATCCACAGTGTATACGTCACGTTTAAAAAGTTACGCAAAAAGAATTAAGCTCATTTATATACGAATCGACAGAGGAACATCTTTTAATAATTACGGCTATGAGTTTTCCAGATAGCTTAAATACTATTATGCGCTGAAAAATTGTGATAAGTCATAACGTCCCGACGCAAAAATGCCCTTGTTTCTTAGCATCTGCACCGCTTCTTTTAAGATATCCCTCATGGTGCTGTGTACTGAGGATGAGCCGAAAACATCGGAAACCATAGATTAAAAGAAATAGAGCTAGAAGGAATTTCAAGACTTAACCGAGAGGAAGTTTAGAGTGCAAAAAAGAACAAAAAAAAAATTGGAGAGATAATTCCAGAAAATTATAGGGAAAATCTGAAGTTATTTTATGGAATTATTAAATCACGTGAATTACATACTAACTCGGGAGTTTCTCAAAGATCCACTACACTATACTCTATTTATACTAGTACTTTGGCAACAAGTTTAAAAGCCTAGGATTATCACTTCTATGCAGACGATTCCCAATCGCTTTCCTTTACGAAATCGATAGAGCGCGGATAAAAATAAATCAATATATCGATCGATTTGTTGATTCGTATTCTGATCAGGGATTAGTACTAAACCCGTCCAAGTTCGACAGAAAGAGTGACTTAAAAAAATGGAGAAACAAATTATATTTGCTTTAAAATCAACCTCTTCAATTAAGCTTCTAAGTACACAAATTGAT
Organism: Oryctes borbonicus; assembly: GCA_902654985.2. NCBI lineage: Eukaryota > Metazoa > Arthropoda > Insecta > Coleoptera > Scarabaeidae > Oryctes > Oryctes borbonicus. The sequence goes on from LR736908.1 coordinate 283,347, forward strand.
CAAGCCTTAAGGTTTGAAGAACATAACAAAGTCAATCAGTTTTTCCTCCTTTAAGATGAAAATATTATATCAAGATAGATTCGACTGATTCGAATTATTCGACCAATATACAAAAAAGCTTCTTTGTGGTATGTTTTTTTTTAAGTAGGCTTCATTATTACGACACCCTATGGTTTCATACAATAAAAATGTAATTCATAATATAACTCATCAAACTGTATTAAAATGGATAAAATCAGACAAATACGTGAATATCTTATTTATTATAGAATTGTAGTTACTAAAATTCCTAGTTATTTGCACCTTAAAATTACATATAGAAAAGGTACCCACTAGAGGCTTATTAGCACGCCAAGAGAGATCTTTTTCTAACTACTATAATAAATACGGACATAGATTGGCCAGTTTTAGATTAATCTAAACTATATCAAATTGTTTGTCAAAACGACAGATGTTGAGTCGTCCTCGCCATTCCCCGATATTTTGATTGACTCAATTTAACTAAACAAGATAATACTTGCTGATATGGGGCTACTTACAAAACAGAAGGAAAACTACTTGGACAACGAAGTAAAAAAAAACTAAAAGTATGATCATCGCGATAACAAACAAAATTGACAATATAAATTTACGGTGGAAACGTTAAAAGCTTTAAATATTTGGAACAGTAATTGAAGAAATCGGTAAACTAGATAAGGAACTGAATGCAATAATAGGGAAAAAGTCGGACAAATATTTAATAGCACGGAATCGACAATTTTAAGAGGAAAAGAAATCCCAAAGACCGTTAAAATGGAAGAGGTTAAAAAAGTTATATGACCGACATTAACGTCCAGCAACCAATCCTGAGTGCTAACAGAAAACCAATAGAAAAGAATTAACGCCCTACAACTGAGATTCTTATGAAAAATCGAAGGAAAGATAAGAGGGGATAAGATAAGAAATGAAACATACAAAGAGAATTTAAAGATACAACCTATAAATGAAGCAATAGTGAAGAGCCAGCTGAGATGGTTTGGCTAAATGTGCTAAACGCAAGATGAAAGACTCCCCAGAAAGTGTTCTGAATCGAATTTAATGGGAAAGAATAAAGAAAGTAAGACAAAAAGATCTGGAAGGGTGTGATTAAAGAAGAAGCAAAAATAGGGCATACAATGGAAGAATATCAAGAGATTAACTGAAGACATTGAAAACTGTGATCCGGATATGTGAAGCCTTGATTTGAAGAAACAAAGTTAGTGGGATATTGAAACGATCCAGTAATATCTAAGACAGAGGCATTATTATTTTCAATATATATTGTCCGTCTAGAAAGTATCCCGAATTTATTATTTTTCTTAATTTTAATATATTTCTTTTTTGTTACATCCTAAGACAAAAGTAATGCAGCAAGTAGGTTGTGCCGGCTGTAGGGCATGGCAAAAATCATATAACAACACCAGCTGTCAAATATTGTTGATTATCAACAGGCTTAATATTTGTGAAATAATGTCGCAAGTAGAAAGAAGAAAGTTGGTGGAATATGTGAATAGAAAAGGTGTTCAAAACGTTAAAAAATTAGTGCAATTGACTAAACTCGGAAAAAGTGCAGTATATGACACAATAAAGAGGATAAAAAATAGGAGAGATATGAGCCATGGACCAGTTTCTGGAAGACCGTGTAAGATTAGCGGAAACAATCTATACGCTTTAGTGACCTTAGGATGACAAAACTCGCGCCTTAGGTTTCGAAGACTGGCTAACAGATTTGGAAATCAACATCAAATAGGAGTGTGTCCAGAAACTGTCCGCATTTCACTGAGAAGACAAGGTTACTTATCAAGGAAACCAAAAAAAATCGCTGCAGCGACACCTCTAAAAAAGCAACGAAGAATATATTTTTGCCAACGATTTCGAGACGATAATGTTAGTGATGCTTTTATATCTGACGAAAATTGTTTTCAGCTTGGTGCAAATCATTTAAAAATCCTAACAAGAGAAAATGTTACCGTTCAAATTCCCCAATTTCCCACAAAAACAATGGGTTGGGGAGCAATCTCTCAGCGTGGTGCTACACCTCTCTGTATAATTGATGGCACCGTTAATAGTGCAAAGTATTGTGAAATTCTTAATGGCTTTCTTCTTGAAACGGCTCGTGCTGTATGTCCCGAAGGGTGGCGTTTTCAACAGGATAATGCAAGATGCCATACTTCTGCCTACACTAAAGCTTGGATGCTAGAACAAAACTTGGCAAGAATTCCATGGCCAGCAGCTTCCCCAGATCTTAGTCCCATCGAAAACATATGGGGACTAATGAAAATTGAAGTAGAACGTGCAGCACCACGAAATAAAAAAGATTTGATTCGGTCAGTTTTACAAGCCTGGACCACTATCACCGAAAAGTATAGCGTAGATCTTGTTTCGGGATTACCTGAACGTTTAGTTAAGTGTTTACCGTTAAATGGAGATTGTATTAGTAAATGAGATGAATTATTTGTTGTGATTTTATTATTCAAGTAATAAAAATATATACCGTAAAATTATATATGTGCTTTTTGTTTTCCGGATACTTTCTAGACGGACTATAGTTAATATAAACAAAAGTTATTCATCTGTCACTTATAACCAGAGGCCGTTCGGTCGTTTCCATGCACAACGTCATGTTAAGTGTAATATTATACTTGCAGAATGCGAAGGAAATAGTAAAACATTTAACAACAATCGTCACTAGTTACATTTTGTACACTGTTAATAATACTACTCGAATTGCATACGTTCGTAATACTTTCTAATAGTCGAAAGATGGAGAATATCTTGTATAGTGTATTTCTTTAAGAACCCATACAGTGGATGCTGTAATTTATTTAGCGGGATATTGGCACCAATATCCCGCTATAAAGCTCTGCATAAATCACAAATTCCTTGTGAGAAATTCCTCTTTGGTATTCAATATGCCTCGTACATTTTAGATGCTGTTCAAGAGTATATTTGCCCTTGAAATCTAATTTCAGAAAGCAAATGGTGCATGGCAATGTAAAAGTACTTCTTTTTTATTTTGAATATTTTATAAAATATATTAAACTTGAAAAAAATTACAAACGAAAAATATACCAAAAGGAACAATTCTAAAATAGAACAGTAACGAAATATATTTAATACTTTCAACTCGCTTACTAACAATGTACTGCACGTTTTGCCGATCGCCCATGGCGGTGATATACATGTGGGATGCGAGCCTCGCACCCAACACAACGCCAATGATAAACTGCATGTAACATCATTTCTCTAGTTACAACCAAGAATGTGGAGATAGTTACTTGAGAAACACTCTATATATTGGAAAGCCTTACGCGGTTTAAAAAGGACAACACTTTTTCTTAGTGTAAGGGAACTTAAACGTAACACACTGTATATACATTAATCATATCTTCTAAACAATTTAGATATGTTACAATTCTTGCTTCTAGGAATATACAAAAATCATAGTACAAGCTAAAATTATTTTGATATATACAGGCTGAGCCAAATACCGAAATATCTACAAAAAATGGTATTTGATGAATGGCCTCCAATAAATTGAAAAGCTGCAAAGATTAATTTGTCCAAAATGTTATCAAAACTTAGCAGACACCCATGAAAACAAAGTACATCAAACTGTTTGAAAATCATTGATGCATTTATGCTGTGACTGTTATCATCAGGTTTATGTTTCCAAATGGAGAATATTACGATATGGCAATCATTTATGGAAAGTGCAAACAAGATGCAAGAGCCGCTCAATCATTGCATGCTACTAGATTTCCTCAACAACGCCATCCAGGAAAAATATATTTATTCGCGCGGGTAATACATTAAGCAATACCGGTCATTTTCCTGAAGGCAAATGTGAATGTCGTAGAACAGCAACAAATTAATCCGACAAAATAGGCGTAGTAGCAGGTGATGCTTACAATCCTCACATGTTAATTTGCTGCAGGTGATTTGACTATTTGAGCAGAGTATTTCCAAGACGATGGCCAGCCTGTTCTCCTGATTTAAGTCCTTTAGACTACCTTCTTCGGGACATTTAAAAGTATAGAACAGAAACATCGAAGAATTAGAAGAGCTTATCAGTATCGCTTGTGGCAGCATAGCGCCAGAAACTTTACGAAACGTAACCGGCACTGCTTTAATTAGTAATTATGAAAAATGTGTAGAATGTGATGAAGGAACTCCTGAGCGCTTAATTTAATTTAATTTCGGTTTTACTTTCAAGAATTCTGTTTCCATATTTGCTTTTAAGTTTTGAGCACTTAAGGTAACACGTTCAATTTGAATTTGAAGCATGTTTTAGTTTGTCTTTTAAGTTGTATTAAAATTCCTGATAAACTAATCCTTATTTATTTTCTCTAAAGGGTACAATCTTTACTTTTCAGAATTTTAAAATCTTCATTCATTCCCGAGATAATGCGTTGTTCCATTAGTCGCTAAATATGCTACAGAGGGGTTTCATTAAAAAAAAGTATAGTTTTGATATGTAACTTTTTTGGTTCATCCTATATATGTTTAAAGTAATTTTAACATGTGGTAGGTACTATGATTTTTTTATGATAATTGTTTTCCTCTTGTTAATAGTGAAGATTAAATTAAAAATATTTTATAACCTACCTTGCAATCTAACAACTCCTTCCGCCTTTCCTAAAGCGTTAGACGATGTACAGACGTAGCCTCCGAAGTCGCGCTTCTCTAACGAACGAATTGTTAAATTCATAAGGTAGGAGTATTCGTTAAGAATCGTTTCCTGCATGATGTACTTCTCGTTAGGGATGAGTTTCTCGTCTGGAACGATGAAATTGAAACAGATAAAGGATTTGTGAAGAACCAACAACGTTGCAGTATTGTCGAATAGTGGAATTTGTGTGGAGGAGGATTTGAAACATGGGTCAGAAGGAAGGATTGATCCAGAAGCGTAAAGTACAATCAGAATAGGTGTCGGAGATGTGTCCGTTAAAATAAGGTATACGAGAGGTAGCGCGAGCTAAGCCCGTCTCAGGGGAAAATCTTACCGTTGTCCCGCATCCAGTGGTTCATAGCGCGAGGTGATGCCTCCACGTAGCACTGAACTAGAACATCACTTGCAATAGGTGCGGCCACAAGTTGGTTCGATACTCTTATCAGAGGATGAACTAAATTACAAGGAAATGTAAATATAGTTAGTATTCAAGTTAGATTGAATGAGATTGGATTACACAAAATCTTTCTTTTCTTTGATAAGTTAAAATACTCATACGTGTGCTATCCTTTCTCACCATTGGTACAGCATCAAAAAGAACGTAATTTGTTAATTTTAGTAACAAACCGTTGTGTTTTTCTTCGGAAATAAAGTTATTTATAGAACTTCGTGCATACATTCTTATGTAAATACCATACATGACATGTAGCAATGAATTAATAAAATTATAATAAAAATAAGTACATACAAATACATCTGTTAGATTTATTTCGATAAACTAGAAAGTAAAATGCATAAAGCAGTAGTCAATAATATGGAAAAATGCAAATCTATGCTTTAAGAAAGTTAACTGAAAGATAAATTCACTTATTTTCCAAGCGCTTTTTAAATTCGAAAATATATTTGAGCAAAATGTTAAGCAACAGCATTGTTAAATACATTTTAGTGGATTTCGGATATTGCAGTTGGTATTAACGCTCACTTTAATTAAAATTAGTTATCATAAACAGATTTTATCAACTTCTCCTTTATTTTTCATAAAGCAGAGGCCACAGTTACACTGTATAAGAAAAACAAAAAGTTAATAGTGGCTGAATCTTGATTTAAAATCAGTTTTATCATCCGTCTCTGAATATTCGAGGACGCCTTACAATATATTCTATAATCTCATCCTCAGAACTGGATTATGAGAGCATTCTCATATAGAGCGTTGCGTGTTACTGTGACTATAATCACATCACTCGAAATAACGGTAAATACTTATAATATTTATTTCTGAGTAAAAAACTTCAGGTTTTATAAAAACAAACAATATTCACGCAATAAGAACAAAAATTATTTATAAACGAATACGTATTAAATCTCACGGTTTAGCAATATGCAAAATTTAGCAAATGTTGCTAAAATAGAAAAATGTTAAAATTGAGCACCGTCTACTTCTTAATAGTACGCCAGCCCATTTGTAAATTCTTTTATGGTATTGGCTATTATTTGTGGTGGAATTTTTTGAATCTTTTCAGTTTGGACTTGAAGAGACCCCAATAATAATGGGCCAGTAGAGTAAGGTCGGCAAATCATACAGGTAAGTATACAGTACCTCCTCCACCTATGATGATGTTTTGTTTAAGCGATTGTAAAAGGGTGGTTCTTCGTCCTGCTGAAACCAGATTACCTGTGCGTCTAAAAGCGTTCAGGATTTGTTTACAGTTTCTTCTAAAAATAAATAATCAGTAATTCTGTTTTTGTAAACACTGGCCCGCATGTTTAATTTTTGGGGATGTTGCGTATATGCCTCTTTCGCCAAGTACGGGCTATAGCAATATTTTGAGCTGCTTCTTCATTTGTGGCAGTGTTTGTACATCCAAATTTTTGCTAAACTGCTGGCTGTGCCATTTTTGTTGTACCTTTGCAAAGACTTTGTTATGAACGAACATGATGTTTGTCAATTTGGATGAATATTGTTAAAACTTGTTAATGTCTTCTTCCTCCTCCAAATCCTATCAACCTTAATAGTTCTATTCTTTTTCTTTCACTTGATTCAGGCATTTTTTTTGCGATAAAGCTCCTGTTGCAGTAAGTTTCATAGATTACTAGATTTTGTTAGCCTTTACATTATTTTTTTTGTTAATATCACATTTGGCTGTGAAATAAAAGATATCGAACCCCATTTTTTTGTCCTAGCAAGCATCCTAATTTAAACTGAAGTAATATTTAGGGTGTTTTGTTAGCAGCCTGCAGAATTAAGACAGACACTTCTACTACAATTTTAATTTAATCAAACGGTCAACAATTTTGCATGTTTCACCTTAACTCCATTATGCAAAAGAAAACCAAACACCAAAATCAAACAACATTCCCGTGAAACAAGTGTTATTTTAAAATTATAGTATTTACTTTTAGACCGCCTTAATAAGATTTACGGAAATGCTGTTTTGGCAAATGATGATGCAGAGTCCCTGAAAACAGCGTCCATTTTGGCCTTTACCTGCGTAACCATATTGCCTTTCAAATGCAAAAATTGTGTGGGACGACTGTTAAAGATCAACAGAGTGCCCAACATAGCTGAAATTTTCGTAGCCCAGTGACACCTTCATGTTGGAGCTTGAAACTTTTCAAACCACCCTCGTATATATCAGATTTCAAATTTTATTTTTGTTTTATGTTTATTCATTCGTTCAAAAAAGATATATTTTTTTTCAAATTGACTAGTTTGTAAAATTTCTTTTTCAGACGTAACATTGTAGTTCTAGAATAGCACACAGTTTCATGTACTTCCACCACTAAATATAATTTATAGTGTATTAGTTACAGCAAACGCAATTCTGCGATCATTAGGGGTTATTCCCTTTAAAGGTAAGGGGAGGCTAACGATATCAAAACCCGACGTGGTGTAGCGACTTTATAGAAAGGTTGCCAAAGAACTTAATATGTGGGCAGCTAGTAGATGTGCAGCGGAGCGTAGCAAAACTTAGGTATGACGTAGATTATTCTTGGAACTGATTTGCGTGACGCCTGCTAAGGATTCGTAGCCCTTCCGCCTATGAGTTTTTCACGCGTGATCGAACACATATAAGTATTTATGTGTAATTCTTGTTTCTTACCGATGTGTATATTATATGAAAGAAGAATATGAAAAAAAAAATCGGGAGAAGTTGTTATGGAATCGCTGTATTGTGAAATATTCGAGCTATTTAAATCTTACTTTAGATACTTTTTTAATTTGAAAATTGTATAGTAAACATGTTTAAATTTCCACAATATTATTTTTTATTTAGAAATATATGTTTAATTTTCTTTAAAATGTGTCAACAAACAGAAAACTTTAAAATGGAATGATATAGTTAAAACTAAATCTATAAACGGCAGAGAATCGAAAACTCGACGTTTCGCCCACGATTACATGGGACTTCTTCAGGAGAAGGAAAGGTGATAGACCACAGTTAGCATGGTAACTCAAACCGTTAAAAAAGCCGTAACTTGTATTAAACAAAATTGAGTAATGATGTCGATGATATGTCAAAACAAACAACATTTTTTCTTGCAAAACCTGTAACAATTTATAGTAGCTAGTCAAACATGTTGTATAAAATATTTTTTTCGTATATTTCTTGAAAAATAAACACTAATTTTCACCTTCAGTCCGCGAATAGTTCTCGTTCCAATTTTATTTCATTGAAGGCGCTCGCAATTAAAATCTTTCTAAAGTGTAAACCAGATTAGATACTAGCAGGAGCTAATTATATTTCCAGTGGAGATACCCAAACATGAGAAAAGCGTACAGTTCAACGATAAATCGCAACTTTAATATTTTAGTAATTGTGCGATTTTTTTACTTAATAGAATCTTCAATTTTCTTAAAAAAACATTTTATTTGTACGTTGGGTTTCAAAATCAGGATTGTTACCATTTCAAATAAAATGAAATAAGACGTAGCGTAACAAATTGTTAATAATCCTAATGTGAATTAGTCTATAATCAATCAAACTAACAACAAAAATTTTAAATTAAATTTAAATTTAAGAAATAAAATACCGTTCAGGTTTAGCAGCTATAAATACAAGGACAGCCTGAGAAATTTTCAGCCTCGGCTCACCAATTGAAAGATACATTTCGAACATTTCAGCCGCGTTGGATGCTCTGTTGTTGTTTAAGAGTCAGTCTATGAAATGGAAAACATCGAACCGTCTTTAAATTGTTGTTGCATTTGTTTACTCCCGTAAACGCTGCATTATCATTTGCCAGAGTGAATCCTTGAGCAACTGGATGTAAACGTGATTGTATCATCGTGGTAGACGACGAACGTTCGTGATGAACAAAAACTGCAACCACTGCCGATAACATCGGAAAAGTTCACCAAATGATGCTAGACCACCGTTAAATTAAGAATAGAGAGAAAAGCGGTATCAATTCTAGCAAAATTTGATTTCTAATTTACTACGCCTCAAGAAATTGAATTGTTTCTAATGAAAAATAGAATCAAGTGTTTGTAATGCTTCGGGTACAGTATGGCATGGTTGATTTTTATGAAAGACAATTGATAGTTTTTAAAACAACCGAAAATACTGTGAAGACGGATCACAGCAATTAACTCAATCTAAATCACAATTTCTGAAAATGTGTAAAGCATCATTATTAGCCCAGGAATTATGGGATCATCCATATTCTGCTTTCTAGCTAGTCATCTTCACTTTGACTATAGGGTCCACAGCAGACTAAACAGTCGAACGAACGAATCATCTTCGGACAACTATGAAAATTTTTCGTTGCACTTCGAATGCCTTACAACTTTCTTCCTTTTCACCCTTTCCTGTTTTCTAACTTTCGTCACGCCTAACAACAGAAACGTTTTTCTCTTTATATTTTCTGTAAGTAACTTCTTTCCACTGCAGTGTGTAAGTATTGCTGTTTTTGCTTTCTGTCTTTGAATTGCTTAGGCCTCGGTAAAATAAGCTTTCGGAAATGAGGGAATTTCTTCTGCGGAACAGCCAATCTTTGTGGTAAATGAAGATAGGTGACCGATATTACTAGCAGGTAGGGTTACGCAAGCGCATACTTCCCCTAATTTTTATTCTATGGACTACCCGCTAGATGAGATGGTGCTTTTTTGTTTTTTCGTGTTGCAGCCAATATAAAAGCCTCCTTTGCCCATTTGTCAGTAAAGAGATCTTGAAATATACAGTGGACTTCCAATAGTTCGAGTCCCTATACTAGTTCGAATCTGCAATGGCACGTTGCAGATTCCTTCAACCCTAAACCGTAGTCGTAGCTATATTATTACTTTTGATTTATCTTTTTTTTGTATACTCCATGTTTTCGACAGTACATGACCTCCATCCCATTTAAGGAACCATCATGACCCTACTATACGTAAATGTGTTGATAAATTACATTTGTTACGCATATACATATGTATGTTTGCCCCGAAAAGAAAACACTTCTCACAACTTTTTCTTCATAAATCTGAAGTTTCAAAGATAATCCGTCTGCTTTGTTTCAGTGGATTATCTTGTAAGTGCACTCACTCTTTCTTTGGCTTAAAAGCTATACGGATTTGAATAGATGTTAAACATTGGTCGAACAATATAGTTTCCGAACTTTATTATTAAATGTTTGTTCTATATTACCTGGCTTTTTTCTTCCCAATTATAAAGTACATAGCTATAAGGTTACCTTAATCAATTCTTTCAATATTGTTCATGTGTTTGATGGTTGGACCGATACGAGAAATCTTTTTTAGAATTATATAAAACCGTTTTATAATTGTGATCTTATTTTCTCTCATTTTACAGTTAGCGGTAAAATAAGAGAAAACAAATGCAGAAAAGTACACTTTACTGATATTGTCTTTTTCAAGAACCGTGTAGACAATTATTATTAAAGCATTCCTTTCTAGTTATATTGTTAAGTCAACGGATGCAAATTTATAAATCATTAATATACACAAACACATGCTTTTACATGTCATACATTTGCTATACTGCCTAGTGTACAACTGCATTATAAGAAAAGCATAAGTTGACAGAAAAATGTAGTTTCTTTCATAATTGATTAATATTTTTTCCAAGAAAGAGTAATTTGAGATCTTCGTGAAAGGAAACAAATAATGTGAAATGTAGCGGAGGTAGAGATGAAAGACGATAAAAGAAAAATAATAATAAAAATTCGATATAAATATCTTGCCGTTGAAAAATATTCCGCCTACATTTAAATAATGTATCATCTTGTTAACGTGTTTTCCCCATTTATATTTCAATGCTTTTTTAGTTAGTTATCTAATTTTGAGAAAACTATAAATATATCAAGATTAATTATTGAAATTTAATTTAATTTAAAAAGATAAATCTTAGTACCAGCTGAAAAATATATATAAAGAATGAAAAACGAGGAAAATATGTTTGAAAACAATTACAACGATGAACAACAGAATGAAAAAGAACACCTGTAGGCAAGGATAATTTTATATGTATTGTAAATTAAAACTAAACGTGTTCAGGATTTCGAGCGTGTTATAATTAATCGAAAACTCGACGTTCCGCCTACAATCATATAGGACTTCTTCAGGAGAGAGACAGGTGGTAAGCCACAGTTAGCACGGTAACTGTAACGTGTAAATCATGCGAAACTAACTGAGCAGGAAGCAGTTGATCACGGTAACTCAGAATATGAAGCATGCCAGAGGCGAAAATCAACTGCAACGTCGAGTTTTCGATTAACCGTGACACCGTCCAAACCTGGAACACGTTTAGCTTTAACTGACCATGACCGTGGAAGCCTATGTTATTATTACTGTAAAATAAGCTAATGATATTAAAAAATAAATTAAAGAAAGGAAATAAATATTAATTCACTATATATATTAAAGAGGTACAAAATTAAAAAAGAACTCTTTGTTATCCCAAAATCAGATTGGTCAAGAGTAGTAGCATGCCCAAGGCTTCCAGCGTGGGTAATAGACAATATTCAAGTAGAGTCGATCTGAAAGTGAGGACAAATTGTTATTAAATGTAACGTAGAGGCAACAGAATTATCTTATAATATCCCATACATCTTTAGTTATTAGTGTACGGGTTATTTTGTACTGTGTATTATTGTATTAGATTAGGTAAATACATTATTTGCGTTTGGTTGCTAATACCCGCTTAAGTCTAAGCTTAATCTCTAATTTTCCGGCCTTTATGGCAGATCGTCATAAAACTATTAGGTTAGAGGATAAATTGTAAACCGAAATTAGTTGAACTGTTTGAGGATATGAATAAAACTAAATTATTTTATTAGTCTGGAATTTCCAAAGGCTCTTCAGGTAATTTCGGTGACGAATGAACATGCCCGTATTTCATCCCTACTATTATAATGGTTAGTAGTGGGGACACTTACATATAAGGGTTAGATTAGGTTGTCTTAACAGTCCTCTCTACAAATAAAAACACAAACAAATGTAATCAGATGTTATCCTAGCTACGTATAATCTCAAAAGTGTAAAAACTCCAGCGCACAATACAAAACATGGTCCTTCGAGCCGGATAGTTGTTATACGCAAGAGAGTCATCATTCGAATTCAATCCAGTCAACGCCGAATGAGCCAATCGCAGCATCATTCG